>QEPC01009299.1:2826153-2852637 GCA_003113815.1 Sphenodon punctatus
TAAGACGGAGGTGATGGTGGTGGGGAGAGCGAGGGAGATGTCGGCCCCCCTTATTGGGGGGTTTCACCCTCCCATAGCTCAACAGGTCTGGAGTCTGGGGGTGGTGCTGGACGCGGATCTCTGCCTGGAGCGGCAGGTGGAGGCAGTCGCAAAGGCTGCCTTTCGCCAGTTGCATCTGGTGCGGAGAGTGCGTCTGTTCGTCTCTGGCCCGGACCTGGCCTCCCTCATCCATGCCTTCGTCACCTCGAGGCTGGACTACTGCAACGCGCTCTAAGTGGGGCTTCCCTTGTGCCTGGTTCGGAGGCTGCAGCTAGTGCAGAATGCGGTGGCCCGTCTCCTTTCAGGGACGGGTCATCGGGAGCACATAACACCCATGCTCCGGGCTCTGCATTGGTTGCCGATAGAGTGCCGAGCCAGGTTCAAGGTGTTGGTATTGGTTTACAAAGCCCTGCATGGTCTTGGCTCCTCATACCTCAGGGACCGCCTCACCCTCCGCGCCCTGGAGCGGCTCCTTCGGTCTGCCGGGGATGCCTTCTTGGAGGTCCCCTGTGTGAAGCGGGGGGACACAATGGAGAGGGTATTCTCGATGGCCAGACCGCGTCTTTCGAACTCCCTTCCGGAGGAAGCTCGCCTGCCCCCAAGCCTTTTGGTATTCCGGCGAAGGTGTAAAACCTGGCTATTCGCCCAGGCTTTTGGGGAGGGGGGGGGAGGGTGTAGTGGATTTTTATCTCCCCAACCCTATTGTTTAATGTATCCCAGGCCCTGTTTTAATATCGTAATATTTGATATCGTATTTTTATGTTTTAAATTGTTTTATATTTATGTATTTTTTATTGTTGGAAGCTGCACCAAGCAGTGTTCAGGAGGGATGGGGTATAAATTGAATAAAATAAATAAATAAATAAGCTTCCATCACACCACGGTAGGGGTTGCAGCTTGGGGAGAGGAAGAAAAGGAGAAGGAATCAGGCTTTTCCTTAATGGCACCCTGCTGAAGACTGTGTCTTCTCCTGTGATGGTGTAGGCCTCAGCACTCAAACTGGACAGTGCTGTGGGGAAGGTGGAGCTGTCGGAGTACCAGCTGGTGCAGTTTGGGCCCTGCTAGCTCCAGTGTGTGTTGTACACTAGCAACAATCACTTGAAAGCAAAACAAACATTTGTAAAAGGAAGTAACCAAGAACAGATGAGATGCGCTTCAGCTAGGGACGCTGTGGGGAAACACATGCATACATTTGCTGGAATGCTCCAAACATGCTTTAATGAGCCTCCCACCCTGTTATGGCAGGGATGCCAGGCAGTGACAGCAGGATGGAGGAGGAGAGGCCTGTGGCTCCTGGAGGGGAGAGAGAGGAAGGGCCAGTAGCCAGTAATTGGCTCATGTTTCTCAGGGGGTGCCGGCTCAAAATCAAAGGCCATCTCCATAGGGGCCCCCCTTCCTTCCCCCCGCGCACTCAGCTCCCTTCACACAGAGTCTGGATGAGAATGACATTTACATGCTGTGCACTGAAATCCCAATTAAACTCAGGACAGCTTGCCACATGGCACACTTTAATTAATATGCTTTTGCCTGTTGGAGAACAGCTTTGCTGACAGATTGGGACAAAGCAGAGAGGGCTGCTGCTCCTCGGCAAGCTGCCTCTCCCAGCAGCCTCAGCAGAGGGCAGGCAAATCAGCCTGGGTCTTCCCTGGCTCAGGGATGGCAGACACTCCCTCCCTGCAGGTCCCTGGCTGCCTTTGTGTGTGTGTGTGGGGTGGGGGGAGAAGAGTTCCAAGCAGCGTTTTGCCAGACTGACATGCCACCCAGAGATGAGGGCAGAAATAAATGGCTCCAGGAACTTGTCCCCTGTTCCTGCCGAGTTCTCTTCAGGCCCTGCTGGTGAGTCGCTGGATGCAGACAGCACCTGTGTCATGTTGCAGTTTCGGGTATTCATATGCTAGCATTTCTATGGGGCTTGAAACAGTAGGCTCTATCTTTGCACACTGCTGTCATCACGCCCTCCCAGCCAAAGCACAAAAGCAGAGACATTGCAGAGAAGGGCAGAACCCTTACCAGGCAGGTGCAGCCCCACAAAGGGGAAAGGTTATGGGAGAAGAAAACGTGTTTTGGTCTTGCTGTACTGAATCAGGCCAGTGGAAACTTCAATGGAAGTGGGGGGAAAACCCCTCCCCAAGAACCCCCGCTAGGAATTGCTCTCACGTGGAAGAGTAGTGGGGTTTAGTGTATTTCTTTCTAATCAAGCTTTGTCCTAACCTACAACAGAGAACACGGGGGTTTTCAGAAACGCTTCCATTTCCTCCAGTTAGAGCAAGGGGAAATTGGCCCTTCTGAAAATCTGACTTGTCATTTTATCATCATCCTTGGTACTATTACTACTCTGTTGTCCAAAAGTTAGCATATTTTAAAGTCATTTCAGAACTATCCTGCTGTTGAGAGTTCCACAGGTTTGTCATGCATTGTCTTTAAGGTATTCTACAAGCCATCTTAAACATGCTGTTTTTTCACCTCTGGGCACACCCATCACCTCTCTCACCCTAGTTGTTCATGTTTGCCTGTAGTTTAAGCGCATCCAGTCAATAGGAAAAACACAGTTAATGCCAAGGATTAACTAATTCACTAATTCCCATCATATCCTCAGATGCACAGGCCCTTGTCTGGCTGACAGGCATATAATTATTTCCCCCAAATATTTGCTTACCTTAGTACTTCCCAGCCTGGGATGGGTCCTGCTTGGAAGGACGATGGATGAGCTCATGAGCAGGGTAGGGAAACCTAAGAGAGTCCATGCCCACTTCCCACACAGTCTGAGACCATCTGTGTCTCCAAGGAGGCGGCACCACATAGGTTCTGGAAAGCCAACCCACCCACAACCCTGTGCTTCCCCCATGTTCCTTGGGAATAGCTTATTGTGCTATGGAGGCTGCCCCCCGCTTTGTTCATGAAACACACCTTTCACCAGGGGCGGGAGGGGCAGCGCTCAAAATACAGGTAAGACGGACATTCCAGGCGTCCTTAGTTGCTGTGAGGGCACTCTCCTCTGGATTGTTTTGAGGGGCTAGATAGCATCATTTGCCACACCCACTGATTTTAGTAGTAGGTCACACATTGCTGTTAGTAGCTGTGCAGTTTTATTTATTTTTTAAATTTTTAAGTTTATTAAGTTATTCACCACATGACAGATATACATTGCCAATTTTTTTCATACATTAAATCACCCTCATCCCCCCCAACCAACAAACCCACAACTTCGCATTTTGGCTGGAATGTTCTAGTTTCAGCTTACCTTTATCCGTCTTTTCATCCAAGGGGCAAAAGGTAGCATGTTTCTTTTGCCTACAGTTCCAATTGTTGACCTCTCCTCCGCAATGGGCTTCTTTCTTGAATTAGTTCCAGCAGTGCTGACCATTTGTTACATAGTCCTTCACTGTTCCCTCCCAACTTTGCCAAAACCTTTTCTATTGTTATAGTTTCCCATATTCTATCCTCCCAGGCCTTTTTCAATGTGCTAGTTTCCCCCTTCCAATTTCGTGCAATTGCGTAGAACCCCACCACCATACATTCTCTTGCAACATATCCCTGATTTACATCCACCAGCCTGTCCAGCTTGTGGCCCAGAATGGCTACTTCTGGTCTGAAAGGTAAGGTAGGATTATCCCTGTCGCTAATTTTATATTATTCCAGACCCATTTCCACTAATCCAATATCCGTGGGCAGCTCCAGCAATAGTGTATTAGGTTGCCCTGCTTCCCACAACCCCTCCAGCACTTCCCATTATCCTTCCTGTCCCAGTGTTTTACTCTATCCGGGGTTATATAATACCTGTAAAAAATTCTAAGAATTGTATCCTGAGTGTCTAGCGACTTAAAGTTCTCAAAGATATATCATGTGGCTTGTGTTTTTACAGCTTTGTTTATTTTGAGCTGGAGATCTTTCTCCCATTTACTCCAGATTTGCACAGGTTCCTTCATATAAGTCTCCTGGAGAGCCCTGTATATTTTACTAAGGCACCCTTTGTTATCTCATGATCAAATAAAACCTTTTCCATCCCTGTGGGTTTTCATTGGTATTCCAGTATCGTCTTCTTTTGAGTGAAATAGCTTTTTAACTGTGCATGCTGGAGAAAGTTTACCTTCACTTTCATGGCTGTTTCTAGGTATTCTATATTTCTAAATCGTACTGGGGTGAACAGCTGTTCAGCTCTGTAGAACCCGTGTAGTCTGAGTTGTCTTCTAAGTGCCACCGCTATACCCTTCTCCCTTAGCTCCACCCTATCCTTGCATATCGGCATATTGTCTGCTTTATTTTTAACTTTTTTTTTAGTCTGCCTTCACGGCTGTAGGGCGCCCTTTGCAAATACATGTTCCTTCCATCTTTTATTATTAATTTCCCTCTCATCTAACAAGAAGTCTGCGAACGAGTAAATTCCTAAGTTTTCTTTCTCAATGTCAACCCTACTTTGGTTCAAAGTACCATTTGTTTATAGCTGCCAATTGTGCCGCTTTATGGTAGAGCCTAATATTAGGCACGTTGAGCCCCCCCACCTTTTTTTCTTTGGGTGATACAACGTAGCTTTTGGTATTCTGGACACTTGATTTTTCCAAATTAATTTCTTAAATAACTTTTCACCTTTTAAAAGAAACGCCTCCGGGAAGTCTATTGGCAATGCCATCATTTTGTATAGAATTTTTGGTAGAGCTATCATTTTAAATAGGTTGCTCCTCCCCATCCATGAACAAGTAAAACCCTTCTACCTCTTGTGTATCCTTTTGTATTTGTTCAAGCAGTTCTGGGAAGTTTTCCTTATCCAGATTACATATACAGATTACATGAACTTTTGGTTAAATTAATACCCAGATATTTAAACCCACTTTCTGTTACCGTGAAGGGAACAAGCCTAGTTAACACACCTTTCCTATTGGGGTCTCCTACATATGTCATTCATAGCCACAGATTTTTCTAAATTCATCTTGTACCTGGCAACTTGACCAAATTCCTCTATTAAACTCAGTAATGGCGGCAACGAATGCTCCGGGTCCTTTACAAACAATAGAGCATAATCTGCATATAATGAGTAACTCTGCAGTTTTATTAACTGAGTTCCTTCAGAATTCTTGGGTGAATACCATCTGGTCCTGGAGACCTATTACTGTTTAGTTTATCAAAACCTCTTCAAAGGTCACAGTGTGTGATAGCTGTTCACAGTTGCCACCTAAAAGGAACAGCTCTGGTGGGGGTATTTCCTCAACATCCTCTATAGTAAAGACTGATGCAAGGAATTAAGTTCGCTTCTGTTATAGCCTTATCTTCCTTGAGTCCTCTTGTTATCCCTTGATGGTCTAATTGCCCATCTGAAGCTTTAGTCAGGTTTTTTGTTTCTGAAGTACTAAAAATTGATTAGATTTTGTATGTTAAAGCAAGTTGCACCTCAAATTCCTTCCTGGCTGCCTTACTCTTACTTGCCAGAATTTATGCTCTGTTCAATTTTCTGCATCTGGACTAAATTTCTATTTTTTAATTATTATTTTTTTAAAATGGTCTTTTGACTCCACTAGTCTCCTTTACTGTTTGTTTATCTGTGCTGATGTTCATTTGGTCCTCTTGTACACCCAAATAAAAAAAGGTAGCAACTAATTTGGGCCACTTATGATGCTTTAAAATAGCTTCTGACTCCTGCTGGCATTTAACTCTTGTAACTGTTCCTTTTAAAATATCCGTCTATCATTTTCTTTTGCATAATTCCCCTTTGTTGAAGTTAAATGTTGGTGTGGTGTTTTTTTGTTTTGGCAATTTTGCTTACAAGAATGTTGCATTTAATTACATTATGGGCTACTTAGCAAGTAGCTCAGCTAGTGGGTGTTTTCAGACAGGATGCTAACCTCAGGTTAACCCTCTTGAACATTACTTATGCATGTTGCAGGGCTGTATTGGTGCCCTATGCAGCCCTGCAACATGCATAAGAAATGTTCAAGTGTGGTTGAAGTGTGGTAAAACTGGGGTTAGTGTCATGTCTGAAAACACCAGTGTTATTACCTCTTGGACTACATTTTATGCTATACTTCAGACTGGATCAGTGGCCTCTCTTTGTTTCCAGGACTTAGCTGTTCTAAAAAGCAGAAATGTATGGCAACTTGAAAGTTAATTTCTTCATTACATTCTGAGGTGGTATTTATCTAGTCGATATGAAATCACCAATTATCATTGTTCTGGCTACTTTTGTAACTTTTCTAGTCTCCCTTAGCATTTAATAATCACTCTCACCATCCTGGGTGGATGGTAAAATAATACAGCTCTTCCCATTTAGGTCAGAGTGCAGACCTAAGGTTCCGATTGGAGCTGGATTGGAGTAGGGAGGGGTGGGGCTGAGTCAGGCCATGAAGATAAGATCGTGTTTGGAGTTAAGTGGGTGCATGATCTATAGTTAGGGTTGGCTCTGGAGAGGGGCATGGAGGTAGGGTTAGGAGGACAGGGCTGGGTGGGAATGCAACCAAAGATAGGGTTAGGCCTTGGACTGGAGCACTGAGCCAGGGTTGAGCTTGGGGTTCTTTGAGGCCTGGATCTAGGTTTAAGGCTGTGCGAAGAGTTAAGTTAGAGCTGCATAAGGGTCAGGACTAGGTGGGGTGCAGAACTAGTCGTACTCAAAATTACAGGGATAGTGTGGAGGCTGGACCCTTACCTTTGATATTTGAAACATGCTGATGGTTGATTCACTAGCCTGGGGTGGTCCTACCTCTTTGGCAGCATAGAACAGAATCCTGCTCCCCAGCCCAGGCAGGGGAATGCACTGCCCTCCACTCAGACAGCACATCTTTCCTGTCCAATAGGCCAGCCCTGCTCCGAGCTTGCCAGTAATTGTCAGGAACTTGCTCTCAGTGGTGCCTAGGTAGTCTCTCTGGGTGTCCATGTATGACTCCCCACCGACCCATCATCTCCTCCCCTCATGGAATCTTCCAACTGCTCGTGTGAGGGTGGTGCATGGGGGAGCATGCTCCCACGAATCACACAGCAGCCACTCATGGGGTCCTGCCAAAAAAAAACCCTGGAGTGCGCTGTGCGGGGTCAGTCACATGGGCGGAGACTGCCTCCGTGGCTGGGGTAGCCATGGTGGGAGCTACCCATGTGAATCACTCCCCCCACGCACGTCACATCAGGCGCCCAGCAGCCATGGACCCTTGTGCCCGCCTTGTTCATTTAAAAACATCTGCTCTCTCATTCTTGCAGTCACTACTATAGCATTCTCATAGTTTACAGCTTATTTGGACGCACCAGTGCTTTCAATTAGTTTAATTCTGTCCCTTCCTCGGCACCTTACATTCATCTCCAGTTTTACCTACCCTCACCAATACTTTCATGATGACTTTGCGTTAGTGGTCCCCCTCCTCTTCCACTTGAGTAACCTAAATAATTTTACACCTTCAGCAGATTTCATCACCTTGCTATCACCGCCTCTTCCAGATCATGAAGACATTTATAGAACATGGGGTTTTGTACTGATGCGGTGGCCAACCCATCATTAACCTCTTTTCACGCGGAGAATTGCCCATTTATTCTACTCTCTGCTTCCTCTCTTAACCAGTTTTAATCTACAAGAGAACTTTACCTCTCACCCCAAGGTGGCCAAGTTTCCTTAATAGCCTCTTGTGAGGGACTTTATCAAAGGCCTTTTGAAAGTTTAATAAATTCTATCTACCAGTTTCTGCTTTATCCTTGATTCTGCTAGCTTTAAAGCAAGGTCTAACAGGTTGGTGAGCTGAGAAAAGCCTGCCCTCAGCTCTCAGATTATTTTCTGCTCCCATGAAGCAGAGTTCTAATTTCACCTCCTGAAGGAGACCAGGGAATATCTCCAGCAGCAGGGCTGGGGGCAACCATAATATGGTTGCTCTTGCTAAAAGAGGCTGGTGTCAAAACCACCTCACCCACAGTCCCTAGAAGACTCTGCACTGGAGAAATATTCTTTTAGAGCAAAGAGCACCGTTCAGTACTGCAGCGGAAGCAAAGCCAATGTTTGACTAATGTGTTGCAGACAGCAATCACCCTGTACTACCAATTCCGTGTCCATATAAAGACACTGCCTTTAGCTGGTCAGATGCCCATTGAGTAGCTGTGGTAGGAATCCAGGTTCACTGTGTTTTCCCCAATGGCAGCAATGGGAAAAATCGCAATGAACGTGGGTCCCTGGTGTTGGCTCCTTAATAAACCGAAGCTTCAGGCAACTTGATTCACAGCCATTACACAACAATTATGTATAAGCTGGCAAGTAGCATCTTCTAGCTCTCAAACCACTGGAGAGGTGGTGAAAACCTAGGAAGAAAGGCCCCAATAAGGGTCCTCTCCGTGGCCTTCTGGTCAGCAACAATGTACCCTGGGATATCATCTAGGGAATCAAGAGCAGGTGGGGCTACAACAGTAGTTGCTCATCACAATGCATTCACCACCCTTATGGTGAGCACACAATTACTGATTGTTTGCTACTTGATGCAATGACACTTGACACACTATGTGTAGAAGAGGGCTAAAAGGAACACTTCCTCCCTTGGCTGCAAGTCCCTCCACATGAAGGACGCTGCCTTGCTGCTATTAGGAGATAAAACACCCCCGAGGCCTCAATACAGCTTGCCGCCTACATTGCCCTGGAGTTTAGTGCAGTAACTGCCTTGGCTTTCTGCAGTGCATTTGTACAGACAGGAGCAAATGAAGTTCCCACCCTTTCCCCGGGAGCATATTCCAGGGCTGTCAGACTGTAAGCTGTACAAGCACAGGAGATGAAATAGGCCCAACAGACATAGCTGTGCTGGGTCTCCTTGAACACAGACCTTGGCCTCCATTCAAGCAAGTTCAATATAAGGAGAAAGCTGCTGGGACAGGTTCCTTCTTCACTGAAATCCTAGTGAGAAGCTAAAACCACAATTCTGAAGAATCTGGGGAAAGGAGGAGTGCAGAGGAAGCTAAAAGCAGCGTGATATTCCCAAGGGCTATTATACCTACAATGTGATCAGGAAAGGGGATGCGGACAGCAGGATAACACAACCTGAGCAGTGAGCTAGCTGCTCAAATTTCCACTCTCTCTGCTTCATCATGTACCTAGGCCTCTGCTGAACTCTGCATTTCTCTGCCTGCACCAGGCACAGTGAGACAATGCTGCCTCAACAGGCCAAGGCCAGTGCTTTCTTGAACTGCAAATGCCTGCTGTTCCAGAAGCCACAGGCTTGGGCCAATCTTTGAACCAGATTTCCTAGCCAGTTCTTAGAAAGCAGCTTCTTTCCCTCCCTCCCTCCCAGAGACTGATCCTGGAGAACTGGGTTTGTCAGCCATCCCCATCACCTACACTTCAAGCTTGTTTAAAACTTAGATTCAGCCTTTGGCACGAAGCTGCATTTACCAAGCAGCCCTCAGAGAGAGATGAACAGTCTGTCCTCCTAAACCTATTGTGTGCCTTGTTCACCAACATCTTTATGGAGGCTCATATGAGACCTTCAAACACAGAGGTGCTTTTGCATGGTCAGCTTGAGCTCTGACCTAAATTATGAGTTCACTTCTGCCCCCACCATAACCCCTTAAGTCTTGTTCTTGAATTCAGTGAAAGCAGAACCTTAGACTGAGCATTTTCCTTGCAAACACTCTGGTTGTGCTGCTTCAGGACTGGGCACAACTGCACCACATCATAGTAGATTGAGCAGATCGAGCTGGTGGTGGGTGGCTCTATATGTAGGGCCTTGGATTCTCCCGTGGAATTTAAAAAAATAATCATCTGCAGGCGTTTGGGACAGCTCAGGGCCCGATTCTGCACCTCACACCGCTAGGCACAGCTGCATTGGGTGGCCAGGGCTTGACTTCCCCACCCCCTCCACAGCCTGGTACATTCAGCGCTGGGATCCTCTACCCCCAGGGTAGGCGGCGTCAGGTGGGAATGGAGGGCTGCCAGGGCTTGGTAAATCAACTGACCTGGTCTTCTCATCCAACTCCTGGTGGCTTCCTGACCCCTTCCAACAGGGCCTCCAAGAGTGGTACAACCAGAGGTCATCCAGCTGCATCACCCCGAGGCCACATGGGAGGTCAGGAAGCGGACAGGAGCTGGATGGGGAGACCAGGTCAGTTGATTTACCAGGCTATGGGAGGGGTGGGGAGGCAAGCCCTGGCAGCCCTCCCCCCAACGCAGCCTGACCGGGGGGGGGGGGAAAGCCCTGTGCATCTGTGAGGGGGGGAGGCAAGCTCTGGCCAAAAGGTTTTGTCATCCCCTCCCCTCATGAAATCTCCTGCCCCATGTCTCCCCCGCACAGGTTGGAAATTCTGCACTGGGAGAAGCGGGGGAGGAGATTCTGCCATGGGAGGGGAATCCTGCGGGGAATCGGCAAACCACGAACCTGCATCTGGCTCGGGACCCTGCCTATATGTTAAAGACAGCATTGAGTCAAGTAGGATTAAAATTTTATAGGAAGGGAACTATACTCTGGAATCTCTATGGAAAGAAATTTCATGGGTAACGGGGAAGTGTATAGAAGTGGGGCTATCCCTGACCAGGATGGTGAGACTGACTATGAAATGCTAGTGGAGATTAGACAGACTACTAAAAATCAGTAACATAATAATGGGTGATTTCAATTATCCTTATATTGACTAGGTGAATGTCTCCTCTGGGCATGATATTGAGGTAACGTTTCTAGATGCCATAAATGACTGAGAGGAGGAGCTACTTTGATTGAGGGAGAATGGTAAATAAAACTACCACAGTAACATTTAACTTTTAAAAAAGGGAGACTATGCTAAAATGAGGAAACTAGTTAGAAGAAAGCAAAAAGAAAGCATTGGCAAATTAAATGTAAAATGTTAATAAAGCAGGCCAAGAGAGAATTTGAAGAGAGACTTGCTAAAGAGGCAAAAACTAATAATAAAAACTTTAAGTACATCAGAAGCAAGAGGCCTGCTAGTGAGTCAGTTGGGCCATTAGATGACTAGGCGGTAAAAGGGGCGCTCAGGGAGGATAAGGCCATTGCAGAGAAGCTGAATGAATTATTTATTTTGATCTTCACGTCAAAGGATGTTGAGGAGATACCCACGCTGGAACTGTTCTTTGTAGGTGATGAATCGGAAGAGCGGTCACAGATCGACGTGACTCTGGAAGCGATTCTAGAGTAAACAAACTAAATAGTAACAAATCATGGGGGCCAGATGGCGTACACCCCAGAGTTCTGAAGGAACTCAAGCATAAAATTACAGACCTAATACAGGTAATTTGTAACCTATTGCTAAAATCTACCACTGTACCCGAGAACTGGAGGGTACATTGCTTCTCTGCAATGGCCTTATCCTCCCCGAGTGCCCCTTGTAACCCCAGGTCATCTAATGGTCCAACTGATTCTCTGGCAGGCCTCTTGCTTCTGATGTACTTAGAAGTTTTTATTATTAGTTTTTGCCTCTTTAGCAAGTCTCTCTTTAAATCCTCTCTTGATGTGACTTATTAATGTTTTACATCTAATTTGGCCAGTATTTAATGCCAATATTCAAAAAGGGCTCCAGATGAGATCCTGGAGACTACAGACTGGTGAGCCTGACAGCTGTGCCAGGCAAAAAGGTAGAAAATTATTTTAAAATACAATATGGGGCATATTGATAAACATGGCTTAATGGGGAAGAGTGAATATGGATTTAGCAATGAAAAGTTGTGCCTCACTAATCTATTGGAATTGCTTGAATAAGCATGTGGATAAGGGGGAGCTGGTAGATATAGTTTATCTGCCACAGGGATCTGTACTTGGACTGGTGTTGTTTAATGTAGCCATTAATGAAACAGAAAGGGGAGTAAGGAATGAGGTCATCAAACTTGCACACAGCACTAATTTATAGTTAAAACACGAATGGACTGTGAAGAATTGCAGGGAGATCTTGTGAGACTGGGTGACTAGGCATCTAAATGGCAGATTAAATTTAATGGGGACAAGTGCAGTGATGCACATAGGGTAAAACACAATCCAAACTTGGGAAAAGGATCTTGGGAGTCATTGTGGACAACACATTGAAATTTTCAGCTTAGCGTGCGACGGCAGTCAAAAAAGCAAACAGAACGTTAGGAATTATTCATAAGGGGATAGAGAATAAAACTGAAAATAATGCCACTATTATAGAGCTGCCGGAGCGTCTCTATTAGTTAAGGTGGGTAACAGTTCCAATGCAACTTCCTCCATTCACTTACATCGGATTTTTCAGGCTGTTTACTTCCGGGATGGCACCTTTTTTGTCGGGGTTTTCTCTTTTTAAGGGGTGTGTAAGTATCCCTGAATGAGATAAAAAAAATAAAATAAAGGGATGGGTCCTCTAAGGTCTGGTGATGTAGAAGTGAAGTTTATTTTAAGAGGGATGGAGAAATCAGAAGGAGAAATCCCCATTTTGTGCTATGGGGTTTGCAATTATTATGAACATTCTATGCCGTGGCCCTGGTGTCATAATGACTGATGGCTTGAGGGGAAGGGTGGCGGGGAGCTTAAAGGGGGTTTATACTGTTGGCAGCGGCCTGGGCAGCGGCGGCAGTAGTAACATATGCCGTCCCCTCCGCACCCCGCACCCCCGGCCTGCTTGCTCTCATTGCCGCCTCCTAACCTGTCGGCAGGACCTCCCAATACACACACTCACTGCCCCCCTCCTCGCGAGAACACACGTACACACACACACACTCTGCTCCTCCCTTTCATCCAGCACACACTCACAGCCAGCCAGTCTTCCTCCACCCCCACACCCCAGCATGCACAGTCACTCTGTGAAGACTAGTCCTGGAGCCCTGATTGGTCAAGGATAGGTAGACAGGAAGAGCGGACATCCATTCCCACCCCTCGAGCCCTGATTGGGCAGAGGAATAGGAGTATAACTTATGCTCTTTTCTGCTTCCAGCAGTCCCAGATGGAGAAAGAAGCTGCAGGAGAGCGAGTGAATCAGTTGCTGTGGAAGTATCCCAGGTCCAACTTGGCCACAGTGGTGGACAGATTTTTTGAATGCTCATCTATTCTCTTACTGGAGAAGGGTAGAGAGAATGTGTCTCCTTTTCCTTAGGGGGTGTTTGTGCACTGGCGGATGATGTGACTGAATGGGGGGAGGTGAGGGAAGTGTCTTGGTTATTCCACATTTGCTTTGGAACATAAGTAGTGCCATACCGAGGTCCATCAAGTTCAGCATCCTGTCCTCAGACGGTCGTCAATCTCGATCATACAGGAGAAGAACCAACCGTCACAACGGGCAATCCATTCCCCGTTGTTCACTCCCAGCTTCTGACAGTAAGAAGTTCATCCCGTAAGCTACTTGGTTAATAGCCATTAATGGACCTAATCTCTAAGAACTTATCCAGTCCTTTTTTAAACCCAGCTATACACTGGCCTTGACAACGTCTCCTGGCAACAAATTCCATAAGTTAATTATGCGTTGAGTGAAAAAGTACTTCCTTTTATTTGTTTTAAATCTGCCGTCAGCTAGTTTCATGGAGTGTCCCCTAGTTCTAGTACTATTTCAGAGGGTAAATAACTGTTCCCTATCTACTTGTTCCATACCACTCAAGATTTTATAAACCTCTATCATGTCCCCTAAGTCTTCTCTTCTCTAAGCTGAAGAGAGCCAGCTTGTCAAGCCTCTCTTTGTACGGAAGTCGTTACATACCTTTTATCATTCTTGTTGCCCTTCTCTGTACCTTTTCTAGTTCAGCTATGTCTTTTTTGAGATGGGGCAACCAAAACTGCACACAATACTCCAGGTGCGGTTGCACCATTGATTTGTATAGACACATGATGGCATCCCCAGTTTTATTCTTTATCCCTTTGCGAATAACTCCTAACGTTCGGTTTGTTTTTTTGACTGCTGCTGCACACTGGGCTGAGGATTTCAGTGTATTGTCCAAAATCACTCCCAGATCTTTTTCCTGAATGGTAACTCCTAGCTAAGTACCCAGTAGGGATGGGCGAACGCAGTTCAGAAGTTCGGACCGAACTCAACCAGTTCGGTTGACCGAACCGAACTTCCGAACCGAACTCGATTTTTGAATCGAACCGTATTTCCGAACTCTGCTCTGTTCACCCATCCCTAAAAGATAATATTCCATTTAGTTCAATGGGGTTTGAATTTCCGAACTTTGTTCGGAAGTTCGGACCAAACTCGAATAGTTCAGTCGACTGAACCGAACTTTCGAACCGAACAGAATTTCTGAACCGAACCAAATTGAATTTCCAAACTCGGTTCTGTTCGCCCATCCCTAGTATCCAGCATTGTGTACTCATAGTTTGAGTTATTTTGTATGCAGAAGATCTATGTGATCATAAGCTGAATTTAATAATTGTCTAGTCAGGGTCCACTCAAACCACCTGATGTTAAAAATGCATTACCCCAATTCAGAGCTGGTGCCTCCTAATCCTATAGGCTTGTTCCTCAGTGTAACATGCAGTTAGAAAACAATACCACCAGCATGAGGGGAGGTAAAGCAACTTGAAATCCTACAGTTGACTATATTTGGGGTTAAGCAGATACAAGTGTATTTGCATCACTGGTGATTTTATTTGACTTGATTTTATCAATTATGTGAGTAGTAAGCCTGGTCAAAAACATTGGTGTATCATACTGTGGTCTCCTTTCTGGTGTTTCTCATTAAGAGCTTCATCTGAAAGTCATGAAAATGAATGAGACTGCATTTCCATTCTACCCCACCCGCCCCCTGCAATCTTTCACCACTTCCAGGCCAGCTGCTTGGTTGTTGGTCTTGCCCCATTGCTCTAGCTGTGCACACATGCACCCCCCCCCCTTTCTTTCTGACTCTGATCAGGCCAGAATCATCCATGCTTTCATCACCTCAAGGCTAGATTACAGCAATGCACTCAATGTGGGGCTGCCCTTGATGACTGTTCCCTGAAGTAACCAGGGCAGGGTGTTTGTGCTGAGTAGAGCTTCACAAGTTTTAACAAATGTTAAATAGCAGAATGCTATTTTTAGTATTCATGTTAGCTGTAAATCAGTGCTGTGAAAGGGATGCAGTGCAGGTGAGGCGTCTGTAGCAACTGCCATTACTTGGCCAAAAACTGATATCTAACACAAAACCTTCCCGTTTACAACAAATAGTTAAGGTGGGCTCTTACTACTTAAACCCCCAAAACAAAGGAAATTAATATTTCCTAAGCCCAGCGATCAGAGGAAAAACCCACCACCCCACAAAACCACCCCCTCCTGCCTTAACTATGTAATGCAAAAGCCAAAATGGCTGAATGTTATAAAAAGCTTCTTCATTACAGGTTGCTGCGACATTAAAACGGACAGCATATTCTTCGCCCATCTGCTGAGTTGCTTAACTTGCAGACAGACAACAAACAAAACCCATGAGGGGAAAATATTTTTACTACTTAGAAAATAGCAAGCTACTACATTATCCCTCTGAAATTATTTCACGGGCTAAGAAGACAAACCCATTAAGACAATGAGGATCCTACATGGACTACATAGCCCAGCATGTCACAACCGCCTTGCTCATGCCTACAGGAACATACAACCCCACACAGAACATAGGGAGCATGGCTCTGACCTCTCCTCACGTGCACATTGGGCAAAGCACATCACTGGAATTACGTAACTGTGCTGTCCTATGGGGGTGGAGACAAGCTGACTTGATGATGTGTGGGTGGAAAGAAACCAGTAACTGCATGTCTATGTATATCAAACAAAGCGGATAGCAGCCTGGCAGGTAGAACCCCCTCCCAAATAAAGCTAAGACCATGAGGCTGAGTTTAGGAAACCAAACAAAACTTAACACTGCAGTCATTAAGGTGGGTTTGGCAGACGTTTGGGAATTGTTTTTTCCCCTTTGTTTGCTTGACTCAGGAAATATTAATTTCTTTGGTTTTGGGGGTTTGTTTAAGTAGTAAGAACCCGCCTTAACTATTTGTTGTAAACCGGAAGGTTTTGTGTTGGATATATAAATCTATGGTGCAACTGCACCTTGAATAGTGTGTGTAGTTCTGGTCACTCCATCTCAAAAAAGATATAGTAGAAACAGAAAAGGGACAGAGAAGGGCAACAAAAATGATAAGGGGTATGGAACGGCTCCCCTTATGGAGAGAGGATGGATAGGTTGAGGCTCTTCAGGTTGGAGAAGAGATGACAGAGGGGATATGAAAGAAGTTTATAAGATCATGAGTGGTGTGGAACAAGGGAATAGGGAATGGTTATTTACCCTCTCAAATCGTACTAGAACTAGGGGACCCTCCATGGAAACTAACAAGTAGCAGATTTAAAACAAATAAAAGTAATCTTTCATGCAGTGCACAATTAAGTTGTGTAATTTGTTGCCAGATGATGTGTTCAAGGCCAGTAGTATGGCCGGGTATAAGAAAAGGTTGGACAAGTTTCTGGAGGATAGGTCCATCAGTAGTTATTAGCCAAGTAGGTTTGGGGAATGTAACCTGTCATGAGCTGGGAATGAACAACAGGGAATGGAACACTCCATTGTGACCTGTTGCGTACTTCTTCCAAGCAACTGAGAATGGCCACTGTTGGAGACTGGTGGCGGGCTCTATGGACCATTTGTTTGACCCAGTATGGCACTACTCATGTTCTTGTGTTCACAAAGGCCTAGCAGTCTCCCACAGAGAATACAGAGACGTTTGAGGCCTCATGACCCTATTCATCACTAAAGACAAGACATCACTTTCCTGTCCACATGAGGATTATCTGCCCAGGCTGCCCATGGGCTGTAGATAGGAATGACTAAACACTCATAAGGCACTCACCCAGCATGCCTACCTGAGCTCTTTTCTAGAGGTAGACTGGGAAAGAGCTGGGGATAGGCTAGTCTGTGCATTGGCCCCAGGCTTTTTAAGCTCTGCTCCTCTCCTAAGGATTGTGAGTATAGGCCAACATCCACACTGACTGATCAAGACCCTGGCTCAGTGGGCTATCATCAGCACATTCCCATACAGCCTGCATTGGAGGAGAATGTGTGAAGCCACTAGTTGCTGCGGAAGGGAATTGCATTATCAGGCTGAGTCTCCTGTCAGCTCAGAGGGGCGACTGGCACAGGGCAGGTTTTAGTGCCTCATCAACACCCTGTGATGAGACCTGGCAGCGGTTGATTTGATTTAAGGTTCATTTCCAGACTGTGATTTAAGGGAAGATTTGCTTAATGTTCTCTAACACAGACTCTTCCAACTGTGAGAGCAAGTGCTGCTTAACAGCAGCCTTATTTATTGTAATGCTCTTAGAGACATCAGAAGAGCCAGGCAGAGGAGTAGCTTCTGGGTAACAGTTACTGGACACAGCAGAGGCAAATGCACCTCATACCAGCATGGCTACCACCCATGGACTGGCGAGAACATTCCTGTATCAGAACAGGCAAGAATTGTCTCTTCTCCTTCCCAGGAGTCAGGCAGATAGAATGTCTCTCAGGTCTGAGCTGGGAGCACATTTCCTGCTCTTAACGCAGACCTCTGTGCCCCTATTCTTTTAACAAAATATAGAGACACGTCCATTTACTCCTTGCCTTTGGATGTGAAGGGGAGCTTAATGGGAGGACCAGGAGGAATATACTTTGCTGCCAAGAGGTTAGAGCAGCAGACCTGCACCCTATTTCCAAGCTCTGCCAAATGGTTTACTGTGCAACCTTAAGTCTCTTGTAATAGGCATTCCCCTTCCTGCTGAGGGACAGGATGCAAAGATAAAAGTTCATGAGGTGCTTGGATCTCCTTGGCTGGCTGGTGCTTCGGCAGAATAAAGCACTCACACACACACTCACCCCCCACCATATAAGAGAAGAGAAAAGGCCAGAGAAGGGTTTGTCATACTTTAATGACATTGATCTTTGGTGTTTCCCTTGCTTGCACTCAGACTCTCCCCCAATCCTCCTGCCACAAGCTTGCTGGGATGGAGAGTTACAAACGAAAAGGAAAATCACATTTTAAGCTAAAAACAAAATTATCAGAGCCTTGATTTCTCCACTAGAAACTACATGTACAAGGTCAAGATTTCACATGCAACACCTTACATCACAGACACATACCTCATGCTCTGACCCGGAGCTGGAAAACCCTCCCCACAACTAGAAAAATGCCATGATGCTATGATCCTGCCAGGCTTTGCCAGGAGGAACCATTCATGTTAATACTGGCACAGCTAGGACTAAGCCAAGCCAGAAGAATATCCTTGTGTAAACTCAGTCTTTGCTAAGAAGCCATCCCTGGCCCGCCCACATGTCCTTTTCCACAACCACAGCAACCAAGTAAGGTTCCTGCTTGAATGAAAAACCAACACTCTTAAAGTAAAGGCCCCCACGTCTGAGAGGCTCTTGAACTAATGGGAATGGAGAGGTTCAACCCTAACTCCTCCAGCTCTGAGGTGGTTGGTGCAAGGAGTGGAACAGAATCACAGAGAGGACTGCAAGTAGAATATGAAAAAAGCCTTCTCCCAAGCCACCAAAATGCTCCACACTCCCAAGGACTGCCCAAGAGGCATCAGGTCTGTGTCATGGGATGGGAGACTCTGGCTTGGAAGATATCTTCACTCAGAGTAGAGCCGGGGCAGGAAAATCCCAGTAGCACTTATAACATTTAAAGCAACATAGGGTTAGGGCCAAGCTCAGGGGATTCCTGTCGCCATTAGCCGAGGAAATTTTACACAAGGTTCAGCTGAGAATTAGAGTTTGTTAATGATTTTATAAAATTTGTGCAGCAAAGTGGGTGCTGGAAGCTAAGACACAGAACCTCTAGATTTGATGGCTTCTCTTTCAATTCCCACCTTACCTACTGATGCCCTCTCAATAATCATCATCTCCTCAGAGTCCAAATCCCCTTTACTCTTTCAGCTCCCAGTCAGCTATGAGGTACAGGTCTCTGCTTACCAGTACAAGGGTAGCACCAACACACAATGCATTTCTACATGTTCCGTGACTCCCCATTGGTGCTGTCGTTACTATAGAAGTTGGTATTGTCAGGAAGAGGGTTATTATTAGTTAGGTCACTGTACTCAATTGGTCCCTCAGTGTCCATAGGGGATTGGGCCTGCTCTGGCAAGTTTAGCCCATTGGCTCCTTGTGCCTCGCTCTCGACAGCAGCTGTCCGTGGGCTCAGGCCATGCTCTGCCAGCTGCATGGACTCCGAGAGAATCCGTCCCTCCAGCTCAGCAGCCTCTCGGGAGGTGGAAGGTTGTGCTGAAACACCTTCTGCTCCTGTGGATTCTACACCTGTCTGAGAGCTGCGGTGGATCCGGTGACTCACAATGATGTTGTTGCCAAAGCCACCCATGGATGCCATGGTGGTGCTCTGCTCCCGCTGAACCACAGCAGTCATGCCACCCTCTGCCATCAGCCTCTGGATCCTGCTGAGGGCATCCTCCCCGCTGGCCCCATATTCTGGACCTTCACCTGAAAGAGAGAGAGAGCACAAGGCAAAGAAGAATTATGGGCTGGCTGGCTGGAAAGGATGGGCAAGTGCATCATAGCACACACAAGCTGGGGAAGAATATGTCATCATCTCCCTGGCATGCACGTAAGGCTGCTCCACAGAGAAACCTGAGCTATTATCATATTGGATTTTTAAAAGTGGAATTCAATCTGGCAACAAACCTCTGCCACAAGGAGCATCCCTGCAATTAGCAAACCTCGACAGCTAGCATCAGGGATGGGTACCACCAAGCACTATTTCAAGGGGTCTAAGCATGGGACACTTACTGCTAGTATAATTTATTTTATATTTCTTTACTCTTTCTATCCTGCTCCTCTCGCCTCTGGCGACCCGGAGAGGCATACAACACTAAAATAACACAATAAAATAAGACATTCATACAAAAAGGTAAAAAGTACAACAGTATAATAGAATATAAAACACAATATAATATTAAATAATCAATACCGGAACATCACCCCACTCTACCCCACCCCCGCCAAAAGCCTGACGGAAGAGCCAGGCCTTACAGTTACAGCGAAAGGCCAGAAGATCCAGGCTGAGCCTGACCTCCACTGGGAGGGCATTCCACATCAACGGTACAGCTGCTGAGAACGCCCTCCTGTCTGTATGCATCCACCAATAACGCAGGACCTCCAGGAGGGTGTCCCCAGACGACCAAAAGTGTCACCCTGGGATTTGGGGTAGTGGTGGTGAGGCGAGCTTACAGATAAGGAGGGCCTAGACAGCATAGGACTTTATAGGTCAAAACCAGCACTTTGAATCGGGCCCCCGAAGACAATTGGCAGCCAGTGCAATGCCTGGAGCACCGGTGTTATGTGCGCCCTGTGGCCCCGAGTCGCTACATTCTGCACCAGCTGCAGCTTCCGAACCATCACTGAGGGCAGCCCCACATAGAGCGCATTGCAGTAGTCTAGCCTCGAGGTGAAAAATGCATGGATGACAGTGGTAAGATCAGCGTCCGAGACGTACGGGCGGAGCTGTCTTACCAGATGTAACTGGCGAAAGGCACTCCTGGCCATGGCCAGCACCTGGAGATCCAGGTGCAACTGCTGATCCAGAAGCACCCCCAGACTCCCCACACACAGAACCAATGGAGGATAGACACCCCCAATAATGGGGGCGGCCTCCTCCCTTAGACCGTCACCTCCCCCTCACCAGCATCACCTCCATCTTGTCGGGACTGAGCTTCAACCGACTCCGCCTCATCCAGTCCCCCACAATTGCCAAACACCGTGACAGCAAGGAGACAGCAGGATCTGGGTCTGACGAAAAAGACAAATACAGCTGGGTGTCATCTGCATACTGATGACAACGGACACCCCCAGCCACGCAAAGCCTCTCTCAGTGGCTTCATATACATGTTAAACAAGAGAGGGGACAAGATGGAACCCTGAGGCACCCCACACGGGAGGCCCCCCAGGGCAGATGTACAATCACCAAGCATCACCCGCTAGAATCTACTCATAAGGTAAGAACGGAACCATTGCAAAATGGTTCTTTCCACCCTGGCCTAATCTTGCAGGCGAGTCATCATCATCTCATGGTTCACAGTATCAAAAGCCGCTGACAATTAAAATAGAAGCAGAAGGGTCATATGACCACAATCCAGTTCTACAAGGAGGTCGTCCACCAAGGTCTCTAACGCCATCTCCGTGCCATACCCCGGGCGTAGCTGATGGGCTCAATAACCTTCGCTAAAAAAAGGAAGGTTAGAAACAGGTCAGTAACTCGCAGGGGCATCAACGTCAAGAGATGGTTTCTTGAGGGAAGGACGAACCACAGCCTCTTTCAGGCACCCTGGCACTCTTCCCTCCTGAAGGGAGGCATTGATAACCTTGGCCAGCACTGTCCCCAAGGTCTCCCTGGCAGCTCGTACTAGCCAGAATGGGCACGGATCTAGCTCACAATTTGTGGTCCAAACAGACTCCAGGTATCTGTCGCATCGGCAGGCGTCACCAGTTGTAAGTTCTCCCATAAACACTGACCAGACAAGGGTGTTCCCTACCTCTGGCTCTGCCACTACATCCAAAATGGTAGAGTCAAAGTCATGCTCAATGCCAGCGATTTTATCCACAAGATATGCCAAAACACATATCAGTGGGCTGTGGAAGAATCCAAATCCAGATGGAGAGAGGCTGGACCGACCAATCCTCTCACCACCTGGAACAGCTCCACCAGATGTGACCGAGTGGATTTTATAAGGGAAGCAAAGAACCCCTTCTTTGTTGCTCGTACAGCCACAGTATAGGCTTTCAACTATGCTCTGTACTGCAAGCAGTCAACCTGGGCACGAGTATGATGCCACCAGCGTTCCAAATGCTGACCCTCCCTCTTCAGCTGCTGCAGGTCCTCTGTAAACCATGGAGCCCTGTGGTGCTGAAGTGTCGGAAGCGGATGCCTAGGAGCTACCTGATCGATTACCTCTGCCAACCAGCTGTTCCAAAAGGCCACGAGGTCATTGATGGAGCGGCCATCAAGATCTCCAGATAACTCCCCCAGAGCATTCTGGAATCCTACTGGATTCATAAGTCTATGGGGGTGGGCCATCCGAATTGGCCCCGTACTCCTACAGTTAGTCAGGCGTGCCAGGACGGAGGTACGCAGAGGTAGTGGTCCGACCATGGCAGGGGTGTGTACTCCACACCACTATCAACCGAGTCCCTGCCTCATGGTCAGTATAAAAAACAGCAAGTCCAGAGTATGCCCCGCTATTGGTAGGTTACTATTCAAATTTTATTAAGGATACTAGCTTACGCCATGATCCACAACACCACAATATACAATAATAAAAACAAATCATGGTTACATCATTTTTACTGGACAGATACCTACGCCTCAAGACCTCTGCTGTGAGGGCAGATACTGCTAGCCTTGATGCAAAGGCCATATTTCCTTGTTGCAGAATCCAAAGAGTTTTCTTATAATTGGGGAAAAAAACAGAGGGTGGGAGTGGAAATAAAAATGGTGTCATAATAGCAGTATATAACTTAAGGGACATTCCATAATATACTGAACTGTGCCTTCTATTATCCCTATACAACAAGGACATCATCTCTCCTCTCAGGGCAACCCCACTCTACAACCCTCAGTAATAGCAAAGGGCATTTGTTCAAATCTCAGCCTTGTTAAGGCCAATTGGGGACTCCTTTTAAGATCTACTTGCAAATATTTCTCCAGCCCATTCCCACTATTAATATGTATTTTATAAGGGACACAGGTGTGAAAAACAGACCGCAGCCAAATCAGTTTGTTGTGCAGTATCACGAATCCCAAGGAACAACTGCAGTTTGTCTGCTTGGGAAAACAATTGAGTATTGTCAGAAACATAAAAACCAAATCCAGTTGATCTTAGAATATTAATCACAAAGGAGAGCCACAGGGATTTACTAAAGGGAGCCAAACTAATCTTTGATGAGGCACATTTTGGTAAATCTATGAAGTGAATAAGTCAAAGCTTTAAACCAGTAGGCTAACACTCTAATAGTGATCATAGCAGCTAGGGACTCTAAACCTGTTTCTAGAAGCAAAAAGGTGCCAGGAAGGATGGCGGTAGACCAAGTAATGATCTTAAATACTTATTCTCGGACACCTCAACTTCATTTCCAGCTGCAAAGCTCCAAACCTCCACTTCATACAATAGCAGTGAATTTATTTTTGCCTCATAAGCTTTCAATGGAGCTTGTATTGATCTTCCCGCAACCGAGGCATGGAATTTCCTAATAGCCCCCACAGCTTAGGATGTCTTATTTTTAATAAACTGGAGGTGGGAATTCCAAGATGGGGGGGGAGTAGAGAGTAAAAAGCCCCAGATACCTATAACTCTTAACTGTTTATATCTCATTCTGTCCCAACCACCAAGAATATCGTTTTACCCCCACACCACAAGCCAATATTTTGGTTTTATTGTAATGAATGGACAGCTTAAGAGAACAGAGCTACTCTAACCTGGACATGGCCCTCTGGAGGCCAATTGGCATTCTAGAAATAAGCACTATCATCTGCATACATCAAGATGGGAACCAAGGACGACAACAGGTTTGGCGGATGAACATCTCCATCCAACATATGACCAAATAATATCATTCATGAATATATTAAACAACAATGGAACCAATATACAACCCTGCCTGACTCCTTTCTCAATAGAAATTGTACGAGACAATTCACCCCTCAAGTCCCATCTAACTCGGGCCCACGTCTTCCTATAAGCAAAGGGGGATCCTAACCCAGATGAAACAGTTTTCCCCACAAGAGTCCCCTATTGATTGAGTCAAACGCTGATGCCAGGTCCACAAATGCTACATGTAAAGCCATTTTCTTTACCTTAGCATACTTATGAAACAAAAACTGTATCGTAAACAAATGGTCCATTGTGGAGTAATCGGATGTAAACTCTGCCTGATGTTCATAAAGAAGATCCTGAGCCTTCACCTACTCCGTCAGATGGCTCAATAGATGTGTCTCAAAAATCTTTGTCAATATATTGATCAAGTTTTTGGGCCGATAGGAACCCAGCCTATTCCTAAGGCCTTTTAAAAATAGTGCCACAATGGTGCTCCCATTCCAGGAGTGTGCAAGAATCAATAATGGCATTAAACCAACTAACTAGTCACAGTTGGATAAACTTATGTTTGTACCCCATCTGGACCTGGAACTTTACCTTTCCTCTGCGATATTAACAATCTCAGCACCAATTCACTTGAAACCAGATAGGGAGTCATCTCCAAGGGCGGTTGCTCAAGATTATCTACAACCAAAAAGCTATCCTGGGAGGCCAAAAACTGGGTGGAAAAATACGGGGGCTACCCAATCAGAGGGAATATTGGCCTCCAAATTGACAATGAACTTATTCATGTCCTTGTTTACCAAAAGCTAAAACTTTTTGGAGACCTTGGACTTCATAGCCAGGCTAGGCTTTTTCCACTGCAAATCTGCATATGCAATCTTCTTGTCCTGCAGCAAATTTTTATATTCTTTCTGTAAATCCCCCAAAATATTCTTAGCCAGGATCTCCCTTTTTAAGATCCTTAATTTTGTTATTTAATATTTTTTTTCTTCTCCAAACATTCTCTATCAAACCATGGCTCTCCTCTAGATACATTAGGGTGTGTAGACTGCTTCATCAGCGGGATGGTAAAAAACAAATAAAGTCAAACAATTACTGGCAACACTGAAGAATATTCTGGGAGTTAGAGGCACTCAATAATCTTTGCCTCATCCCAACCAGTTCCTTGTTCTGGAACAAATTAGCTAGGTTCAGCTGTTACCCCAAGTCCTCCCTAGGGGGTATGGATTGTTTTGTCACCCCAAATGTTTTTAGCAATGATACCTCCTTTGTCTATATAGATATATATGTTTACAAAATTTGACAAGACCACTGCTATACATATAACAGCTTGTTTTTATTTTCCTATCTCTAAATTAGCTCACAATCTAATATGCGAAATAGAAAAGCAATTTTTCTCACCCCATCGATGAAAGGCAGCATGGCCCAGTAGAATGGACAGCTCCTCTTTAGAGCTGGAGACAAGCTTACCTCTTGTCTTCTCAGGAGGTGTTGGTAGGGGATGGAGTCCAAAGAAAGGTTTATTCTTTCCAGTTTTCACACTTTTTAGCTGCTCATGGCCGCTCCTCTGTTGATGTAATTCTCATCCCTAATTTAATCTTTTCTCAACCATTTTGATGCCTTTATTTCCAGTTAACAGCGCAATCATTAGCTTTTCCCAACTTTATTTTCAGTCAATCGAGTGATTCATGTCTTCAGTGCCTCATCTGTTAGAGGGAAAGTTCCCTTCTTGGTTGCCATTTATCCCTTTGTGGTCAGCTACTGCCAGACCATTGATCAGAAGGCTACCCTTGTGGTCACCTACTGACAGATGGGCTCCCCTTTTTGCTAGCTATTACTGGGTCAGGGGTTGTTTAGGAAAGTTAGTAGATTTCCAGAGAGTGTTAACCTCTTCATATGCTGGTTAACTCTTGCATTGTCATGTTTAAAAGCATTTTAATTAGCCCCTTGCTAGGGCATTTCTTTGCCACCAGCTTTAATTTTTCCTCACAACTGCAGTAACTGCAAGTTCCAAACCAATTTTTTTATTAACCAGAACTGGAACAAGTCCCTCATCCAAAATAGGAAAGCTCTTATACCCTTGATTGCTGATATTAGTGTCATCATTGCCAGTTCTAAAAATTACCAACAAGGGACAATGATCGCTTTCTGAGAGACCAATAATCTGGGAATCCACTACATCTACTCAAAAGGTGGGATCTATCACAATATAATCAATGGTACTAAAAACAGATCTTGAGATATTATATATAAACTCACCAGCAGAGGCACTAGAAAATGGTCTGTTTATAGTTCTTAAATTAAGGGTATATAACAACAACTGTAGTCTCAAACCAGCACTATTGGTCTCAGTATCATCAAAAACTGGGCTTCTAATACCATATATATCATCATTCAACTGGAATTCTGTAGGTTAGTGTTGGTAATTTGTAACCAACTGCTAAAATCTGCCACTGTACCAGAAGATTGGAGGATAGTAAATGTAACGTCAATATTTAAAAAGGGCTCCAGAGGTGATCAGGGAAACTACAGGCCAGAGAGCTTGATGTCAGTGCCAGGCAAACTGGTGGAAATGGTTGTTAAGAACAGAATTACTAAGCATATTGATAAACAAGGCTTAGTGGGGAAGAGTCAAAATGGATTTAGGAAAGGGAAGTCATGCTCCACTAACCTATTGGAATTTTATGAGGGTGTAAATAAGCATGTGGATTGGAGGAGCCAGTCAATATAGTGTACCTGGATTTTCAGAAGGTGTTTGATAAGGTCTCTCATGAGAGACTCTTGAGGAAATTAAAGAGTCATGGGATAAGAGGCAATGTCTTATTGTGGACTGAAAACTGGTTAAATCTGGCTTCTGCCCCCTTCATTCCACTGAAACTGCCCTTGCAAAGATCACCAATGATCTACTTGTTGCTAAATCTAAGCACCTTTACTCCATTCTTGTCCTCCTTGACCTCTCTGCTGCCTTTGACACTGTCGACCACTCACTCCTACTGGACTCTCTTCGCTCCCTAG
>QEPC01009299.1:2853513-2866403 GCA_003113815.1 Sphenodon punctatus
CCCCCCATGCCTGGAACTCCCTCCCTGCCCCCCCCCCTGCACCTTCAAATCCCTCCTCAAAACCCACCTCTTCCTCGTTGCCTTTCCCAATGCCTGTTAGAAGTTTCCGTTCAATATTTGCTGTCTGCCCTCCCCGCAGACTCCTGCCTAACCGCAACCAAGCCAAGCACGTGCACCCGAGACTTCGCATCCACTTGGTAAAGCACCAGGTACACAGCTGGTACTATACAAATGCTAATAAATAATAATAATAGACAGGAAGCAAGCAGTAGGACTAAACGGTCAGTTTTCACAGTGGAGAGAAGTAACTACTTGAGTGCCTCAGGGATCTGTACTGGGACTGGTGTTTAATATATTCATTAATGATCTGGAGAAGGGAGTAAAGAGTGAGGTGATCAAATCTGCAGATGAGACAAAGTTATTCAAGGTAGTTAAAACCCAAGCAGACTGTGAAGAATTGCAGGAGGATCTTGCGAGACTGGGTGACTGGGCATCCAAATGGCAGATGAAATTTAATGTGGACAAGTGCAAAGTGATGCACATAGGGAAAAATAACCCAAACTGTATGTATACAATGCTGGGTCCTAAATTAGGAATTATCACTCAGGAAAGGGATTTTGGAGTCACTGTAGACAGTACATTGAAATCCTCAGCTTAGTGTGCAGCAGCAGCAGCAGCAATGTTAGGAATCATTTGGAAAGGGATAGATAATAAAACTGAAAATAT
This sequence comes from Sphenodon punctatus, assembly GCA_003113815.1. Classification (NCBI taxonomy): domain Eukaryota; kingdom Metazoa; phylum Chordata; class Lepidosauria; order Sphenodontia; family Sphenodontidae; genus Sphenodon; species Sphenodon punctatus. The sequence goes on from QEPC01009299.1 coordinate 2,854,240, forward strand.
CGTAATGCCTCTATATAGATCTATGGTATGACTATGCCTGGAGTATCGTGTGCACTTCTGGTCACCCCATCTTAAAAAAGACATAGTAGAACTAGGGTACAGAGAAGGGTAAGAAAAATTATCAAGGGTATGGAGAGGCTTGATAGGTTAGGGCTCTTTAGACTGGAGAAGAGATGACTCAGAGGGGATATGATAGAAGTTTATAAAATCATAAGTGGTGTGGAATATGTAAATAGGGAGCAGTTATTTACCCTCTCTAACAGCACTAGAACAAGGGGACATTCCATTAAATTAACTGGCAGCAGATTTAAAACAAATAAGAGAAAGGTTGTTTTTTTTCACTCAGTGCACAATTAACTTGTGGAACTTACTGCCAGAGGAAGTGGTCACAGCCAGTAGTGTACCTAGTTTTAAACTGGGACTGGATAAATTCTTGGAAGATAGGTCTATTAATGGCTATTAACCAAGCAGGTTTTGGGAATGTAACCTCTTACTGTTGGGGGCTGGAACAACAGGGAACGGATTGCTCATTGTGACCTGTCAGGTACTTCTCCCAAGAGAAAAATTGGCCACTGTCAGAGACAGGATGCTGGGCTTGACGGACTATTGGTCTGACCCAATATGGCACCACTTATGTTCCACCAACCTCCAGTTTTGGCTCCCAAGATCTTAACCTGTCCATGCCATCACTCTAGGAAAGAACAAGCCACCCAAAGGAGGAAGCTCTCATCAGGCCAAGCAGGTGTGGAGAGAAAAGGTCAAGGAGAATTTCCTCTTGGCTGCAGGAAAGGTCAGAGTCCTCAAGGCACAGTGGGAGAGCGCATAGCTCACCACATGCTGCAATAAACCAAACACTTTGCCATGTGGTGTGTGTGAGGGTCTCAGAACCCATTGTCTGACCCCTTCTTCCTCCATTAACCTGCGAATCCCCAAGTGTGGGAAGGGGGTCTTCCTCTTCTTCAAAGAGGGAGAGGTCAGGTCTCAGAGTGGATGGCATCCTGGTGCTGTATGCATGAAGCATCCATCTAATAGTTGTCACCATACAATGCCAAACCTAAGCATGTACTCCCTTTTGCTCACTCTCCTTGACATAGAAGAGTATGACACAGCATACAGAGGGACTGTCCTTAGGTTTTAGGATTGCTTTGCCTATTGTATCACTGGCCCTTTCAATTCAGGCTGTGCGGACCTATCTATCCAGGTCACTGAAGAAGCTTGTAATGTAGAGAGCCAACCAGCACAAGACATAAGCACAACTAGAGGAAGAATGTGCAGCAGGTCAGGTGGCTCTTGCCTCGATCAATTTGCAGTACTGTTAGTTAGCTGCAACCCTCATCTGAATTGGTTGGGGTAAGTTCCTTTTTCACTGGAATATGTGGAATTGCTCCACAGAGGGATGCAACAGCCTACCCAATATTTATTAAAGATATAAATCTAATCTCCAGCTTTGCAAAGCCACCGGTTCTGTTTAGAGCAGAGAAGGGAGGAGCCATTTGCTTCTCAACCACCAGGGAAATAAACCTGAAAAGAGAGACGAGAGCTCACTGACTTAAATGGTGAACCGGAGAGCAAAACGGGTGCGTTTAGTAATTGTGGCATTTCCTAGAATATGACTGTACAGAGAGCTGAGTTATCTGGCACAGGACATTGCTGCAGGAATAGCAGAGTCAAAGCAGAGGAAAGACAGATGGGTCATGCAGAAAGAGAAAGAAAATTCTGCGCAATCTTCAGCTCCCCCATCCAGGCCTGCCAAAACAACTCAGATCCCGCCACACAAAACTGACCTGAAGCCCGCCACCACTAGTTCAGTCCTGACCCCACCAGCAGCTTCACCAAGATACTTTAGTCCTGGCAAGAGGAGAGGAAATTTTGAAGGTGCAACAAATTATGACATGAAGGTCTGTTACAAGTTGCAGAGTTACCACCCCATGGTGGATATCCAAGCACCTGACCTTCACTTGTGTGGATTTCTTATGTATAGAATCAACAGTATGATGAATTCTCCACAGAAGGTTCTGATTCTTATGCTACAAAGCTTACACTCTAGTTTACATAAACTTTACAGTCTAGCTAGCACACGCTAGGGAAGAATGAGTGCTTGGCTTGGTTTTGAGTTTATTTTTCAGCGAATGGGTGCTCTGCCATTTATTCACTTCTCTGGGGGAAGGGAGAGAGGTGATGGAATCAAAAGATAAACAAAAGTAGGACTGATTCTGGCAGCTTGGGTGAAGTAAAGTGTGAAAGGGGATGGGCAGTGGCAAGGGAAAGGATCTTTGCGACAACATTTTTGGAGACATGTTAAGTAGCTTTAGGTAGCAGGGCTGGGCCAGGGTGTTGAGTAAAGGGGATGCTAAAGAAAGATGTGATTTTGGAGATGCTAAGGAAGCAACAGGGTTTACAGACTGAATCAGTGTTGGAAGAAAAAAAGGACAGGACAATGCTGAAGCTTTAGAACCACAGAATTAAACCCCAGCCTCACAGGTCAGACAAAGGAGTTATTTCTTGTGCATATGAACCCTTACCCTAAGGAAAGCAGAGAACAGGTGTGACAGAGCATACAAGTGACAGAGCATACAAGTAACAGAAAAAGGTCACATACTAGAATGAAAAACAAGGTTCTGGGCTAAAAGGATCTAGGTGTTTGAAATTCTTCATCCCTGAGGCATGCTGAAAGCCATATGAGAGTATTAAGATGGGAGGCTGTAAAGGGCTCACATTGTGTTGCAGCTGCATGGATATTTGACTTTTGAACACAACATTTCTGAATCACAGAAAAACCTCTCATTGGTCTGGACGGTGATGGTCACCATCTTCTTTAGGACCGATTCCCAAACTGTGGATTGGGACCCTTGCGGGGGTCACGATCCCATTGAAGTTTTATGGACTCTGAGGTCAAAGAATTATAAGTCTCAAAATGGGGTAAGTCAGGCAAGACTTTGAGAACCACTGCTTTACAGCACTGCTTTCTGGCTTAGGAGAACATTGTATTTTACAATGGAGTTTATTATGGTTAGTTGCAAAAATGCATCATACTTACCAACCGACTGCAGTCAAAATGTTTCTGGATTTTGATCAGCAGCAGCTCAACTATACAAAAGACTCATTAAGCAGTAGCCCGACAAAGTGACCATGATCCCAGAACAGCTGTCAGAAGCCCCGGAAACTCAGTGCCTCAACCACTTGAGAGGAAATGCACACAATGGACCCCGTCTGGAAGGATGCATTAGTCTTCGAGTATGAAAGGGTGAGAGTATCCCAAAGCAGCAAGCTTTGGCAGAGAAGACCCCACCTCCCACCCTCTTGAGACTTTACACAGGGAAGCAGACAATCTCAGGATGAGGAAATATTCTGCCAAACAAAACACATTTTTGAGATCAATGGGCCTCTGAGCAGTTATGTAGTTGCCTCCAGCACAAGTCTCTAAAAATGCTTTTCCCAGGGAGGCCCAAGTAAAGTCACTGCATTAAAGTAGCCTTGACAGCACAGCTGGTCAGTATCCACAAGAAAAATATAATTCACAATGAAAAAAGTCTCTTCTAACTTTAAGTCTTGAGAACTTCTATGTGCAGCTCTTGGTGATCATTCAGGTCCTCTCCCCCCTTCCCGCCCCCCCCACCCTTCTACAAGCAACATCCTCATCTAATGGGGACAGAGCTTCATCTCCTCTCCACAAGACAGTGCTGGAATGATTTTGATAAGGAGGGCACATGTGGGCACCAGCAGATGATCAATCATACATCTGACTGTACCAGTGCAAGTAAACAAGTCAGTCCTTACTAAGAATCTGGCAGTGCCAGGTACCATAAGAAAGGATTAGAAATCCAAGGACCTAAAATACAAGCTACATACCAGTTTCTAACTCAGCAGCTGTTGAGTACCTGACACCTCCCCCTCTGCACAAACTTTCCTCATTAAACTGGACCATTCACATGCCTTGGGGCTATAAATCAGCCAGGATTGCCAGCTGGTGCTCCTGCCTGTCTGACACACTGAAACCGACAGGACGAGCATGTGCTGGGCATGAGCACTCCCTGCAGGCAGCCCTCAGGAAGATCATGATACACGGTTCTCATCTCTACCCCTCCCCTTTCCTTTCAGGTCATCTGCTATTTAAAGCTATGGCCAAAGGAGAATGCCAGGGGTTCCTGCTATTGTCTGATCAGAGAACAAGCAGGTGCCAGTTCCACAGCAGCAGGACCTGATGCTCAGTACCTTGTTATGTCAGGATCAGATTATCAGAGACTAAAGGTGTTTATAAACGAGATGATAGCCTACACCAGAGGAAGGTATTCAGCCAGTGTTTTCTGCCCATTTATTAGGTGGCTGCAAGATGCGCGGCATGGAGCCTCCACTCCCGGCAGAGTCCTGGGGCATACATGTCTGCATCCGCCTATTAGGGTGTGTGCAGCCTCCATGCCAGGAAAGCATCTAGAGTGGTCCCAGCCATGAGTGCACTCACTGCTCTTCCTCTCCCTGGGGTGTCTGCTCTTTAGTTTCGCTTTGGAGTGCTCAAAAATGGTGGTCCAAAAGGCAAAGCCGCCCCCCCCCCCAACAAAAGACAAGAAGCAAACAGCGGGGGGAGCCACCTGGACCCAGAATTCCTCATGACAGTCATGACGGGGTGGGTGGAGCGAGCACGGTGCCTGCCTGCGTATTGGGTTTGCTGTGCGAAACCCTAAGTGGGTGTTGCCCAGACCAAACATAGACGATAGCTAGGAGTCCCATTTATTTTCACCCTGAGAAGCAAGAAATGAACACTTCTGTAAGAGAACTGCTCTGCAGTGTTATTACTGGCCAACTGGCCTAGCCATCCCAGTCCTTTGCTTCTCTTGCCTCTTTCTTGGTTTTGTTTGTTCCTTCTTTCTCCCTCCTCAGATTTATAGAATTCTTCAATCACTAGACAGCTGAGATTGTCTTCTACTCCCTACTGCATCAGCTGAACTAGATCAGGCCAGGAAGGAGTGAAAGCTAGACTGGTGACTGGACACTCCATGCAAGATGGCCACCTCTTTCAGGCTTTGGGTGAGTCTTGCAATGGTACTCAAAGGGAGGAGGAGCCCAGTATGACCAGTGTGGGCTAAATGACAGTACATTTCACTCCACTCCACTAAGAGAAATCTATTCAGAGTTTCATTTTGATCTCCTTGACTTTACAACACCCCTCATGCATACTGTACAGCTGACACCCACAGCTCAGTTACAGCCAGTTTGCCACCTTGTTGTTGTCGGGACGGCTGGACTAGCTGGCTTAGTAAAGTGCAGGTTTCACAGAGATCCCAACGCATTATGTACAACACAGCCTAATCCAAAACCAAATGGGAGTATGAGATCTTGCGATTACAAAAGCAGAGTCTTTCTGAAGAGGCTTCTGTGGTACCTTGGGTCTTGAAAATCAAGAGGATGGTGAGAGCCACTAGAGAATTTTACATAGTCACAAGCAGTTCAGGAACACAATACCTGCACAATCTCAAGCCCGTTCATGTAAGTGATGGTGCCCTTCAGCACTAATACATGGAGTTTTGACTTACAGAGTTCATAGCAAACTTGCACAGGCTGCTTTAGGCAATGACCACACTGAAACAAAGCAGCAAAGGCTCCACAACGTATCTGAGGCAGAATTCAAACTGGCAGAGAAGCCAAATCTGTAGGATGAGGCACTGAGTGCTTTGTGAGTAGACACAGCACATGGAGAAGAACGCAACCAGTGTTCTTTCACCTGGGCTGCTCCATCAGAATTCATCTCAGAGCAGAACACCTGAGCTGCTTCACTGTCTGGCAAACTGAAGCTGGTTCATCTTAGGGCAAACAAATAATGGACTCACTAAGCCCTTCAAATAGCCTTTTAAACATGAAGGGTGCTATAGAGCTCTAAAATAAAAGACTGCTCCCTTAAAGTATGGGACATCTGGCAACCCCATGTACTACTCATACCATCAGTGTTACAAAGTCCTTTGCATACCTCCAAAAAAACACCAAACACCCCCAAACCCTGCACCTTTTCCAAAGCAGATGAAACCCCCCCATAATTCTTGATCCTAAAAAGTGGGGATTTTTGACTGGTCTCAATCCCGTATTACTTTGGCAGAATTATGTTCCTTGATCTTTGAATACTGATTCAGAACTCTTCAGCAAAGCTGCTGTATGAAGAGAGGTGTTTTATTCTTGGAAGAGCAGGGCTAGAGAGATGGAATTTGGAATTGGCTCCAATGGAGATGTGAACCAGAAGGCAAAAATCTTACATGCAAAGGAAATAAAGTACTTTCCAAAGACATTTAAAATGAGCATGACACCGTTGTGTGTGACTGAACAACAATATCATATTGGCATGAACTTAGATGGAAGTGTGTCTGAAAAGACACTGCAAAGAACCCCGTGTTGTGTTACATATGAAATACTCTGCTCTTCTTCGTACTTTTCATTAGAGAATCTCCTAAACTGAAATTGAAACTTTTAGCAATCTCAGGTGTATTATAACTTATGCAGATGGAGAAACTGAAGAGTTGCAAGATTAAATGATCTGCACCTGGTTCCATGTTGAGAATCAGTTGCTGAGTTGGGAATAGAGTCCAGACTCCCATTTTGATACAGCAAGAAAACAGGAAGAGTGAATATGGTATCCTTCAAAAGGCCCACAAATTAGATAGAAAAACACAAAAAGAAGAGTACCAGTTAAACTATGAATCAAACATCCTAAATAACCATATTATAATTCTTCCATTTTATATATACAAAACCAGAAATATTTAACAGTCCAAACTGTGGATCTTCAGGGGTGGGGGGGAGAGAAGGAGTCAATACTTCCCCAAAAGAGTAAAACAACATTTAAAATTCTTCCTAATCTTCACCATACCACCATATGTTGCTAACATGTTTCGACCACTACTAGGTTTTCTTTATGATTTGGAATTTGTTGAGGTTGATTTTGGGGTTTTATGAGTTTGATTAGTGTGTTTTCTTGAAGGGTTCATTTATTTTGTTATCTTTTTTGAGGTAGCTTAAGATGTTTTCAACTATAAGTTACTTTGGTTTTTGATCAATTACATGTTTTTTAATTTTTAGTTAAGTGGGTCTAATTTTCCCCAAGAAGTGATGAGTGTTGTGCTTTGTTCATTGGTATAAGGTGAGTTATTGAAAGTTTTTGTGATGAGATATTAGATCATTATTATTATTAGTTTGTCAGGTTTGGAGGATTACTGATTTTTTAGATTGTTATTATGGCGGTTTATCTTTCGAGACGTGACTTACTGACAAAGACTTGTTTTAGATTGCTATTGTTTTATTAAGCTCTGACGATGACCCAGTAGTGGTTGAAACAGGTTAGCAACATATGGTACTTTGGAGAAGATGCTGAGTGAAGATTAAGAAGAATTTTAAATGTTATTCAGAAGGTATTTTAGACTCCTTTTGGGAAGTATTGATTTCCCATCCCCACCCCTCTGGATCTACAGTTTGGACTGTTAAGTTTTTCTGTTTTTGTATACATCAAATAGAGAATTTTCCCCCCTCTCATGGGTGACTGAAAACTGGATCTATGCAATGGATCCATCCCCTATGCACGACTGCATGCCCTTGACTGCTCCCTTCCTGATAGCTCATTCTTTCAGTGTTTGCGGGTAGGGACTGGATCCACAGGTGAGATCTAGGAACTGGAAAGGGGCCAAACAAAAACCAGCCAAAGGTCAGATTTGGCCCTCAGGCTGCAGGTTCCTCACCCCTGATCTAGGTCTTTATAGGACCCCTGGTTTACGCCAAAGTGCTGAGAGCCATAAAGAACATCTCCTGCAGTTTGGGTGACAACCGAGTACTGCACGCCAAGTGCAATTTCCTGGCTTCAGTTCTAGAACCTCATTCTGCTTGTAAGCAGCCTGAAAATGCCAAGTCGCATTAGAAACACTGGGATGTAAATTAGGTTTCACAGACTGCTGCCAGACCAAGGAACTACACATGGAATGAGAATGGTCATCTTGCTCTTGTTCCACAGAAGATGGACTAAATGATCTAACAATTGGGTTTTCTTCCCTTTCCTAGGTGATACTGACACACATTGAACACACCTACTCATCGTGCATTATTTTTTTTTTTTATTTATTTATTTAATTGTATTTAAGAGATGCCTCCCCATGTCTACGGCATCTTGGGGCATTAGCGTGAGCTACAACAGGCCCCAAACACAGGGAGGTGCTGAGAGCTAGGGAACATGCTCCAATCAGGATACTGGTTTGTTTTTTCTTAAAAGTTCATTTAGTAATGATAAAAGTGAAAAATTGGCACATTGTCACGGGCAAGGTGTTGTTTTGGCAGATTGCTACCAAAGCTTGCTTTTCACAGGTCTGCTAACGCTTCTCATTCTAACTTGCAGCATCTCTTGTGTATTCCAGTTCTTGGGCAGGTGCGACAAATATTGACAATTTCTGCCAATCCTGCGATGTGAACAAATGTTACCCAGGGACTAATCTGAAACCTCACTTTGTGTCATTTGACACTTGGTTCAGATTAGAATTCAGTTTTCTTGAAGGTTAAGTGCTGTGTGGTAACCCCAAACAGGGGAGAGGTATTGTTTGAGTGCAATTCAGATTTGACCATTAGATAGACGAGGCCTTCCTGACTGCATCTGTGCTGTGAATTCCAACAGGACACTTACTGAAGAAAGCTTCCATTTTGGAGTTAAATCATAAATTTCTACTGAATCTATTTTTTTTTCTTTTAAGGAGCCAGAAATAGACAATTTTTTAGGGAGTCTAAATGTCTTTCGAACATTTTTTAATGCCTTTTTCACAGCCTTTCACTCAAACTCATGTCTCCTTGGTTTATGCATGATTCACAAGATGACAGAATTCACAAGGCAACAATTAGCTAACACAGAAAAGGAAACATGTGCACTAGAGGGATTCACTTCTAATAAATTCATTCCCTTTCCATTTTGTGTTCCAAAGATGACACAGACTATCAGAAAGGCAAAGTCTCTGCAGAGCCCTGAATAGAAGAGAAGGAGCTGTATTTACAAAACACACAGAGCTCAATTTGATTTCAGATGCTATTCTGCATATTTCTTACCACAGCAAATACACATCTGCAAGATGCATACTACCACAAGCCTCTCTGCAATGGGAGAGCTTAGACCGCATCTGGCTCAGAAATCCACATTCCAAAGCTGTCCGCAATCTACATTTCATCTCTTTCCCTCTTATTTCTAAGGTAGTCACTGAAAACTTCCCACAGTGCTGCCCAGAAGATCAGTTTTATTGTCCTGCTGAGTGCTACCACTAGTAATACTCAGCCGTTTTACTGATTTACATCTACAAAGCTCTATACAAATACCAATTAATCCTCACAACCCCCCTGGGAAGGGCTGTAGGGAATGTTTATTCCCATTTTGCAGACAAATTAAATAATTTGCTCAATTTGCACATTTAGTTCAGTAGCAGACCTGGTTTCTTATTCAGGAGTTCCTTGATCCCTCCTCTGTGTTCTTACCACTAGATAATACTGCTTCCCTTTTAAAATGGCAGCAAAGATTCAAGACAATTTTTATTTAATTTATAGTTCACTGTAACGAAGTGCACTGGGGAACTGCAGCAAGGCCTCCAGGGAGAAGGGGAGTACAAAATGGTAGTTGAAGCAGCTCCTGTGAACGACAGGAAACTGCCCATGTGTCAGGGAAAGAAAGGCTATCAGTAAACCAAAAGGATGTTAGAGAGACAGTTTAATCAGCTCAGCGTTTTGAAGAACCCTGGAAAGGGAAAAGACATCAGGGCTGATCCCACAGCCCACGGAACTCGCATGTGCACACAAACTGCACGCAAGTCCATAGTGGAGACATTGTGCTGTGTGGATCCCGCGCAGAGGGGGTTTGGGACTGCGGACAGTGTCTACTCGGTGGTTGATTTTGAACAAGCCCTGTGAGAAAGCAAAGAGACTAGATACTTTGTTGCTTACTTTGGGTGACTGGTTTGTTTAGAAAAACCCCGGGGAGAAGTAAACTGGATGGATCTCTGGATGGATTAAAGCAGCTTCTTAAATGGCCAGGGTTTGGACCTATGTAGGGGGCCTACTTCTGCAAAGACTTGTGGTCCACTAAAACATTGTAGGTTACACCTGCCCTATCCCCTAGGGTTTAGGAAAGGTTACAGCAGATAAACACACACAAAACAGATCTAAACTAGAAACTCCAAAAATATAAAAACCAATATAAATATAAACCTCTCCTGGAAAACCCAACCCCTAGAGCCTATCTCTGCCTGCTGAATGTCTGACCAAACAGGAAAGTCTTACACTGCCTCCAGAGGATACCTAGTCTTGGACTTTGCAAACATCCAGGAGAAGGAAGTTCCTGAGGTGTGGGGGAACCACCGAGAATGTCTCTCTGAAGGCCTTAATTGTAGGACCTTGGCACAATGACTGAATTAGCAGAAAGTTGCTCTCGGCTGACCTTAAGGATTGCGATAGAACATGGGGTGGACGTGGCCTTTTGGATATGTAGGGCCTGAGCTATTTAGGGCTTTATAGGTCTATTCCAGCATCTTGAATTGTGCCCAGAAAGCTGTTAGAAGCTAGTGCAGAATCTGAAGCACAGGTGTAATAGGTATCTAGCAAACCACCCTCATTAGAAGGCAGGCTGCTGCGTTCTGCACAACTTGTAGCTTCTGAATAACCTTCAAGGGCAGTCCCACATAGAGCGCATTGCTGTAGTTTAGTCTTGAGGTTATGAAAGCATGGATGACAGTGGCCAGGTCTGACTCTGATAGAAAGAGTAGCACCCTCTCACCAGATGGAGCTGGTGAAAAGCACTCTAGTCAAGGCCACAACCTGAAATTCCATGCAGCGCGATGGATCCAGGAGCACCCCAAGGCTGCAAACGTGTATGACCAAAGGAAGCTGGACCACATCAATGATGGACATCCCTACACTCCCCAGGTTATAGGGCCTATCAATCATCAGTCTTGCAATAGAGCTCGACTCTGGATGGAGATGACCCAGAATCACCAGGCTGTTGACCACCTGGCACATCTATGCAAGATGGCACTTTGCAGATTCTACAGCAGCAGAGAAGAAAACTTTCTTTGTTGCTGCCAGTCACGGCATAGTTCTTTGAAAGGGTTTTATGCCACAATTGGTCAGCTACACTACAGCACAAGCTGAGTATCATTTGAATCCTAACCACCTTCCCTCTTGTTTCAACTGCATCAGGTCCTCTGTATATCGGGGAACATGTGCTATCATCAAGTGCCACTGTGCCAACAGCCAAGGTCAACGTGTTATTCCATCATTCAGACAGGCCATTGACAGAGCAGCCCGAGAGCACCCCTCCGCCTGGAGTGTTCCAGAATACTACTGCCTATGCGTCTCTGGGAGCCAACTTAACTGATCCACCACCCCGACGGGGCAGGGCAATGGTCTGACCATGACAATGGCATCTTTACAACACTCCCATTAATTGGAACCCGTTTCCAAGCCATGATGTTTGGCAGGTGAAACAAGTTAATAATAAGCAGCAAGGGAACTGAACACTTCAAATAAATTGGGCAAGTGGAATCTGCCCAGAGCCAGAATTCTACTGTAAACTAGTAGATAAGAGCCACCAATGTCTTAAGCTACAGCTTTGTCTAACTCTGCTCAGAGTAGGTCTAGATGACAGGGTGGTGAAACAAACAACTGTTTTGCAGTTATTGCTGGATTTGGGAAATTGGGGCCCTGTGTAAAATGATGGTGTGGGCCCCGTCCTAACAGGAATGTTGGACAATCACCATTGTTAATGTTTCAATGACATGATATGCTTTGCAGCAAGGCAGATAACAGGTGGGACCTTACCTTGTTTAATGCCTTTCACCACAGGGATGCCCTGCAGGCAAGGCTGCTCCAACCTATGCGGCAGACATTCCCAACTGTTTATTCTCCCAGTAACACACTGACCCCTGCAGTTACACAGCCCTTCTCAGACACACACTAACTCAGCCCACCAGACACATAGTCTCACCTTCCTCCTCCCCCATTAAAATGGTACTGTTACCAAAATTAATTTTTGATGTTCAATTAAACATAACATCCCCTTCAGGAGGTGGGGGGTGTTACACATGTTATTTCTAGTTTATTCACCAGGGCCTATGTGTTGGGAGCCCCTCTGATATCACAGAAGGCCCTCCACAGGCTGGTGCTCCCTACACTTT
>QEPC01009299.1:2866451-2893871 GCA_003113815.1 Sphenodon punctatus
GGGGGGGGGGGGGGGGGGGTCTGTGCACCTATTGTTTATTGTCAGTGCTTCTCCCACAATGACAATTCAGGTTTGTTCATTGGTCCTGTAGAACCCCTCAATGTATAGACTGTGCGTAATCACATAGTCTGTACTTGCCTGGATCTGGCCCCATTTACACTACAGCTTTCACCATTGCCACAGCTAGTAAAGCAAAAGTCTAGCTGCAGCTCTAGAGGGGAAGTCTCTTTCCATTCAGGAAATTCTCCACATTACCCACTCGCACATCTGCTACCAAAAGATGGCTTCTAACAGCAGCATTGCAATACTGCTCTCTCTATTACAGAACACAAACAGAGCTTGGTGTATGGTTGAAATCATAGACAGAACAAGTGAAATGTTAACAAGTGAGAGCAGCAGATCTTACACAGTTGCTGATCAGACTTCAAAGGTTACTAAGCAGTTCAGACTGTTGGCACAAAGTGCTAATTGGTTCTTGGAGGGAACAGGTCCATGATGCCATGAGTGCACAAGTTAATTGGTTAGGGTGGCAGTGAACGTGGAGCAAAGGGAGTCAGTAAGATTTTCACTTAATTTATCAGAAAGCTAGACTTCCAGAATTTGATAAAAGAATGGGCCTCCTTGCAACAGACTTTCATAATTTTTAGGATTCAGTGGTTGGAGAGGAAAGTCCCTACGATGAAGAAGCTTGAATGACCTACGTCCCAAGCTACTCTTGGACACAGTGTGGATTGTTCAGTGAAGAAGCCAAAGGAAAGATGCTGTGTGCTGATCAGATTTACTGAAGAGTAATATATTCCCTGTCCACAACTAGCACCTCCCTCCACTCTACACAGAATGAATTCATCATCTCAGTTTACCAACAGGAAGAAGAGTTCAAGTTAAGTGACTTGTCCAGTGTGTCACAGTGAGCCAGGACCAGACCCCAGGAGTCCAGGCTGCAGGTCCCCTGCTCTAACAAAATCGCGGTTGGAGGAGTAATTTATCATACTTTTTTCTCCTTCTTCTCAAAATGCCAGATCCAGGGCACCTAGAGAGCCAACACTATTAAATATGGAGGCAGCCACGTTCAAACACACACTCTTTGGTGTTCAAGGTGCTTTACAATCCTTATCTAGTTCACTCAACAACTCTGAGAAAACAAGTCATTATTCACATTTTACAGATCCCATTATTCACATTTTACCCTTATCCTTGCCACATGGACCTGCCTGCTGTCATTCTCATCGTAACCAAGCCAAGTACGTGCACTTGAGACCTCGCATCTTCATGAATGTTAGACCCCTTGTCTCTCCCTCTGTTCCCCTTCCTATGTCTCTCCCCCAGCTCCTGTCGCTCAGATTGTAAGCCCTAGGGGCAGGGACCGTGTCTATTTTATTACTTTGTAAAGTGCCATGTACACTGCTGGCGCTATATAAATGTTTGTTAATAATAATAATAATAATCATCCCAGGCAACTGTAGCTGAGAGATGGTGACTTGCCCAAGCCACCCAGTGAGTTCATGGCTAAGACATGATTTGAACCCTGGTCTCCCGGATCCAGCAAAATTCTAGTGCTAAAGTTCTCAACCCAATTTTTGGTGACCTCAAAGTGCTGCCACCAACAATTACTTTCTGTCCTCTTTTTCTAAGAATAAACTGGAAAACATAAAAATCAGGTACTCTGCAGGATTTTTATTACTACTCTAACAGATAAAACTCAAGTGTTTTTTCTTTGTTGCAGAAACAGAATCCCCAGAGTCAGTCACATGCTACACAATTCCAAATTATGTTTTCACTTACGCTACAAAGGCTATTATGGCTTCACAAAATGGTGCCACTGGATGCATGCAGGTGGTCACAGAGGCCACATCATCATCATTTTATTATGGGTGCTAGCTTTCGGCATGACCCAAAGCTCCTATACAAAAGGAATATTTCTGTACATATACAAATATTAAAATACAACAAACATTAATAAAAAAATAAGTAAATGAATAGATTTAATACTGAATTGGATATTAACGTGACAAACAATTACAAATCACACGTATATTACATATATTACAATATTCAAAATACAAATTATAAAATTTAAAACAAATAAAAGGGATAGATACCAATCATAAGACTAGATTGCACACAATCATCCTTACCCTTACTTAATATTTTTGTTAGCCACCTGGGCTTTAACAGTCTTAACTAAATAAAGGGCACTACAGAATGATACAAAACAAATAAAATATCAAAACATACCACAAGAGCGACAAGCAAAATCCATCCCATATAAATTTACACTAAAGAAAGTGAGCTGCGATGACTGCGGATTTAACCAGGTTTAGGTAACAAAACCCGGTTAAAGGGCAGAAAATTGCTACTGCTCTGGATTAAGGACCACCTGCATCCAGGAGTAAATGCAACTTAAGTTTTTACTTAGCCCCGAGTAATGATTACCCATATTTGGAATAATATATTTTTCCCTAAGCTGTGAGTAAGCAGGGCAGTGCAGAATAATATGCGAGGCTGTCTCTGGAAGATCCTTATCACAGAAAACACACACTCTCTCATTATGAGGGATACTCATATCTGCCTGATACAATCACTGAGGGGAATACATTGAACCTCTTTAGTGAAAAGGCCCTCCTGAGCGGTCACACAGGCCAATTCAAAAGATAATCTGCAGGAGCTTTTTTAATGCAATAATCCGGCACACTCCAGGAGGATGTGCGGGCTATAGATTCTAATTGCAGACTCTGGTCGCTAATTCGTTGGGAAATCAAACAGGCTGCCCCCCTCCTACCCAACGGGAGCAGGATGCCCCTAGACAGGCCATGTTTGGCCACTTCCAATTCCACCCTGCTACCCCACCAATCCTTTATATGCTTGTCGTGGGCGTAGACCAATAGCGAATTGGAGGATGTTGGAAACAGTTCCACCCTTAGCCAAAACTTCAAAATACTAATCGAGGTTAGAGACCGAACTGGAGCCAAGCCCAATTCGGCCCTAAGAATCGCTTGGGGGACTGATTTCGGAACACCCAGGATTGATCGCATAAATAAGTTCTGTAAAGGTTCAAGCTTCTCCAAAACTGATAAGGCCACATTTGAGAATCATTGCTGTGGAGCTGGTGTACCCAAGACACATAATAGGAATCTATTAATTCCCAGAGCGATTAAGAGCAGGTTATGAGTTAGTTCCTGGATATGAATATTGAAAGATAATATTTACAAAAATAGAAACAAAATCAAAGTTTCTACTGATGCTAAAACAGCAGTAGGGAAGAAGGGAGGGTTGGAGAAATGCACTGGGGAATGGCACACTGTTGTAGGTGGACAAGAGAAGAAAAAATATGGATAAAACTTCTCTAAACACCCATCTAAATTAGGACAATACAACCCCAGTCACCATCCCAAGGAGGTGCGGAGCCTGACAGCTTTGACCTCTGTCAGCCTTACATTGACAAGAAGAGATATTTCCCTCCTCTGCCGCTCGCAAGAACTATGAGTGAAAACAGACACACGTTAACTTCATTTTAACAGTGCTTTAACATTTCTAATGCATGTTGCAAGACTGTACTGGTGTCCTATGCAGCCCTGCAACACGCATAAGAAATGTTAAAGTGGTGTTAAAAAGTGGAGTTAGCGTTATGTCTGTTTTCACCCTATTCCAGACAGTTTAACTTACAGCCTGGTTCGCACACCCTTGACTGCACTAACTCTCCCAATAGGTTAATCCTGATCCCACCAAGTCAGGTCAGCTGGACATTATGCACAGATCAAGGGCCATTCCCAACTTAGTTAATTTGAAACTAGTGTGAACCCATATCATGTACACCAAGAAGAGCTTCAGCCATCACTACCGGGCACTAATATACAGGTAGTAGCATCAGTTGTAAACAAGTCAGAAGTAGCCACAGAGAGACTTCCAAAAACAGAGAAGACATTTGTTGAACACTATTGCTATTATTTTCCTTAAAGGAGTTACATATTACAAGTTGGGAAAATACAACCTGGACCCAACATTAGGTGCACAGAAGACCTTTAGGGCATGATGTTATTCCCATAGGAGTGACACCCTGAAAGGTTCTTGGCTTTGTCACATACACCAACATGCATCTCCTTCTGGAAGAGCCAAACACATTCTCGAACCCTTTGGCTCTCACTCAAGATTTAAGGCAAACAGCACCTCCTCATCCCAAAGCAAGTCAGATACAACTCTGCCTTAGGAGCTATAATTATCAAAGGCTAGTGCTGGGTCTATAGTAGATCCAGCACTTTGCAGGGGAATGGAGGTGTGAAAGTCTTGGTGCTCTCTAGTCTGCCCTTAGATTGGAGATGGAGCAGGGATGCAAGAACAGCATCAGCACTGTTGATTTATGAAGAATGACATTCTAGGAGAAATTTCAGCCCTAGGGCTACAGTAGAGGTGGCTTGGGCAAAAGGAATAAGGACATGCTCTGCCCTCAGTAGTACAAAACCAGTAAAATAAAGAGCTTATCCCCTGGTCAAAGCCTCAGGCCTTGGTTCCAAATTAGAAAGGCCTCATTGAAGAGAACCACCTGAGATGGAGAGACCTCTATGTAAAAAGAGGCTGAGAACAGAGATATTGTTTCCCATGGGACTAGCACATTCACAGGTTGCTGTGCATGACAGCCCTATGTCACTACAACTCAACTGGCTGAGACAGAGTGGCTTCTGCCAAAGAGAGATTATTGCCTGAGCTCTTACCTTCACCAGTCCCTGAGGCAGCAGCTCCTGGCTCCTGCACCTCCCTCTCAGTTTGAGTCTCTGCATTTTGTAGCTGGGGAGCCAAAGTCTGCGTGCCCTGTGAGGTCACGGAAGTGGTTGGGTTCCGAGGCTGCAGGCCTATGGCATTCATTAGGCCCATGTCCCTGTCTGTCCTCCATGTGGCTCGGCTGGTTCTGAAAAGAAACCAAGTCAGTCAGGAGCAGAGGATACCAACACACAGCCTATGATGTCTCTGGGAACATGAAATCATCAAGCTGATTTCCTTCCATCCTCAGTCAGGCGCTTGCTAGTCTCACTGCCTGCAAATCAACTACATTTAGACGTCACCGTGGGCTCACCTTACAAATATGAACAGCAGCTCCCTCTGGGACTTTCCTTTTAAAATGGAGGCAGGAAACGGGGTGTTCCCCCATTATTCTTGTATTTGTAGCATTGTGTGCATTACTGGACGGACAGTACTGGTATTTTCACTCACCCCAACAGCGTACAAAACCCATTAGGGCTCGGTTGGAATCTTGCTCTAGTTTTGGAATTCATCACATAGGAAGAATCCAGAGGGTAAAAATCAGTAGCGTTAATCTTGAAGCCCTTTGGACTAGAACTGCTGGCTCTGCATTGGCTTACTGCTGTAGCCAATTCATTATTCTCCATGTTTCTTCCTCAATACCTTTTTATACTTTCCAGTTCTTTTCATGGAAGAAGCCACACATGGCTCCTGAGTGCTTTGGGTAAGGGTGTTGCTGATGGCAGGAGGGGTCATGGGTGACAGATGTGCTTCAATATTGCAGTCTGAACTTCTGGACACTAAACATTGCTGCTGGCAGTGTACCAGCTGGTGTAGGCTGTGCCGTGTCAAAGGGTGAGTTTGTCTTTCTAATGCCTGAAGCTCCCAGCAAAAAGGGAGAAGAGTGAGAAATATAATAAACCCAACAGGAATAAACAAGGAGAGGATCTCACACTGTACTGTAATTGGCTGTCTCTAACCCATTCCTAGGAGACTCACCCAGGTCGTTCAGTGCTCCTGCTGTTGGAATGCACAGTGAAGACAGTCTCATTCACCTGGTCCCAGTAGTACTCAACTCCAGAGTTTAGGGCCCTGAAATGCAGCAAGGGGAAAGCATTAGAAAAAGTGGAGATTATTCCACACAAGGTCTATGCAGACTGTATGGCCCAGTACATTAACATTCCAGCACTTGCCCAGTCTGTCCTTCCAACATAGCAAAATCAGAGGACTAACCATCTAAAACAGAAGTATCAATTCCCAATCTATGGAGTTGTTTATTGGGCCGCTAGGACAAGTTTTAAACAACTGAAATTTCCTTTAAGAAATTCACAGTTAAATGCACACATGCAATCAACACAACTGCATTTTCAGATCAGGTAGTTACTTATACAAGTGGCCAAATAAACAAGGCAAGAAGAGTACATCTGCAAGAGACACTTGGAAGCATTTTAGCCCCCTGTGCAATGCTGATCACATCACCACTCTTGGTAGATGGTTACCGCCAGGACCTTGCAATTTCTGTGCTGCTGAGATCCCGCAAAATTTGGCAGACAGCCTAATTCCTGCACAAATAGCTCTCAGCAGCATGGAAATCAGTGTGACAATTTAATTCTCTCCTTAAGCTTCAGCCATTCGAGAACTGCCATCAAGTTTCAGCTAGAACTGCTGGGCAGAAGACTAGGGAAGTGGAAAGGAGGTGTTTAGTCACTGACAAGAGCCTGAAATGCAGAGAGGGAAAGACATCTCCACAGAGGCAAAGCCTGGTCACAGAAGAGCTTCTCCACCTTCCTCCACACGCATCAAAGGGGGATATCTTACTAGGAAGGATATCGGTTGTCCCATGAGGAAAGGCAACAAAGCTACAACCAGGGGAAGGGACTGACCAAGGAATAAAAAAACCTAAAAGGGTGTGTAGCTTCATCCCCCCGCCCCCCAAGGTTTTAATCCAGCTTTATTTTAAGGGGCAGAAGGAGGGGAGAGAGAAGCCACACACATTTCCCCAAGTTTTACACCAACATTCTCAGTTTTCTGTTTTCCCTCCCACCCCCAAAATGTGGAGGGAAACCCTTTTGCTTTTGCAATGATTAGGAAAAAAAAGGGGCAGGAAAAAAGAAGGGGGAAAGATGAATAGACAGATGTACAAGAGTGAAAGCAGTGCATAATTGAAAGTTTGCATAATTGAATCTGCTCACAGATCATACATTACCTGTTTGCAGAATTTAGATCTCCCCTTGCCCAAATACATGGGAGTCTTGCAAGAAGTCTGCTCTTTAATATCTTTTACAAGTCTCTCATTACGAGACCAGGAATGTATGTGGCCCTGGCTCAAAGACCAGATTTAAAAACGTAACTTGGTGCTAGCCACTAAATGAATGGGGTACAAGCAGACCAACCCTTGAGATGGATCTACCACGACCTACCATAACTGTGTCATGTGTGACTTCGGTAACGTCACCCAAGAGGAAACATGGAACTGTGTTCACTTTGTCCCACAACACCTGAACCTCTACTCCCTCCTTTGGGCCTGCAGCAAAACATGAGAGCTTCTTATCTGGAAGCAGTTTTGACATATATGATACAGCAAAACTGGCACCTTCCAGGGCTTTCAGTCATCATATTGCTTGGTTGCTGAAAGCCTGGTATGTCTAGAAGGGACACAAGACCCTGATCTTGCCCATGCAGTTAGTAAGTACACAGGAGAGCAGGAAAGCCTGTTCACTGTTTTCCCCATTACCTCCAATGGGAAAAACTCAGTGAACACGGGTCCCTGCAGGAGAGGCCTCAGCTGCTTCTGTCCTGCAGACAGCTGATACAGAGCGAGAAAATGTCTCCAATAATAGGAACACACACACATGCCCCCTCCCCCAGAATACATTCTGTAGGAACACAGAGCAGCCGAGTCCCCTGGGTCACATGAAGGGAAGCACAAAGCCAGGAAATGTTCTGCTTCCCTGAGCACAGAGAGGTAGCTGAGCTCAGTCAGCAAGTTCAAGCAGTGCATGTGGTGAGTCTAGAGAAAACAGAAGAGCTTAAAGGCACAGGCAGTAAGATTCCACATATACACAGAACATGTGCATCGTGCAATATACAGCAGAAGAACCCCAAAATAGGGTGATTTGATTTATCCATCTGACCGTTACGAATAGGGACAAATACAAAATTAATTCCATAATTAAAACACCTCCGGTTTGCAAGAAGAGTTACGGCTCTTGCAAATTCAATCATGCACTAAAAAGCATGGAAATTGCAAGTTAAGGCTCCATGTTAGCAGTAAAGACATTGTACAGTCTTTTGTGCTCACTTACAACTGAGGCTCCATGCACCCACACTTTGCCTTCGTCTTTCAGTCCCAATCATCTTCCTCTTTGTAGGTTGGGGGCAACACTGAAGCTGGGAACAGGAGGGTGTGAGCTGGCCCCTCACCCTCTCCGTTTCTTCTTTAAGAAAGAGAGAACTTAGGAGTTCTGGTGCCCACCCCTTCTTCCCCTCTGATCTACTTGGTCCCAACCCTGTAACAGAGAACTGAGGACTCCTGGCTTCCAGTCTCTCCACCTTACTCTAATCCAGTAGGCTGCACTCCCTTCACAGGTAAGTAAACAGTCCTCATTCCGAGCCTGTTCTCCTCTCCCCTGCTCTCAACCTTGTAACAGACAACCCAGGAGTCCTGGGTCCAAGTCGCCCCTCTAACCCTGTAGCCCCACTCCCCTCACAGAGAACTCAAAAGTCCTGGGGAATACAATGTTTGTCTGTATGTGTCATATGGAACAGAAGTGTTTGTGTGTAATGACAAAAAAAACAACCAACCACCCACAGGAGAGGAAATGGAACAACAGGAAGGGAGGCTATTGGGAGTCAAAGGATAGGGAGTCAGCTATGGTAAATGGATCTTTCGCTCTGCTCTGTCTGACTCTTTATCCTGCTGAGCCACTATTCCTATACCTACGATCGGTTTACCCTTATCCTTGCAACATGGACCTGCCTGCTGTCATTCTCATCGTAACCAAGCCAAGTACGTGCACTTGAGACCTCGCATCTTCATGAATGTTAGACCCCTTGTCTCTCCCTCTGTTCCCCTTCCTAAGTCTCTCCCCCAGCTCCTGTGTCTCAGATTGTAAGCCCTAGGGGCAGGGACCGTGTCTATTTTATTACTTTGTAAAGTGCCAGGTACACTGCTGGCGCTATATAAATGTTTGCTAATAATAATAATAATAATAATAATAATAATAAAACGACAGGACTGCTTCCTCAGATATCCCATCAGTCTTCTGAATCAGTTATTTCACTCAGAACTTTATTACTGTAACTATTTCTAATTCCTCCTGTCATTCCAACCATTCCACTTACTGCATCTGGTGCCTTCCACATCATTTCACACCCTCTTGCCTTCCCTATGTACTCCCAAAGATGCAACTGTGTTGTATAATTTCACAATCACTTAATTGAATGTTGGAATGACAATAGTATTTATTTAGAAATTGGCATTGCTGTTGCCTCCATTCCTTCCAATGACCATTCCATTTTATTAATTTCAATGCATACCAAACCTAGTTTTAATTAAACATTTCTATAAGATTCTACCCAGCTTCACTGTGCTCTGGGAGGGCAGTGGAGAATAGTGGGTAAGAGGGACGTTTGTGAGCCATTAGTCGGCTGTCCCATTCTCTCCAACTGAAATGATAGAGGGAAAGGCGGGGGTGAGGGGCCAGCTCACACCCTCCTGTCCCCAGCTTCAGTGTTGCCCCCAACCTGCAAAGAGGAAGAGGACTGGGGCTGAAAGACAAAGGCAAAGTGTGCGTGCGTGGAGCCTAAGTTGTAAGTGAGCACAATATGTGAGACCATACAGTGTCTTTACTGCTAACATGGCATGGAGGTTAAGGCAGGAG
The DNA here is from genome assembly GCA_003113815.1 of Sphenodon punctatus. Lineage (NCBI taxonomy): Eukaryota > Metazoa > Chordata > Lepidosauria > Sphenodontia > Sphenodontidae > Sphenodon > Sphenodon punctatus. The sequence continues at coordinate 2,876,066 of QEPC01009299.1, forward strand.
CCTTAACTTGCAATTTCCATGCTTTTTAGTGCATGATTGAATTTGCAAGAGCCTTAACTCTTCTTGTAAACCGGAGGTTTTTTGATTATGGAATATCCAAGTTTTTTGTTAAATACAATGCAATGGAAAAAATGTGGCTTCTGGCACAGTAGAATGCTGAGCAGCATAACCACTATGGGAGCAGGGCTTAGCAGAGGCTAAGGTGGAAGAGCTGCTCACTTCAGTTTAAAAGGTTGTTACATTCTTAAAATAACAAGGCAAAGCTGAATTTTTATTGGTAGCTCCCTGTTTTACTAAGAATACAACAACTTTGGTTCAGTTAAACATTGCAAACTCCCCAAAACTGCTCTCTCTAGCTCATGGCTTGTACAGGAGTCTTCCACTCTACTCCCCACTGTCAGAGCTCTTTTTCTTGTGCAACACAGGCCATTCTGCTCCCTGACTGCTGTGCCCATGTACAGGACTCTCCATCTGGCATAATGTTGCCCATCCTGAAGCTCTTCAGTTCTCCTCTGTCCAGGGCTCTCCCACGGCATAATTAGGGCCATTCTTCTGCAGCTCTCTGTCTCTACAAGACTCCCCCCACTTTACTCCCCCTTGGACAGGGCTCCCTTTCTTGCACAACGTTACCCACTCTGCAGACTGAGGCTCGCTCTTAGATTCCTTCCAAGAGGACTACACTTGCCACTCTTCCCCACAGGGCTGCTCTCCACAGGAAACCACCATCTTCCTGCCCCCTTTCTGCAGAACACTCACTGTATCAGCCCAAAGCACCCGCTTACCCCTCATTCTTTAGTGGGGCTGGGAAAGTCAGAGGGAGAAGTACTGAAAGAACATCAATTCCATCCCGCCTGTAGTCTCCTGTCCCTGTCTCTGGGATAAACCTTTGCCTTCTTCCTGCACCTGGGACCATCCCAGGCAAACTCCAGCGCTCCGGGCTCACCCATGCTCCTCCAATGGGTCACCCCATTGGAACTGCAGCCCAGACACCGCATGGTTTTGGAGGAGAAAGGGCTGTCACTGAAATCCATGAGCTCTGTGGTTCTGGGTGAGTTTAGGGGCCAAGATCAGACACCCCAAACATCACTGCGGGATTAGCTAGCTCTATTGTTTAGCCATCTCGGTGTTCCTGGGCCCCCAAGCCGAGGTGCCTGCTGTGTGGGATCAGATCAGAATGATGTTCAGATCTCTGCCTTCCACAGGCCTTGCCTCTCCCCACCAGGATCAGCTCTAAACATGGCTGACCAGTTATTCACACTGCCCACTGGGAGGTGCAGTCTAACTTCTGAAAAAACAGGCTTTCAAAGTGCAGTTTCCAAACTGTGATCTCAGCTGTTATCCAACCAATTCAGCTGAAATTTGGATATCATGAACCGCTTACTCCAGTGATCCTTCACCACAAATTTCACAATCCTATCTTTAATCATGCCAATTTTATAGCAAATAGAATGTTGGAACTTGGGGCTTTATAATGAAGAGTGTAACACACCTTAACTATTAGAGTGCTCCCACACCCTAATAATAAATGATCAACTTGTAGTTGCTATCACAGAACAAAAAAGACAAACCAGAAGGAAACAAGCCATATGCAACATGGATTACAAAAAACTCATGCACATGTTTGACCAGGCCAAAGCTGGACAGTATCCAGGCCACAAAAGATCTAACATAACAAGAAATGGTTTGAAACAAGACAGAATTGGAATAGATTGCTAGTACATTTTAAAACGAAATAGTGGTCACCCCAGAATTGGATAGCAGGATGGCTAAGGGAGAGGATTCAGAGTACATTGGTGTAACTGTACCAGGAGTTGTCTAAGTCTGACAGACCTACATGGTTGGAGCTCTAGGACAGGACTAGCATTGAGCATGTGTGTTGCAGGTCCAGGAGTAAGTGTAAAATCTATAAGGGAAAAGAGGGCAACAAAACCATGCAGTCTCTGCAGGAAATGATGTCATCACTATCATCAGTGTTCTAATTCTGCTGTATTATCATAATCTATGTGAAATGTCAAGAGGCATTTGATTTACAAACTCTTCAAAATGTATTGACAGATGGCAACCTATCACAAGAAGCTTGCCAACCCACTTCTGTGCTCTCCTTGCTATACTGAGTGAGCAAAGCGAGACAGTTGCACCTACAAAATAGTGGCATTTCCTATGGAAATCCTTCAAATTGAGGAGTGAAGCCCTCCCGAAAAGGACTCGATACCTTGGCCATCAAAACAGAGCCTCACCTCCCACTGCCTCCTCCAGAGGACCCAATGCCTTTGTGAGGCAATCCAGGAACATAGTGCTGTCCTGTCTACAGATGCCCACAGCAGCCCATTCAGCTGCTGTTCCTCCTTGCTGGTTGTAACAGATGTATGTCAGATACCGTACTATCTCCAAAACACCCACCACATGTTATTAGTTAGTTATATCAAATATACTCTTCTCCCTCAGCCCATGTATTATGCTTCCATACAGTGGAATGTAAATAGCTCTCTCTCCCTGCACATTCCCTTCTTGAAGAAGAAATCAACTTGCTGCCATTAAAGCAATCCTACAGTTAAGCTGCGTTAAACTCTCATGAGTTCGGAATAAGAACAGGGTTAAAGCCTCCTATTCATCTCTGCTGCAGAGATCCTTTCTTGGGCAGGAAGGCCCATTCTAGCTCCGAACTGTCAGCCTGCCCCTTTCCCTGGACAGAGAAATCGATAGCCATTCCATTTAACACATGACTTCACATACAGGCCTTAAACAGTGGTATTTATCAACTGAGCTGCTTGTCAGGCTCCAATTAACTACTAATTTACTGCCAGACTGCTGGGGCCTTTTGCTACTGCTCCCCTGGGAGAGGGTTTTTCAGTAGCATCCGTCACTTAACTCACCCCTCTGACTCTGGGAATCACTGACAGAACAAAGTAGAAGTCAGGTTGATGTCATTCTCCAAGAAAGTGGGATTTGACTTCATTTAAAGTCGAAATTAAGTACCCGAGGCCATCTCGGTGCTTACGTGGTGTTTGGCGGCTGTGGGGGACTGGATGAGGGCAAGCTAACTGAGGCTGAATCCTGACAAGAGGAAGGTGATGCTAGTGAGGAAGTTAGTTAGTTATATCAAATATACTCATTGATGAGGTATGCCCCCCCACTGGTTCCTGTGGTTGATAGTCTGGGAGTGCTCCTCAATTCTCAGCTCCGCCTGGATGCCCAGGTGGAGGCTGTGGCGAGGAGTTCATTTCGCCACATTACGTTTGGTGTGGTGGCTTTGGTGTGGAGGCTTTGGCTGTTTGTCTCAGACTCCAACCTGGCCACTATCATCCATGCGTTCATCACCTCAGGTCTGGACTATTATAAAACGTTCTACATGGGGCTACCCAGGGTGACGATTCAGAGGCTGCAGCTGGTGCAAAATTTATTTTGTATTTATTTATTCAAAACTTATATCCCGCCCCTCCTGCCCAAAGGCAGCTTCGGGCGGTGAACAACATGCACAAAAAAATATTAAATAATAAAACATTTAAAAATAAATCTACAAATTTTAAAACAAGTAATAAAAACACACTCTCCCTCCCAAACCCCACCTCCCCCACCCCCTCGCCAAAAGCCTGGCGAAACAGCCAGGTCTTACACAAATGTTGAAACAGGAGGGTGGGGGCCAACTGAGCCTCCTCCGGGAGTGAATTCCACAGCACAGGGGCAGCCACCGAAAAAGATCTCACATCAGTGGCCACCAGTCTCACCTGGGAAACCTCCAAAAAGGCCCCCACGAATGATCTCAGGGGTCGCACAGGCACATAGGGAGTGAGGTGATCCCGCAGATAGGCAGAGCCCAGGCCGTGAAGGGCTTTAAAGGTCAAAACCAGCACCTTGAACCTAGCCCCGTGCTTTATAGGCAGCCAGTGCAGAGCCCGGAGCACAGGTGTCATGTGCTCCCTGCGGCCCGCCCCAGTAAGGAGACGGGCTGCGGCATTCTGCACCAGCTGCAGCCTCCGGACCAGCTTCTTGGGCAGCCCCACATAAAGTGCGTTGCAGTAATCCAGCCTCGAGGTGATGAAGGCATGGATGACAGTGGCAAGGTCAGAGTCTGAGAGATATAGCCGAAGCCGCCGGACAAGATGTAACTGCTGAACCACACTCCCCGCCACGGCCATAACCTGAGATTCCAGGATGAGCCATGAATCGAGGAGCACACCCAGACTCCGTACCTGCGGGACCATGGGAGGGCGAAACCCCCACCCCCCAGAGGAGATTCAACCACTCCCAGCAGCCTGTCTCCTTACGGGGACGGGTCACCGGGAGCACATTACACCAGTGCTCCATTCTCTTCACTGGCTGCTCATAGTCTTCAGAGCCCAATTCAAGGTGTTGGTGCTTACCTATAAACCCCTATCTGGCCTGGGCCCCATCTATCTGCGGGACCACCTCACTCCCTGGGCTCTGGATTGACCTCTGCCGTCGGCCAGGAGTGCCCTTCTTGAAGTCCCCCAGGTATCTTGGGGGGTGGCTATGGAGAAGGCGTTCTCAGCTGCTGCACCAAGGCTGTGGAATTCCATCCTGGCGTATTTCCTGGACCTCTTCTCTGTCCTCCTTTCAATGTCAATGCAAGACCTGGCTGTTCTGCAAGGCTTTTGGTGAGGGGTGGGGGGAATTGGGCTAGGGTGGGAAGGGTTCTGGGGCGTTTCCTGATGCTTCCATTTAAATGAGCTGTTTTATTATTTATTTTATATTGAATTTGTTGTTGCATTTTATGATATTTTATTAGTGAATTTTTTATGTCTGGTTAGCCGCCCCGATGTGTTTTAGCAAGAAGGGTGGGATATAAGACTGTCAAATAAATAAATCTGAGACCTGCTCTGACTTTGTCTCACAGCTTAGCCTCTGAGCACCTGATCCCAATGCCACGAAGCTGGCAAGAGTGCCATCTACATAAACCGCACCCTCACTATCCTTTTGCCACTCCTTCCTCAACTGACCATTCTACCTGTGCTAGCTGCTACCCCAACCCACCCTAACTCTCTCCTCCTTTTAGAAGTAAAAATCTTAATGTCAGCTAAAACACATAATATTTGTTCTGCCCTCAAGCTCCCACACTCTGTAGGATGGAAGCCATAAACTGTTCAGTGCAAAGATTTCCCTCTTTTTAAAGGCTAACAGGGCCAAATCTTTGTATAACAAGCCTTGTTTACAATGAAGCTGTTTGTAGCAATCCCAACCTCAAGACCCATTTCTAACAATTATATATTCCTATACTCCCTTATAATGAACACCCAGATAGAATGAACATCTTTGCTTGTCCCTCGGAGGTTTGTTACACTACAGTTATACTGTTATTAATAAAACAAAATTGGCAAGGCAGTGAATAGTTTACAGTTCAGAAGGGACATCCAGTCAACCCACAACAAGGCATGACACAGCAGGATTTGTGCAGAGGTTTCTTGCATCAGATACATGGAAAGTTCAAACATTTTCACCTTCCTCCTCCACCCTAAACCAGCAGACACAGTTGCAGAAATGCTGTTGCACTGAGGGTTCCTCTTAGCATGATCTAATTATTACTATTATTTTTTTACAAATTACACTGCAAACATTTTTAACTTTGCAAAATGCAATCATTCACGTCAGGCATCCCCAGTCATGCAAATTAGCAAGACCTGACTGTATTAACTTTATAGGAACAGAATTAGCACTCCAGGAATAATACTGTCCAGGTAATGGAAACATCTAATTCCTGCCTCACTGTGTTGAAAGCACGGAACTGTGGGAAAGAGCAGGCCTTCCAGGGCTTGCACAGTGGAACCTTTGCTTCGTGCAGAACAAGATTATCTCCTGGTTGCCACTGTAACGAGGCAAACGTTTGTTGCACAGACCCTCAGGGTGAGAAACTGCAAACAGTTCTCCATGCTGCTTCAGTCATATCCGGTAAAGTTCACTAAGCCAAGTTCTAATTTTCTTTTTATGGCTGCCAAAATGAGCTGTCTAAAACTCGTCTGGCAATTTATTTATTTATTTTATTTATTTAATAAATTTATATCCTGCCCCTCCTGCAATGCAGCCCGGGGCGGCTTACAACAATAAAATACAATAAAAACAATTTAAAACACTCAATACAAAAAGTATTTAAAAAACAGGGCTAGCAATATATAGATTAGGTGGGGGAGATAAAACCCCTCACCCCACCCTCCCACAAGGCCTGGGCAAACAGCCAGGTTTCCATCAGCTTTGTTGAATGCAGAGCTGGTTACAGGCAAGCGGCCCCTTTTCAGGTAGTGGTGGGATTGGGACCTTTCTGCCTCACTCTAGGCTAGCTGTGACTCAGTTTCCTCACTTGCAGCTCCTACTAGATCAGCTCTCCCTAGAACTGTTTCAGCCCATAAGGGGTGAACTCTTAGTTACCTCTGCCTCAGAATTTCCCAAAGCAAGGTTTGTCTGAGTTTGATAGAATCTCCCCAAACGGTGTCACCCTAGAGTCAGGAATTCACTTAAGCACACTGCTTAGTTAAAAGAAGTTTATTATAAGAAACAAGATTAATATATAATGCAAGACTGTGCTCAGAATGCAGTAAATAAAAAACATAATAGATAATGCAAATCTACTTTACTGTGAATTCTAAGTTTAGTCTTACCCTATGTAGTTGTAAGCTTACAAGCTCAATTCAGTCTTTGAATCTTTTTTCTCTCAGCCTTCAAGGAAAAAGCTGGGTCCAGCGTCTTGCTTCTGTTACAGTTGCAAAAGTTTTCTCAGAAGATCTCGCATACGGTTGGTCAGAAGATATCTCTCTCTCTCTCATGTCCTAAGCACTTCTCTTTAACTCCCTCAGTCTGCTTCATTTAGCTATTGTCTAGCCCTGACCAATGTTTACACAGATGGTGTCCAGCCTTTAAGGTTCTTCAATGCAAATTGCTGGTTAAGGTTCAGCGACTTTGTGTGCATTGTCTCTACAGTATATTGCCCTCCAGCATACACAATACATTTTTTATACAATCCATGGGAAATGCAAATGTCAGTGGTACCATGACCTTTCCTCTGTTGCCCGTGGAGAGTTCACAAAGTTTCCTGTTCCAGTCTCTAAGTTGTTATTCTGGCTTGTACACACTAAGGTTTTCATAAAGACTTTCAAATTATGGTTACATTCCTTTCTTAATACTGAATAATATGACACCAAGCATGGCTATACAATACTAACACAGAGTAGTCACTTTGTGAACATCTTTGTTGGTTTCCTGATCTTTAACATACAGACTGGGGTGCTTTTCTTTCCCCCTCTCTTATTCTGCTCAAGATACTGATAATCTTGGACACTGCAAACGCAGCAAAGCTTCACTCTAGACTATACTAACAGCAGTATAAGGATGGGAAGCAGAGCTTTCAATATCCGAAGTAATCCTGCCCCTTCTGTCTGGGAGCACAATCTACTTGGCATGTGGGACATATGGCAAAAAGTAAAATGAAACTGTCACAAGAATTGATGGCACAACCAGTCTAGCACAAGGGGGAAAACCCAAGAATTTGTCTTGCTGGGCTTAGAAAAAAATTAAGGAAGCTGCCCCAGAACAAATCCTTACTTGAACCTTTCAGCGAAGCTAGCATGCGTACACATGATAGGGGAAAAAGCAGAGAAGAAAGACTTAGCCCACAATGTCAGAGCCTTGTCTGGTGATTTGAGGCACATGCCAAATTAATTATTTGGATGGAAAAAGCAGAGCTGAAGAGATCTTCATTCTGAAGTGGGCTGAGCTTGATTGGAATGAAGCAGCAAGCTTAAAACAGATCATCCCACAGACCTTGTTGCTTGTGTTTAAACTCAAGTCGTCCAAAGATCAGTGTCTTAAAATGATATTCAAGCACAATAGACAAGATGTCTTCCTGCCCTGCTGAATTACGTCCACATGGAGCACAGCAACATAGCATTATTCCCAAGCCACATTAGCAGCCCTGGAAGTTCACCAAAGCCAAGTCTGAGCATCTTCCAGGAGCAGTGTTTTAGGGAGCTTTATTTACATTTATACTGGATTTTGTGTGTTGTAGTAACCCACCCTGAGCCCTCAGCAGGTTGAAGTCTGAACAAACAAAAACCAGTATTCCGTCTGAATGTTTGTTTGTCTTCTCCCCTGTCTCTCCCGCTGTCCCCTTTCCCTGTCTTTTAGATTGTAAGCCACAGGCAGGGACCGTGTCTATTTCTATGTTCTGCACAGCACCAGGAACAAAGCTGGTGCTATATAAATGTTTATAATAATAACACCACCTCTGGGCTTATTTCCAATTTAGCTAGAGTCACCAAAACAACTTCCGCTAGCCCTCCATTCTAAGTAGTTAGTTGGTCTGATGAGACTTGTGCTCTGATCTTGTCAATTGCTGAAGACTAAGGTGTGTGGCTGTATATACGCACATTTCATTGCATAATATTTTGACTGCAAAGCCAGCATACAAAGAACAGAGCTGGGTGAAACATCGAGCTATAACATATCCACATTCCTATACAAAAAACTAGCAGTGTTTTTTATGCCAGTTTCACAAAACCAACAGTTCCAACTGTCAGAGTAACAGAGTGCCATTTTTAAAGTTTTAGGGTAATTTGTGAATAGGTTTGCATTTTCCATGACATGAAATGATCTTCTCACCCTTTCCTGTAGAAACTCCTAGTACTTCTGCCCTCTTCCTGACCTAGGAGTGAGAGCAGATTGAACACTCACTGAAACTTCACTGAGGAATCCAGATTTCTTTCCTCCCATTTCAAATGACCGAAACACCAGAATCCATCAATCTGGCATCCAACACAGTCCCCTCTACCTGAACAGTTTTCTCCTTCTCTGCGTGAGGCGGCAGAAGGATTACTGACCGAATTTCAGCATAATAGCTCCAGGTCCTTGTTCCCATAAATATTTGGGAGATGTAACTTTATATATAGTAACTAATGGACAGATGGGAAGGCTGAAGCCGTTTTCTCTAACTTTTAGCTCCCAGTGCTGCAGAGGAAGTTTACACACAGGAAAGGTAAACCCAGCAAGAAATTGACTATAATGCCAACCTGGACAGAATCTGCAACAGACTTCTGGAGTGGCTACACAGAGCGGTAATCTTTTATACAGGTTATGAGGCAGCAGTTCTGTCCAGGCATCACTGATATACATTTATTTTGGGTATGAAACCTAAGAGCAAGCTCCCCAAAGCATTTGGCAGGTTAGGGTTGGTGAGTTTAGGGGCGAGGGCGGGTTTGTTTATTTATTTATTTTAAGAGGGAGTTTTATTGCATTTATGTTTTTATGATGCAAGCCGCACTGAGCCTATGGGGAAGGGTGTGCGTGTGCGCGCGCAGACATTTAAATAAATAAATAAATGTGCGGGTCAGGATTTTGGAGTTGAAGTGAACAGACTTCTAACACATTTCCAGCAACCTGCATGAAGTGTGAAGGTTTCAGTTTGAGTCTTTAGCTGATATTTCTTTTAAAGAATACTCTTTTAGAATGGGCAGTGGCACAAGCCTATATTCTGAGTGGTTTAATTAAATCCTTACTATGTTCTCTGCCCCTTAATGCAAAGGATTTGCTTGAACCGGTCTGATTTTCTCAAGTGGCAGTGGTGATATGTGAATGGCTTTTGCTGTAGCAAGCTTCAATTTCTGATGCATCATTTCCCATTATGTTGCTTTCTACCTCCAAATAACCATGGAGCTGTGGTCAGAGTACTGGAGCAAAGATCTCCTCCTCTATTCTTTGTGCTTCTGCTACTTCCTGATTATAGCATGCCATGAGACCATCCTTCACTGCCTTAACATTGTGGGAAACTACTCAGAAGCAGGGCTATGTAACATACCATTTGAAAATAACTTTTAAAAAGATACGTTGCTGGAGCTGTAAAGTATCCTCTAAAAAGACAGATATTGGAGCAACATAGTATCTTGGAAAGATACCAGATACAAAATAAAAGTATTTGACTGACTTTGAAAAGATATTCAGGCATTTGAAAAATTACCGCCCCCCCCCCCCCAAAAAAACAGCACATCATATAATGCAGTGCACCAGCTGATGTAGTCTTCGTATCTAACAAAAGATATGTGGCACAAACAAACTCAAAAACATAACACTGGCCTTATTAACATATGACTAGAAAATCATTAATAGCTTTAATATATTATTATTACAGTACTACCTTAGAGGATTCCTTGCATGCCCTTTCAAAAGCTTTCAGTTCAATTTTTTTTATCAGTTTCTCATGTGTAACATATGGCAAACTCCAAACCCACAAGCACCCCAAAGAATTCCAATACCCTAGACACAGTCCCAAGGGCAAACACCCCAGCCCCAGATAATTCCAACTCTATAGAACCAAATACCTCCAGGCCCAGGTAATTCCAGCCTCCCAATGTGTGATGATCATATACAGAATGAAGGACGTGGCTCCTGAGTCAGCACAAGGAATATAAAACCAATGCAGACAATAAAAAAGCTTCGCTGCAAATTCTGCCTCTAGTCTGAATCATTAAAGTAAGAATACAGAACAAAAATACCAAAGACGTAACAACTTCATAGGACAAAAATCTCTGCTCCAAATTCCAGCCCCTCAAACACCATCTACGCCACACAATTCAAATACCACAACCCCAGACATATACAGCTCTAGTGCCCTACAGAGCAAATACTTCCTGCTTCCCCCCAGACATATACTTTATAACTCCAAAGAACAAACCCCCAGAGGATTGTAAAAGAGATGCTCTCCCGCACCAGCCCTCAACCTGGCTCTCTAACTCTTTCCCCCAGTTCTCCTCTCTGCAATGGTATTCATTTTCAGTCACCAGGCCAAGGACCAAGACCAGTACATTTGTTGGCACGACAGCCTCAGAACACTTAATTCTGTATTTGAATGTAAAACTAATATTTTGCAGTTCTCTCATCAAATTGATATACCCCTCTTAGAAAGGCACCTGATATTAACAGGCGGTTGTAGGGTGCTGTTGCTGTCTCCTGATACCATCTCTCCCCCACACCCGTCAATGATCTCTGAGAAGTGGCAGTGCCGCCACCTGGATGCTACTATGTTTGCTCTGTTTAATGCCTCTGGTGCTTCCAGGAGATGTCTGGTGCACTATTAGCAGAGCAATGGGAATGGTGGCCTATACAAATTATCCCCTGTTCGGGCAAAACAAGGCTCTGCAACACCATCTATTCAAAAGAAAACACTATTTACTATTGGGCTCTTTTCACACGAGACGCCCTGCCCCCCTTGTCCATGTGGGCGACTGGGCGGGCGAGGGGTGTGTGTGTCCGTGTGACAGCTGGTGGGGATGGGTGGGGTGTGTACGTGCTCCTGTGCTCCACCCATCACTCATGCACCGAGGCATTGGAGAAGACAGAGGTGCCTCCGTTTGTGGAGATGGGTGGGGGTGGGCGGGCATCCATGTAACGGGCCGCCCACGCGCTGCTCACCCGCTGTCGCCTCCACCCATCCTGGCATTCCAGCGCTACCCAGGTTCGTGTAAAAAGACTCAAAGAATAACCAATACCCTACACAATTTAACATAAACTCACTCAAACTTTATGAACAAGGGAAGAACAAGAGTAACAACAGACCCTCCAGAGCGTGCAGTCCTTTTGGTTTTTAAGCATCCCGTGGCTTTCTTGCAGTGGCGCACTTTATGAACAGGATTTTTTTTTACTCTTCAAACCCCCTTGTGGGTGGACTACCCCTTTTTTAGGGGTGGGACACTGGAATTCTGGTTTCATTTTTGTTCTGTTTTATTGGTTTTACAGATTTAATTATGGATTCGTATTTCAGATCCATATTTCAAGTCCATTAAAACCTTTAAAATAACCTTTAAAATAAATAATTAAAAATAACTGCGCATGCAGAAAATGGTTTTTGGGCCATTCTGCATACATGTACCCTTTTCCAAAATGGCGATGGCAGTGTTGATGCCATTTCAATAAATATTTATTGAGCGTAGCCTAAGGCTATTGCTTAAAACATACATATAAACAAAACGTTAGATATAAACAAAACAGTACAATTCTCAGAAAAATGCATATACATATCGATTCAATCCTCAATGGGGTACGTATGTATTGCCAAAATAATGCCTACACACTTATCTGTAGACAGGGGAGCAAACACCTAATACAGGGACAACCCTATCTGATTATATATAAATTACTCTTCAAAATACCCCAGACTAAACAAGAAATTAATAAGTATTAGTTAAAAATTCACATAGAGGGCCCATTACATACATATAGACTGAGATACTAGAATCCCCTCATGAGTATAAACAGTTTAAAAATTAGATATTCAAGCCACAAGGCAAAAAGCATCGCATGATCTAAAGCACTTTAAAGAAGAGACCCCTACACCCAATAGCACTTGGCTCTGTTCCAACCTAAAAACAGGCCCTAGATGAAACCATCTCTAAACAGAGATCTGGGGTTAGTCATGGACTAGAAATATAAACTAAAATATAAAATATAAGTAACTATCCATAAACAGAGCCCTGGGTTAATAATTCTAATCCCAATTGTTGGTCCCTCATATGAACTCTGGTATAATTAATTAGTTAATTGGTTTGTTACATAACCATAGGTTATTGCATCAACAAAATACATACAACAAAAGTATACTACAAAGTAATACATTCAATACAGTATAAAATGTAATAATGCAGAAAGGGCATATTTATGCCATGTACAGCAATTCTCCGTTATAAAAACTAAGCTTAGATAAATCAGAAGCCCCATCCCTGTAACATCGTAATCCCAGGGGACTACTCAAGGTCCACCAATGGCTTATAAGCAAAAAAATTGGCCCTATAGGTGAATGTCTGTACAGAAACAAGGCCACATTTTCAGTGACTTTTGAATTGGAGCTATTTAACAAAACTGAAAGTAAGACAGAATCTGATCTGCCTGGGAACTTGGCCACTATGCCTCCCAACAACTGTTGCCTCAGGAGGTCATACAATCGACAGTGCAAGACAATATGCCCTACCGTTTCGACAGCTAATTTATAGAAAGGACAGACCCTATCTATGAAGGGAATACCTTGTCTACGCCCCTCCAAAACTTGAGATGGGAAGGCATTAAGTCGTGCACACAATAGAAGCCACTTCCCATGCGGTGAGATCTTAGAAGTCAAATATCGTGCTGCTTGACCAGGGTCAGGAACCCACGAGAGATACTCGGCCATATGGGGCAAATTAGCAATATGACCTAATTCAGTCTGCCTGTCGATGTCGCGGGATCTAGTTACAATTTCCTTTCGTATGGAAACCCAGGATTTGTGGGCCAGATATTCTATTGATAGTCCCATATGAGTTAGAAGATCCTGTACTTTGATTGACCATGGACTTTGGTAAGAATCCTCCCTTATGACCTTGAGCAACTCTGAGCCTTGAGGTGACATAACCCTACACCACAGCCGAAGTACACGCTCAATAGCATGCTGGTGCCAAGTAACCTGGCCACTTTCCATCCTGACAGCTGCATAAGGGGTCCCCCTGGGAACGCGTAATAATTTCTGTAGAAATCCAGTCTGTAGGGCATTAAATTTGGTCAGAGAAACAAAAGGAGCCCATATTTCAGTGGCAAACAAGGTCTGTGCCCTAACCTTGGCGTTATGGCCCTGTATTGCAGCCGCCACCACAGACCTCCCAGCCCTGGAAAAATAACCAAGTATAGCTTGGGACGGGCCTTTGGCAGCAATAAGCGCTCTCTGGGTGTGGGCTTTCCAGTTTCCTATATAATGGAAAAGGAGTCCAAGGTAGTGAAAGCTGGTAACTTGCTGCAACTGATGCCCATCTATACAATCTCCTTCTGCTGGACAACACCATGACTTTAGACTTGTCATGGTTAATGGTACGCTTGTTAGAAATACAGAAGGACGCAAAAGCCCGGAGCTGTCTCCTAAGACCAATACAAGTTTGTGAGAGAAGCACGACGCCATCTGCAAATGACAGCCTACAGGCTTCTGAGCAAACCTGGGTGGAAAAAAAGATGAGGCAGCCATTTGCGGTATGACGTTGTTTATGTAGTAGTTAAACAGGGCTGGGGCCAATACACAGCCTTGTCGGACTCCCCTAAACGTAGGTATAGGAGTAGTCAAATGGCCTTGATGATCTAGCTTTACCAAAAGGGAAGAGTTTTGATGCAAAGAGCGGATTAAGCCAAAGAGACGTCTGTCTATTGATGATTTCTCTAATTTCTCCCACAAAAGTTCTCTACGGATAGAATCAAATGCTGCCCTCAAATCCAAGGCGGCAGCAAAAAAGGCCCCGTTCCGAGTCCTATATTTGGAAATGATGTGATGTAAGACTAGGCAGAGCTCTATTGTAGATCGGCCCTGCTGAAAGCCGGCCTGCTCCATGGCTATAATCCGCTCGCTCTTCAACCAGTCAGTAAACCTCTGCAGTAACAGTTTAGCATAGATTTTAGAAATAACGCAGAGGAGGCTAATAGGCCTATAATTGGCCGGATCACTATTCGAACCTTTCTTGAAAATTGGGATGACCACCGCCCTGCCCCAATCGGAAGGTATAACTCCTGTGCTATCGAGGGCCGTGAACAAGGCAGCCATGACTGGAAACCACCAGTCCTTGTGCATCTTTAAAAATTCCACATGTATGAGGTCACAGCCTGGTGACTTGCCATTCTTAAAGGACAGAACCAAAGCTTCAACATCGTCAATGGACACTGGAAGCCACAGGGAGGCGTCCAAAGCAGCAGAAGAATCATCCATCTGCGACCCTCCTTCAATTTCAGAGCCATACATACGCTGGAAATGTTCAATCCAAGTGGATGGCAAAATAGGGGATATCGCCAACGGAGGTGTTGATGAAATACTACCATTAACTATTCGCCAAAATTCCTTACTATTTTTCTGATCAACTACTACAAGTAGATTTGCCCACTAATTATCTATAAATTGCTTCTTCTTAGATTTCAGCAACTTCCTATATTTTGCCTTAAGCAAAAAGTAAACAGGAGGCAAAATACTAGAATGGGCGTGCCTATAGGCCCTATAGATGTCAATTAACTTGGTCATGATACCGGCACTCTTTATCAAACCCTGGCTTATTCTTAGGTGACCCCACTTTTGGAGAGGACAAACCTCCCCCCCAAGGGTCCGAATACAAAGAGTACACTCCAGTGCTAACTGCTCATAAATCTTAACAGTGTCTAAGGTTCCTGATGTTTCAAGGAGAGGTTCGTGCAGTTGAGCAACAGCTGGCTCTGCTATCAACTTGGAAAAAGCACTAGGAGAAATTTTGTTCCACCTCACGGCGCCAATTGTCTCCAAACCACCCCAATTTGGGGGTTCTTCCGAGGGGGAAGAAGTTGGAAAATCAGTAAGCTGCAAGGAAAGGGCTAGCGGCACATGATCACTAACCAAAACGGATCCTACCCTAAAATCAAATAGATATGGTATAACTCTGGGAGTAACCAAGAAGTAGTCCACCGTACTGAAGCCCGATGGGCCCAGATACGTGAACTCTCCCCTAGGGTCCCCAAACCCAGATCCGTTAAGAACATGACAATTATGGGTAATAATAAATTCAGCTAGCCTAATGCCTGAACTGTTAATTTTCCCATCCTTAAAAGACCTAGGTGACAATCTGTCAAAGGGATCCAAAGGGAGAGGATCACAATACTGGGATAAAGCTTGATCATTTGCCCCCATGTGGGCATTGAAGTCCCCCGCAACCAACATTAAAGCTTCTGGGTATTTGTCTGTCAGAGAATCCACCAGTCCCTCAAGACTAGACCAGAAAGCATGTCGAAATGAACCCGCGTTACAGGGAGGTACATAAACTGATATAAATATCAGAACTAACGAATCAATTTGTAAAACAACAGGTATAGCAAATGGCTGGAGGGGAATAACTTCCAATTCTATAAAGCATATTCGTTGTGAAATAAGCCAAGCCACTCCCCCCAGAGGGACGTCCCGTAGTACTATATGAAATAGCTGGTAATTCAAAGGATATGAACCCTGTAAACACTAATGGGGATTTGGTCCAGGTTTCCTGGATAAGTATAACATGAAACTTCATTGCATATGCAATGAAGTCTGGTTCAGACTTGTGACGCTCCCACCCAGCCAAATTCCAGGAACACACATCAGGTGTATCCTGGCTGGAGTTAAAAAGGTAGTCATGTAGACTGTGGAGGGTCCGCTTCAGGGCCCCCCCTCAGTGACTCACCAGCCACCAAGATGGCTGAATCAAGAGATGTCACAAGAGGATCGGTTTGGGGAGAAAGACTGTCACTAGTTTCCTTGGATGTCACAGAAGTTGTTCCTAGCGTCTCAGCCAATGTGTCCAAGGGAGTGGGGTAAGATGTAATCAATACATGCTCAGTTGTGGGGGCAGCAAAGAGAGATACTAGCTGCCCCTCCCCATACGCAAGTTCCTCAAGCTGGGCTTTGATGGACTGGTGGTTGGCTGATCTGGGGGTTCTGTTAATGAGTCTAATGTGATTCCGATTGTCTGGCTCAAGGAGGGAAAGAATCCCCTTATTATCGGACATGACCAAAGACTGGGACAGTAAAGGTTGCACTCTGGAGATTGTATAGAGGCTACTTAAAAAAATCCCCTGCCGGGCAAATAAATGCTTCTTCCCTAATAAACTACGAACCATAGCCGAGGTATGAAAATATATGACCGCACACTGGGTAAACCCAACAAAGGGCAGAAGTGTAAAGGTAACGATTTGATTAATTGGCACACTATACTCTATAATATTAGATAGAAAATGCCAAATTTTGTATTTGGAGTTCCATACCGGCATTACCCCTTTTGGCAGCAGTATAATTCTAAGAACCAGCCCTTCCGGGCAAGTCACAAGGGGACCTTGTCTACTAAGATCATCAAACCCTTTCCCAGGGTTCCCAAGCGGTACAAACAATGAGTTAACAGGGTGGTCAGTCTGGGCTGCCTTAGGAATCCCCTTAAAATAGAAGTTACAATGTCCTGGAGACGAACCTCCATGGCTTTGATAGATTCTGCCACGGAGGTTAGAACAAGTTGCTGCTGGAGAATCCGGAGGTTGATATCCTCCAGCTGAGCATAAAGTTTGGAGATCGTATCCCCAACCAAGAAACAGCAATCCCCCACGGAATCATAAGGGGGTACTTCTATATCGGCATGGAGGTTCTGGGAAGATTGCTCAGTTAGTGGGCACTGGGACAAGGGAGAGTCCCAATCAGCTGCCAATGGAACAGGTTGAGGCGTAGTCTGGCAATTTTGAGCCACCGAGCCTGAATCAGCCAAGGGCTGGAGAGGTGTGTCCTCCCCCACTGGCAGACCGGACTGAACACTGATCATGCAGTCCTCTATTCTAAACTGCTTACCTAGACAACGGGGTCTAGCAGGTTGTGACATTACCTGGCTGGTCTGGGCCACAGCACCCTGCTCTACCAAGGGTTGTTTCTTCCCTGTTGGCACGCTCAGGCATCCGCCAGGGGTACAACCCTCTATGCTAAGCTGCTTGCCCTGAGAGCGAGCCCTGGTCACCATCCGCATGCCAAGGGCTTTACGCTTCTTCATATTGAACTTAGACATAGCAACAGAAAGTAAAGTGACCTTGTGTGCAATGCCCCTAGGCACGCGCCTTCGGCTCCGTCACAGGCGGCGGCAAGTTTAAATAGTCCACGAGGAAAACCCCGTTGCCGCTTCTGTCCCAGGTGGAAGGGATGAAGGTCTGTGCCGCACTGACTCACTCCAGGGGGCAAGCTTCAACCTGAGCAAATGTCCATTGATGGTTAATCTAGTCCAGTCGGATTGATAGGCACGCCGGCTGCACTGACAGGGAAGCAATCCTTGAGCTCTCCGGGCAAGTC
>QEPC01009299.1:2893985-2940895 GCA_003113815.1 Sphenodon punctatus
GGGGGGGGGGGGGGGGGGGGGGGGGAGGCCACATGACTCCACCAACGGCCCCACCAACGGCCAATACGGCTGGATATATACCTGGCTGGTTCAGGACTCCTCTCAATTTCTTAGCAGAGGCATGCGAGAGGAGTTCACTGTTAGGTGGCTGCCTCTCGCTCCCAGCGCTGCTGCCGCCAGAGGCGGCTGGAGCTTCTTTCTTCCTTCCCTCCTGTCAAGTTGCAGCCAGCCTCCCCCTCCTCTTTGGGCTGGGAGCCAGCGCAGCATGGCCAGGTCCCGCTGCTGCCATTTTGAGGAAGGGCAGCCAGCCCAGAATTACCCCCAACTCCTGTGGCCCGTATTCCCTCCCACCCCATCCCCGGGGCCCTGGAGTGGACTTACCAGCCTTGGAGGACTTGGCTGAAGCACCGCTGCTGCTGTGGGGGCTCCAGCAGGCTCCCTCGCTATGGCTTCCTCCCTGCTCTGTATTGCACATGTGCAAAATGTGCCACCACTCTTAACTAAGATGGTAGTGGTCAGTTAGCACCATTCTAGGACTCCGGGGGATGGAGGTGGGGGAAAATACAAAACTGTAACTCGGACCCGTAACTGGGAGGGTGTAAGTTCGTTTTGCTTTAGATTAACCTGTTCTGGTAATTGTAGTCCTTGCAGTGGCAAATCCATTTGCTTCAATTGGAAGCATTTGTAGCCCAGAGAGACCTTCACAGAACACAGACACCACCACCACTCAGACCCATAAAATTCTTAGTGGTTTACACTGGGACTGATACATGAACTGTTCTTCACCTGTGCTGGTCCCCACCAGCATCTTAGACCTACCTTACTGACTTACTGGTCCCTAGAGTGAAAAGTTTGAAGACTCATAAGCCCACCAAGCAATAGCTGCCAAAAGAACTCACTAACTTTCTCATTGTCTCTGCTGTACAAATGTTTTCCCCTTCCCAACATCCAGCACAAATGGACCTACTGGGTAATTTCATTGCCACCGCTCCTCTCTCACCATTGTTGCTGCTTTGGTGGAGAGAAGGAGGAGGTGGCTGCATGCTCCAAAACAAAGCCTCCCGCTCCCACTGACCAACTTGTAAGACCCACTCCCCTCCCCCAAGTCAAGCCCCTTTCTCCCCATCCTCATACCTCAATCACTCCCTCACCCCCACGCAAGGATTGCAGGGGAAAGTCACCCCCTTTTCAGGATTTCATTGTGCAGGTGGGAGGAGAGGAGTATGAACGGTTGCCATGGTGGGAGGAGGATAGCTGGTACTGACATTTTTACGAGGCAACACATGTAAATTTCACTGAGAGCTTCTTTAACGTTTATCAAAGTGCTTGCACATGTTCTAAACTAACGTTAAAGAGAACTCATGTTATTGTCAGAGCATGATTTTCCAGTCCTGACATCTGTGATGAAAATATTGTTAATTTCAATGCTGGATGTGAAAGGGTGCTTGCACACGTTACAAAATCTCACATTAGACAGAAATTAATGTGACATTGTGTATCACGGGCAAACAGCCTATGTTGAGGTGAGCAAAGTTCCTAAGCCCAAGAGCGGCATACCAAAGTTTTCATTTTGCTAGGAGCCACAAGATACATTACATTGCTTGCAGCTTCCTGCAATCCTGGGGGCAGAACAGTGCAACCTCCCCCAACACTCTGGTTCCCAAGTGATCTGGCAGGTTTGGGCAGCAGTAATAGAAATACAGGACATGCTTTCCCTCCTCCAAGGAGGCTCTGACAGCAGAAATGGCAGTCCAGCTTCTTTTGCTCCTGAGGAAGGCAAATGGACATGCCACAAAACAGTTAATTCTAGCAAGAGCCGCAATACAGGTGCCCAAGAGCCACATGCAGCTCCCAAGCCACCATTTGCCTACATCTGGAATATGTTGTCTCTCCAGATACTTACTCTGTATATGCCTGGCTTTCCCCCAAACTCAAGGCCAAACAAGAAGAATTCTTGGACTTAAAAGTATCTTATCTTTTTCCTAGTATGCCTAGAATTACCAAATGAAAGTATAAAGATACTCACTGAAAGAGTACCTTTCTCTGACCAGATTTTTTTTTTAAAAAAAGAAGGGGGTGGGGGGCAAATACTGGTATCTTTTTACTTGGGAGAAAGATACCACACAATATTGCTCAGAAACAGAAAAGGGTAGGGGACATGGGAATAAACAGTTTTGTGAATGCATTAGTACAGGACAAAATTTGAATGCAAGCAGACTGTTTTGGAAATGAAACCTAAATACTATCTGTGTAAGTGGCACAACTAGTTCCGACATTTCCCCCATTCATTCCAATTAGAGTGACTAAGGAAAGACCACACTTCTGTGCCACTGGTTACAGTGCAAACTCTGATACCTACCTACTAGTTCCTTATCCACCAAGTTTCACACACCCAAAAGCTTAGTACAGCATCTTGTATTAGTGCAAAACTGCAACTTTCTCCTGCCTTCTCTGAGAAGCAGAAGCTCCACTCAGATAAATAAATGGGTGGAAGCTCCGGGAATAGGAAAACAAAGATCCTAAGTTAAGCCCAGCTTTTGGTCCTTCATTACAAAAGATGCCAACATTATCTTTAGATAAATGATCTAGCAATAACCAACTATACAAACATGCAAGCTAAATTTAAAAAAAAAAAAAAAAAAGACTGGAGTGGGCTCTGTTGAAACCCATGCCACTTCACAAAGACAGCACAGTAAGTCTGCAGATATGGGTGGTAGGTGCTATTTTACTGTCTTAAGGCAGTAAATATTGTGATAGCATATGCCACTCCGCTCACCAATAGGCAACCAACACAGAGTTTGAGCCAAGCTCTTGCAGCCCGTGAAGAAGGTTTAGGCATGGGAAATTAAGTCATTTGTGTCAAAGACACACTTTAATCTGTTCTGGGCAGCATGAGCCAGCCAGAAATGTCATTTCTGAAAGCCAAGCAAGAGGAAAAATCTCATTGAGGAAATGGACTTTAAAAATCACACAGTGAACACCAACATGCAGGGGCAGGAACAAAAATGGAAAAGTTTCAACTGGTTGACAAAGGTTACTGTGGGTCAGGAGAGCAGCATATTTTGCAGCCTTGCTTCTCCAGCAGCTCATGTGGAGTAGTGGAACTGACATATAACAGGATGGACACAGAAGACTCATAGGGGACCTCGGTGCCTGAGGAAGGTGGAAGTTATCACCCCCCCACTAAGGGGGAGGGAGGTGCTGGGTCCAGGGTCCGCACGTGGGGGGCTGGTGCTGATGAATGCGAGGTCTGTGGTCAACAAGGCCCCAGTGATCCATGATTTGATCTTGGATGGGGCCGTGGACCTCGCATGCATCACGGAGACCTGGCTGGATGATCTGGCCGGTCCAACTTTGGCGGATCTTGTTCCAGCTGGGTATGCCGTGCAGCATCAGCCCCGCCCGTGCGGCCGGGGAGGGGGTGTAGCGAGAATTTTTAGGGAGGACTGGCCTGTTAGGAGGTATCCAGTGTGGGAGATTATGGGTGTAGAGGTCCTGCACGTGGTGTTCGATTTGGCTGGGGGCAAGCTAGGGGTGCTGCTGGTGTACCGGGCCCCTTCCTGCCCGGCGGCATCCCTTGCCGCTCTAGCGGAGCTGGCCTCGGAGGTGGTGTTGGGCTCCCCCAGGACTTTGGTTCTGGGGGACTTCAACGTCCACGCCGATGCCGGCCTTGTTGGGGCGGAGCGGGAGTTCATGGCCGCCATGGCAACTATGAACTTGTCCCAGGAGGTGATCTGCCCGACCCACGTGGGGGGACATACCCTCGACCTGATCTTCGGCTCTGGCCTTGAGGCGGGGGGTCCGGTTGTGGGGGAGGTGACAGCGGTGCCCTTGTCGTGGACGGACCATTATCTCCTTCAGGCCGGTCTTTTAGCGCGCCCCCTCCAGAAGGGGAAGGGACCAGTTAGGATGGTCCGCCCTCGGAGGCTGATGGAACCCCAGCGGTTCCAGGAGGTCCTGAGGGAGCTTACCCTGGACGTGGACGGTCACTCTGTGGATGAGCTGGTCCGGCATTGGAACAGCTTGCTGGAGGAGGCCATTGACAGGGTGGCTCCGAGGCGCCTTCTGCCTTGGTCTCGTCACCGCAGGACCCCTTGGTTTACTGAGGGGCTGCGGTGTATGAAGCGTGTAGGCAGGAGGCTAGAGCGACGCTGGCGTCGGACTCGATCTGACTCCGATCGTCTTCTCCATAGGGCCCATTTGCGGTCCTATGTTGAGGCTGTGAGGACGGCGAGGAAGGAATTCCTCGCGGTCCTCATAGCGTCTGCGAAGTCGCGTCCAGCGGAGCTGTTTCGGGTGGTGCGGGGGCTGGTTAGTCCGGCCTCCCTCCGCCTGGATGGGGACTTGTCCCGGGCCCGCTGTGAGGAGTTTGTCACCTACTTCGCAGACAAGATTGCTCGGATTCAGACCGACTTTGACGCTGGGTTGATGGCAGTAGGGGAAGAGCGCGGGGGGGCGGAGGGCCCGTCTGGTCCATCTTTGTGGGGAGAGTTTCGGGAAGTGACGCCGGCCGATGTGGTGGATGTCCTGGGGTCTGTGAGGGCCACGTGTTGTCAACTGGATCCGTGCCCGTCCTGGTTAATAAAAGCTTCCGGGGAGACGTTGGGGACGGTGCTGGCGAGGGTAGTGAATGCGTCCTTTCGGCAGGGGAGGTTGCCGCCTTGCCTTAAAGAGGCTGTGGTGCGCCCCCTGCTGAAGAAACCATCGTTGGACGTAGACGCGCTCGCCAGCTACCGACCTGTCTCTAACCTTCCCTTTTTAGGGAAGGTTATTGAGCGGGCAGTGGCGCTCCAGCTCCAGGTTCATCTGGATAACATCGGGCTCCTTGACCCTTTTCAATCTGGGTTCCGCCCCGGCTATGGCACCGAGACGGCGTTGGTGGCCTTGGTAGACGACCTCCGCCGGGAGATGGACGCAGGATGTTCGACATTTCTCATCCTGCTAGATCTCTCGGCCGCTTTTGACACCGTGGACCATGGGCTGCTGTTGAGACGGCTGCGTGACCTGGGGGGTCTGGGCGGGACTGTTCTTGAATGGTTCCGCTCATTCCTCTCGGGGAGGAGCCAACGGGTGGTGCTGGGGGAGGAAACATCGTGCCCCCGCGCTTTACCGTGTGGCGTTCCGCAGGGATCGATCTTGTCTCCGTTGTTGTTTAATATCTATATGCAGCCCTTGGGGGAGGTCGTGAGAGGGTTCGGGGTGCGATGTCACCAGTATGCTGATGATACTCAGCTGTACCTCTCCTTTTCTACTGACCCAGACCCTGCTATCTCGTTGCTATCCCAATGTTTGGAGGCCGTGGCGGATTGGATGCGGCTGAGCAGACTGAAGCTCAACCCAGATAAGACGGAGGTGATGGTGGTGGGGAGGGCGAAGGGGGTGGTGGCCCCCCTAGTTGGGGGGGTTTGCCCTCCTGTAGCTCAGCAGGTCCGGAGTCTGGGGGTCATATTGGACGCAGACCTGCGTCTGGAGCGGCAGGTGGAGGCAGTCGCTAAGGCTGCCTTCCGCCAGCTTTATCTTGTACGTAGGCTGCGTCCGTATGTCTCTGGCCCGGACCTGGCCTCCCTCATCCATGCCTTTGTCACCTCGAGGCTCGACTACTGCAACGCGCTCTACGTGGGGCTTCCCTTGTTCTTGGCCCGGAGGCTGCAGCTGGTGCAGAATGCGGCGGCTCGTCTTCTTACGGGGACGGGTCGCCGGGAGCACATTACACCGGTGCTCCGAACTCTGCACTGGCTGCCGATAGTGTGCCGGGCCAAGTTCAAGGTCCTAGTGATGATCTATAAAGCCCTATACGGTCTTGGCCCCTCATACCTTAGGGACCGCCTCGCCTTTCGCGCTCCAGGGCGGCTCCTGCGGTCTGCCGGGGGTGCCCTCTTGGAGGTCCCCCGTGTTAAACGGGGGGCCACGATGGAGAGGGCATTCTCGGTAGTGGGGCCGCGGCTGTGGAACTCCCTTCCGGAGGAAGCTCGCCTGGCCCCAAGCCTTTTAACATTTCGGCGGAACTGTAAGACCTGGCTGTTTGCCCAGGTCTTTGGGGGAGGGTAGGGAGGGTTTTTTTAAAATCCCCTACCCATTTGTTTTGTCTAGCCCTGTTATATTTATATTGAATACTTGATTGTTTTTATTGGAATTTTAATGTATTTTATTGTTTTAATTGTTATGTTGTGAGCCGCCCCGGGCTGCGCTGCAGGAGGGGTGGGATATAAATTTGTTTAAATAAATAAAATAAATAAATATAAAACAGAAAACTAACTGAAAAACAAGGTCATCTCAGAACCTCCTGGGACAAAGGAAAGAGCTTTCGAGCTGCAAACAGAGACTAAGTACCGGGATGGCGACAGCCAGACAGGATGAAGCCAGTTTACCATGCGAGTGTGCCAGCACAGCTGTCCTGGGGCATGACAAGGAGTTCTATGGTTGGGAGGCTGCCATGTACACAGAGATAGACTTAAAGAGCAGAATCAATCTCCTCTTTGTGCAGAGAACAAAGGCAAAAAAAAATCTCTTATGGGAAGCCATTACGAAACTCACTCCGCTGTCTTCTCTCTCAAAGTGGAATGAACTTCTCTTTGAAAAAAGCCAGATGCTGCTCCTCTGCCATATTTGGTCTATGCTACTCTGAACATTAGAAAGACAGACGTTTCCTGGGCCCAGAGAGGCCAAAGAAACCATCTTGAGTCTGAATTTGAAACCCTATGTCCTACATTGCCACCTATTCACATGAACAGAAAAGCTACATCCTAATTCAAATAGAATTTTAAGGCCATAACTGAATGCAATCCAGAGTAAATGCAAAAGATGAATGGATCACATAATATCAACTGGGCTTCTTGCCCATGTGTGCAGGGGTTGTTCACAAAGATAGTACCAGGCTCATATTTACACAACGACAAATGGAACACACCACTACGTGGAACTGGGCTGAGTTAATATTGTGGAAGCAGCCTTGACTTTGGGAACTTCCTGCACTGTGACCAATTGAGTCTCATTCAATGCTGAATTAACATTGAAGGCTTCTCTCATTTAAATTTCTCTAATTTCCCCCTCTGATGAATCCATTTCCTTTTAAAAAATAATAATAAAATAAACCAAAAGGAAAAGGTCATGCTATTTGATGTGAGTTTATACACTCGACTGGTAAGTTCTTTGCACTACCTGGCTTAAGAGCTTGTTAAATCAGGCTTCATAAACTGTCTAAACTCTTTAAACCACACTACCATCTTAGAGCAAGTTTCAAATGCTTAAGATGATCATGCTCTTAGTTTAACACCCCTTAAGATGCTTTGGTCCTTTAGAATAGTGTAAGCTGTTCATGTCCTGTCAGAGTATATAGTAGCTTAAAAAACTTAAGCTGCTCAAAATGCCCTAAAGATTTAAAGTGTCTTAAGATGCTTAAGCCCTTAGAGCAGTTTAAACTTCAATAAGCCATTTAAGCTTGCTACACTGCTTAGTCACTTTAAGCCCTGGCGGCGGTTTAGCAGAAATGAATGTTTAAATCAATTCAAGGCGAAAAACTTCAAAGCAAGTTTGTTTTGCAGATTATATAGACTCTTAAAAATCAATACAAACAAGGAGAAATTGGTACAAATGGCAGAAAGTTGATTCTCAAGTTAAGAACATTGAAGTGTCAGCAAGAGTAAAATCCTCTCTGATATAGCTATCTGAAAAGCATGTGTAAATCTGCCAGTCTTAAACACCCAGGGCACATTCATATAAAAATTGGGCTCTCTCAGGGGACGACCCCAGGTATTTTGCCATGGAGAAAAGCTATTTGGTGTGGTCACTCCTGCCAGGGGTTAATTAGCACCCACTTCATGTTATGGAATTAAGAGTAGACACAAGTTAAACGAGACCACAGCCCACACCAGGCCACACGAGGTGGGTGTCCACCTGTCCATTTATTAGGTGTTCAACCCCCCTCCCCCCATGTGGCCACCACCCACCGGATCATGCAGTCTCCACTCATGATGGGGTCTCAGAGAATATGAAGGCTGCTGTGCGGGTGAATGCGGGCTAATGTGTGCCCACGTCAGCATCCTGTCAATTAGTGGGGCAGCGTCCTGTCAATTTGTGCCTGCAGTGTCTCCATGAGTACACCACCAGCACCATAGAGTCACGGGCAAAAATCCCAGAGCATCTGAGGAGCAACTGCTTCCTGTGCCTCTCGCTGGTGCTCCCAGCGGGGGCTGCCCGCAAGCACGCTGAAATACATGCAGGGGGATGTCTGTTTATTAGGCTGGACATGCTAAACGTGCATGTGGGGGCTGAGCATGGGCTGCACAGACCGAACATGGACTCCAGTAGGCTATCGTCCCGTTTGTTAACACCCTAAGTAATCACATTCTACCCCAAAAGGGGGTGTGGGGAGAGAGTTAGGGTAGCATGGTAGTTCAATCCACAGTAAAATATGTTCTTGCTAATGTTTCATGTGCTTGCTCCTAATCCATAATATAGAGTGTGAAATAATTAATCCCAAATAGTAAAGCCATTTAATTTGGCCACTACAACACTCCATCCCACCCCAATTACACTACCCTGTAGTTGGCTTACCCCTAAACGAGCACCATTCCATTTCAATATGCCCTCACAAGCTACAAAACCAAACTCTAGGCTTGATTTAAATTTCAGTGAGAGCCACAAAGCAGCCAAGTATTTCTGTCTCAGCTGATTTTGATTAGCCAAGTGGAAAAGCTAACTTAACATATGGCTTGACAGCAAGCTGTACCAAAAGTTGACACCAAGAATGGAATATTTCAGAATATAGTTTACAGGAACTGAAAAGGAAGGAGGCAGAAAAAAGGAAGCATGAACTGAAGCCTAACTATTTTGAATGCTTTTCTAGGCTCACTTTACTACTTTGTACTACATTTCCTCCAATAGAACTAACAACTAGTAGATAATACAGCGTCACAAGAGACTGGTTCAAAGGTCAGTGTATAAGGGGTTTTCCACGCTAGGGATTCACCTGCATTTATTTAGAAGGTGAAAGTGTATTGATTCCCCACCTTTCAGACAGCCAGGCCAAGCTGCTATCGTGGACTGCAGCAGCCCTGGGACAAGTGCTCAAGCATGGGGTAGAAGTCACCACAGTTTAAACAGGAACGGCTCACCATGCTATTTGCCTTTGTGATCAGGAGCTCAACCTAGGGCAACCACAGCCCATGCTCAAGGATAACCACAGCCCGTGCTCAAGGCTTGCCCTGCAAATATGGAATGTGAGGAGAGGACTGCACCCGTACCCTTCTGCCCCACTAAATGAGGAGGAGGAAGTAACCAGGGATATACAGCCTGCTAAGACTTGCAGCAAAATGATAATGGTTGCAAAGATCCAAGTGAGTTTGGGCTGCCAAAAGGGGACAAGAAGGTGTTTTATAAATACATCTGGGGAAAGCAGTATAGTAAAATTGCCCATTCAGTGAATAAAGGGATGAAATTAATGATGACTCAAATGGATGACCTGAGCTCCTTTTCTGAAATCTCTATTTACAAGGAAAAAGCTAGAGAAGCTTACCACAATTACAGTAATGATAACAAGAATACTTAGGAGAAAAACTGAACCTGTACAAAGACAAGCAGTTACACTATCTGCACATCAGAATATTAAGAAAATTAGCAAATGAACTTCTGTGCCATTGATGATTATTTTAGACAAGTAACATAAAACTGGAAATGTACCAGGAGATCAGAGAAAAGCAATATAGAATTCATCTTCAGGGAAGAGAAATAGCTTGACAATTACAGTCTCCTGTGCCCATTTTCAGAAAAGTAATACAAGACAGTACTGTTCCCTTTTAGATAGATATTCAGTGAATTTTTATTCGCAGTCTTTGAGCAATAAGCAGCATGGATGTTTGTAAAATCCAGCATTTGCCAGATAAATCCAATTGTTTTGCTTGATGGAATTATAAATTTAGTGAGTGAAGGGAAAGAGGGTGGCTGTGAGGTACTTGGATTTCACCAAAGCATTTGATATGGTCTCACACAACTCATGCTCTATAGAGCTTGAATACGAACACTATTATGGACTGAAAACGACTAGAGAACTGAAAACAGAAGGTTACTGCAAAGTCCCAGAACTTAATACATAACATGCCACATAGACTAGATTGCCTAAATGCCTACATACTTCAGTGAAATTCCCACACTTGAATTGAGCTCTAGCAGCAAGCAACTAGCATTATATTAGTGTGCTTTGACATGGCCTGGAGGATAGAAAGAAGCAAGCAAAGCCATTCATACACACAGCACAATGATCTGGGGGCTATATATATAAATTGATCCTTAATCCATAAATACACAGTAGTAATCCAGAAATGCTAAAAGTGTTGTGTAAGGACCAAGCTGCTTTCGATTAAAGTCACTTTCCAACTCAATTCAAATTCCATCCTCAGGAAAGAGGATGCCAGGGGAGACAGTGGTTCAAGAACACTTCCTATGTAAATCACTGGGTCGATGTGTCCAAAATGACTGGGTCTCGTATCATTCAATGGAACATGCAAGAATCATGGGTTTCAATAAGGGTATTTTAAAACCATTTAGGCCGATTTCTGTTCCCATGACAGCAGTGGATACAAAGTCTTCTAACTTACTGGAGCACTGAGTGACTAGGAGGAATACATCTAGCATAATTCAGTTACACAAGAAAGCACTTCAGGTTCCTCCATTTTTCTTTCCTTTGCCGTTCTCCCTGTACCAACAATGGCTATTCTTAAAAGGCAAGCAATGCAGAAGGGCCTCCGTTGCTGGGAGGCATCTCTGCTAATGACTGAATAGGCTGATAAATAAATGGGATGAGCCAGCAGAGACATGACAGATGTAGAGACAGTGAGATGGATGGCCATGCACCCAACAACACTAATAACCACATAAAAGCACGTTGCCCTCATAGCAGCACACATGGCTAGCCAAGATGATACATATTTTTAATGAAAAAATGAACTGGCATATCTAGGCAGTCGGTGACACCATATAAAGTATGGGAACCTTGTATAGTGAAGCCAATTTTCACAGAACTTTTCATTCTAGGGGAGAGAGGTTGGGGTTCTCATTGGAAAAAAAGCTCAATTGTGCACACTGCACAGTACAATTAATTTGGGACTTACTACCTACTCTCCTGCAAGGGGTTTCCACTTAACAACCTGTCTCCGAAATCAGACACATCTTCTGGTGATACTGCAGTTCTTTTACCAGAGGCTCTGTCTCTGCAGGGAGACGCACCTCATCTTGCTCGTCTCTGCCTGTACTACATAACTAGTTGCAGAAAAGCCAGATGAAGCTGTTTTGGAATCCCCCCTCCCCCCCATCTTGTTTACAGTCTGCTGAGATTTTGGGATTAGTGCTTCTGAGAGTTCTGTCAGAACCTGAGAAGAGAGGTGACTGAGGCTGGAAAAGCAAGGGGAATGGTACTCAAGTCACCCCTGCTGATCTGCTTTCTCCAGGAAGCAGCAGCATGATTCACTGAGCCTAATGATTTCAGCTTTCCAGTTCTCCCCATCACATATATGCATAGGTTCTGCATGGCTGTGAATGTTTTATAAGCTGTCACTGCAGGCCACTTCTGATAGGACATGATGGGGTGGAAAGGTTACAAAGATGTAAAAAAATAATTCTCTTTAATCCAACAGAGAAGTCCACTCTGCACAAACACTGGGGTTTTCAACTTGTATTGACTCAGAACCTACTGTTTCCCCACCCCCATTCTTTGAAATACACAGAGACACTGAATGAGAACAAAAGCTGAGTGAACAATTAACACTAGCCACAGGCATAAGCTGCTACATTGAGGGGAAAGAGGTCAACAATTAGGCATAACTGAAACAAACAACTCCGGCTCTGTATGCAGAAGACATCTATCTACTCAGCAGCAAAATATGGCAGGAAGCAACAGGGGCAGGGGGCAGCTTTGGACAAATTCTAGTGCGCTCCCATGAAAGCTCAGGTGGGACAGGAACACCGACGTATGAGGCTAGTGTCTGCTGTTGGCATGTTCTAGACCAGACCCACAGTAAAAGAGATATTTAAAGAGCTAGTCTTGTGGTTTTTTTTTTACTACATTACAGAGGTAGCAATATTCTTTCAAGCACTGTCAACAAAATAAAAATTTATTTATTTTATATATTAAAAAAATTCAATTATGAACCATATCTTATGGGCTAACTGTGCAGTTGTTTAAGATGGACACCTTTTCAGGGGTTCATGAACTTTTCAGTTTATCCAGCTTGACTTCCTTGCACTGTGATTCAGATGCTCACCCTGAGGTTTTCAGGCTTGGCTCCTCTTGGTTCAAACTCAAATGCCTTTTCTCCTCCCAAGGCTCCTTGGGATTCACCTTTCTTGATTGAGGAAAATATAAAAGCTTGCCCATGCAAGGAATTTACTTTGCAATTTACTCCACAATAAGATCTCTTGTTTGAAGCATTTACACAGCATAAACATCCCAGGATAGTTTAGCTACATTAGTTTTCATACCTACTGCACAAGATTGTGGCATACCACGGATCACAAGAAAGGAATTCTAGGATACCTGGGAAGTTACTCTGAATTAAAACCTCTCATCTTTATGCTCCAAGTTTTAAGACAAAAGAGGCAAGGTAAGCCCAGATTAGTGCCATCGTATTTATAGAGCACCACCAATGTGCCTGCCACTGTACCGTGGTGATTAGACACAGGTCCCTGCCCCAAGGGGCTTACAATCTAGAAAGGACAAGGGGAAGGGCAGGGATAAATTAATGAAGCTGAGAAGTTGCAGGGGCACAGGGCCTTAGCTTAGTTACAAGGGAGGAGGGAGTATCCTGAAGGATGAGGCAGTATAAGTATTAATAAACAAACAATCTATAGGAGTGAGAATTTGAGGAAGGCTTGATGAAACAGGTGGGTTTTGAGGAGGGATTTAAAGGGCATGAGGGAGGGAGCAAAGTATGCGTGTTCAGGGAAGGAGTTTCAAACAGAGGGCAGCATGGGAGAAACAGTGAAGACTGTTTAGGGAGTGCGAGACTCTGGGGTGAGTGGTGAGAGAGAAGGACTGAAGTTCTTAAGTGGGAACTTACTGGGAAATAAGGACAGAAACACAGGGAGGAGCAAGGCTATTAGTCTTGAAAGTGAAGACAAAGTTTTTGCTGAATGCAAAAGGGGAGAGGGAGCTAGTGGAGGGAGGGGCTGATCATGATCAAAACATTGGGCGAGGTGGATGACCTTGGAAGTGGAGTGTTGAATAAAAGTGAGGGTCAAGGTGAGAGTGGAGAAGGCCCCAAGAGGAGGTTGCAGTAATCAAAGTGAGAGATGACTAGAGCATGGACGAGAGACTTAGCAGTGGGAACTGTTTGGGAAGGGACGTATTTTGTTTGTTTATTTATTTGGTTATGTATTCATTCAATTTTTACCCTGTCCTTCCCTCAAAGGCTCAAGGCAGCTTACAAAAATATAAATGTTTTGGCAATATTATGTAGGGAGAAGTGACAGGCCTTGGCAACAGGCAGAATCTGAGATTAGAGCTGCAATGGGTAGTAAATTTAGGTAATGCCTGTATTTTTGGACACCCCATCAGGCACCCGACAGGCTACCCGAGAACCAAATGGGTGCCCAATGTCTGAAAATGCAAGCATTACCCAGAGAAACTGACATGCTCAGCAGTCCCAGCTGGGGGCTGTCACTTTCAAAGGCTGTCTGCCAGTTGAGAGGTGCTCTGGGGGGAAGTGGTGTTTTAAAGTGACAGGATCTGACCCGGGCCGCTGCAGCCCCAATAAGGGGCCTGTCCGTTTCAAAGGCCAGTCAGCACTTTCCCCCCTAGAGTGCTTCTCAGCTGAGAGGCATTTTGGGGGGGGTAGAGAAGAGTAGGGAGTGGTCTCTGTAAGTGACAGTATCCCGCTCTGCAGTGGTCCTGGCTGGGGCCTGTCACTTTCAAAGGCCAGCCGGCATCATTGAGCAGCCTGTTCGGTCCTGTTTTGGGCAACACTATGCCCGAATGGGGCTGAGTAGATTTGGACACCCCAGATTTGTCAGGAGTGCCCTGTTACAGCTTTATCTGATATATAAGGGGGAGGGGACTACAAGTCTGGGAGATGGGCTGGATGGTGACACCAAAGAAGATAAAGAATAAAGACGGAAGAGGATCAGCATACAGGTGGTTGGAAGCCATGAAATTCAATGAGCTTGCGGAGGGACAGAGGGTAAATGGAGAAGAGTGCCCGGGACAGAGCCCTGCAGAACTCTAACCAAGAGGGGAAGAGAGGTGGAGGAACTGCCAGCAAGAGACACATTGAAGGAGCAGTTAGAGAGGTAGGAAGAGAAGAGAGAGGTAAGAAGAGAATAAGGACTAAGTGAAAATGCCCTCCCAAATCAGGCACTTATGGTGTCATTCGCTGTAGGCTGAACGTATCAATACACTCCCTGTTCTTTTCCTACATGCTTTGATAGTCATGAAATAGTTAAGATCTTTGAGAGTTATAGCATGATTGCTGGACATTTGGGTTAGCACTCAGTGAGGTGACTGAGCCAATGCAAACTCACAAGCTGAAAAAAATTTCTCTATTGATTACACCCTGTGTGCTGTCTGGGATTCTCTCACAGGATGCAATATTCCACCCATTGAAGTCAATAACATTACCATTAACTTGAATGGTAGAGAATTGTCTTGCCTGTAACCATAACAGCTCAAGACTCTGGCCCGGCAGTTTCCCGTCGACAATTGCCAATGAACCCCTGGGAAACTGCTTGTGTGTTCACATCATGCAGGTCACTTGCATATTGCCACAGGACAATTTGCATTATAAATGTAATTTATCTTGTATTATTATTATTATTATTATTAACAAACATTTATATAGCGCCAGCAGTGTACCTGGCACTTTACAAAGTAATAAAATAGACACGGTCCCTGCCCCTAGGGCTTACAATCTGAGAGACAGGAGCTGGGGGAGAGACTTAGGAAGGGGAACAGAGGGAGAGACAAGGGGTCTAACATTCATGAAGATGCGAGGTCTCAAGTGCACGTACTTGGCTTGGTTACGATGAGAATGACAGCAGGCAGGTCCATGTTGCAAGGATAAGGGTAAACCGATCGTAGGTATAGGAATAGTGGCTCAGCAGGATAAAGAGTCAGACAGAGCAGAGCGAAAGAGGTGAGTTTTAAGGAGAGATTTGAAGGTATGAAGGGAGGGGGCAAGGCGGATGTGGACAGGGAGGGAGTTCCAGGCATGGGGGGCAGCAAGTGAGAAGGGACGAAGGCGCTTAGGGGAGCAGGGAAGGCGTGGAAGGGCGAGAGAGGGGACAGAGGAGGAGCGAAGTGCACGGGCTGGAGTATGGAGGGCGATAAGTGCAGAGAGGTAGGGGGGAGCAAGGTTGTGAAGAGCTTTATAGGTGACTAGCTCTTGTAGGAGCTAGTCTGTTGGAATCAGGGGTTAGTTACTGCCTGCATTGTAGAAACAGAGCTACTCAGAATGCAAGATCTCATGTGAACAAGCCTGGGAGCACTTTAGAGTATGATGAAAAAAACTGCATCATCAAGACTAGAGATAGCTCGCCAGCAGGAAGTCACTAGTGCATATCATTGTCTAAGAAATGTTCATAAGAACGTAAGAAGTGCCATACTGGGTCAGATCAATGGTCCATCGAGCCCAGCACCTTTCTCCAACAGTGGCCAATCTCGGTTGCTTGAAGTAACTAACAGGTCACTATGTGGGGCAATTCATTCCCTGCTGTTCACTCCCAGCTCCCAACAGTAAGAGGTTATATTCCCCAAGCCTACCAGGCTAAATATCTGCTAATAGACCCATTCTCCAGAAACTTATTCAATCCTTTCTTAAAGCCAGTTACAGTACTGGCCTTGACCACGTCTTCTGGCAACAAATTCCCCAACTTAATTGTGTGCTGAGTGAAAAAAATACTTTCTTTTGTTTGTTTTAAATCTGCTACCTGTGGTTTCATGGAGTGTCCCCCTAGTCCTATTTGAGAGATAAGTAACAGTTGCCTATTAACGTGTTCCACGCCACTCATGATTTTATAAACTTCTATCATATCCCCCCTCAGTCGTCTCTTCTGAAGCGCCCCAATCTATCCAGCCTCTCTTCATAGGGGAGCCGTTCCAGACCCCTTATCATTTTTGTTGCCCTTCTCTGTACCTTTTCTATTTCAACAATATCTTTTTTGAGATGGGGGGGTGGTCACACCATTTATATAGTGGCATTATGATATTTTCAATTTTATTCTCTATTCCTTTACAAATAATTCCTAACTTTTCGTTTGCTTTTTGACTGCCGCTGCAAACTGAGCTGAGGATTTCAATGTATTGTCCACAATAACTCCAAGGTTCTTTTCCTGAGTAGTAACTCCTAATTTAGAACCCAGCATTGTGTACATAAAGTTTGGATTGTTTTTCCCTATATGCATCACTTTGCACTTGTCCACATTAAATTTCATCTGTCATTTACATGCCGAGTCATCCAGTCTTGCAAGATCCCCCTGCAATTCTTCACAGTCTGCTCGTGTTTTAACTACCTTGAATAACTTGGTATCATCTGCAAAATTTAATCACCTCATTCCTTACTCCCCATTCCAGTTTATTAATGAATACATTAAACACCACCAGTTCCAGTACAGATCCCTGGGGCACTCCACTATTTACTTCTCTCCATTGTGAGAACTGACCATTTAGGCCTACTTTAAAAAAAAAAAAAGTATGTATTTATTTATTCCATATGCCTATATCCCGCACCCTCCTGCCCGCAATGGCAGCTCGGGGCAGCTACCACCACAAATATAAACAATCATAAATTAAAACTCATTAAAACTCATAAAATCAATAAAATTCTCTAAAACACTTTAAAAGGGCAGAACTAAACCCCAAATATAAACAATCATAAATTAAAACTCATTAAAACTCATAAAATCAATAACATTCTCTAAAACACTCTAAAAAGGGCAGAACTAAACCCCTCTCTCACCCCCAACCCACCTGTCTCCCTCCCCAAAGGCCTGGCGGAACAGCCAGGTCTTACATTATCTTTGGAAAAAGGGGAGGTCCGGGGCCAGGCGGGCCTCCTTCGGGAGGGAATTCCACAGCCTAGGAGCGGCCACTGAGAACGCACTCCCCATCGTCGCCACCTGGGAAACCCGGCAGACTTCGAATTGGGCATCCCCGGCCGACCGCAGGGGCCGCACCATGGTCCGGGGCACAAGGCAGTCCCGCAGATATGCAGGGCCCAGGCTGTTTAGGGCTGTTACTTCCTATCCTTCAGCCAGTTACCAATCCACAATAGGATACTGCCTCCTAATCCATGACTTTTTAATTTCCCTCTCGAGGGACCTTATCAAATGCTTTCTGAAAATCGAGATACACATCATCAACCGGCTCTTCTTTAGGCACGTTTGTTCACATCCACAAAAAATCCCAATAGATTAGTGACGCACAACTTTCCTTTGTTGACTCTCCCCCATTAACCCATGTTTATCAATATGCCTCACGATTCTGTTTTTAATAATAGTTTTCACCAGTTCCAGTTAAAACAGCACTATAACTAACGGTGAAATAAGCAATGTCCTAAGGTAGAGCACCAAAGGGCAGGACAAGCCCTCTTGAATCTCTCATACTGTATGCAACAGTCCTCTGTTGTCTTGGGACCTCCCTGTCGCTGGTCACAGGTGTCATCTCGGGGAATTAGCACCCAGCCAATGAGTAGTCCCATTCCGCCCTCAGGCCTCTGCCTGAGGGGTCGAGTTCTCCACAGCCTTGCCCCTTCCAGGACAGGAGTGTGATCTAGGCTGTCTTGGGGTCAGGCCTTTGGGGTTTCCTGGGCTGATAGACTGTTACCCTAAGGGTCGCCCAATCAGGTCCTACATTCCCTCGCCTACCACCAGAGCCCTAGCCAGGCCCAGAAACTCATAGCCCCAGGGTCCTGAGACTCCACGGCTCTGCTGTTGTACAGGTATCTTCCCCTATAGCCTGTCACCCCTTGTGCAGCTGGTCCCCACCATTAGGCTGATAGAGCGTTACCCCAGAGCCACCACGTACAGGCTACACTCCCTTGCCCACCAGAGCCCTAGCCTGGCCCAGGGTCCTGAGTGTTCACAGCCCTCTAACTCACCGGTACCTCCCAGCGGTGCTTCTACTCCTACTCTCTCCAGACCTCATTCCTGGGCTGCCTAGCTTCCAAGCAGAGCTTCCCCATAAGCTCCTGCTTCCCACATCTCTTCTCTCTCACTCTGGGCTCAGAGCCATCCCCATAGGCTCTGCTGGACAGGCACAGACCCTCCTGAAGCCAGCTTAGAGGAAGAGTCCTCCATGGCGCTCATCTCTCTGGAGCCCTTGGGAGACAGAATTTCCAGCCTCTTATCTCTTGCTAGATCTTCCTCTGATTGAGCTCTCAGCTCTGTCTCCTGAGCTCTGGGCTGGCCCCAATCAGCCCCTCTGTTAGACCAGCCATGAGGGCTAGCCCAGCTATGGCCCATTAGGGCACTGTCCTGCGTCGCCACAGCACCAGTGCTTGCCCTGCTCGTGTTACTCTGGCTGGTGCTAATCTTCTTAAAGGGCCAGGCTCCCTACTAGCTTCCCTACTACACTTAAATACAGAGTACTCTGTGGAAGCCTTCTGTGACCTTCCTTTTCTCTCTTCTCCTTGTGGACATAGCCAAAATGTCTTGTGGCTTCCTGTAAAGGTATAAAATGCCACACACCTATGGTTCTGAGCAAGTATTAATTAGACTTGATAGACTGGATCAGACCAATGGTCTGTCATGCTGAGGCCACAACCATTTACTGACATCCCACACAAAATGTATCACTCAAAACTACAGGGAAAATGTGAAACATCTGGAATGTGAGAATAACAGCATCTGAATGGGTTGGGGATGCTTGGAAGAGTTACCAAAAGCCAAGTCAACTGGGAAGAAACTGTTACCCCAAGTATCTAAAAAAGAGGAATGAATTCCACAACTGTTAAAAATAATAAAAAAAGAACCAAGATTTTTTTTACCTCCTGAACACACACCAATGGCCACAAATCCATGTAACAAGCAAAAAGGTAAAGTTATCCTCAGGCTATAAGCCATGCCACTTACTCTGGTCGGCAAATCACTAGGTCCCCCTTGTTGGTGCCATATGCCAATCCCAAGCCTGGCTCAGGCAGCCAGCGAGCAGAGTTTATGCTGACGTGTCTCCTCTGATCAGCAGGCATCGGGTACAAGACATTGAAAACTCTCTGAAAAAAGCCAGAGAAAAATATTATTGAAATGGGCAATAAAAGTCAGTTGAGTTAAGGCAGCTAAAATGTTCTAACCACCTGAGGCAACACAGTGGTACTGACAAGCCAGCTAGTCATTCAGAGGCTGTTGCAAGAAAACAGCCAACCTTTCAGAGTGTATGACTCTCCAAGCAACAAGAGAATTACTAGCAGATACAGCAGTGTCACACAAGTGAGAGCTGGTGGCACATTCATGGACTGATTGGGAATTTTCTTGCCCCACTTCCCATCTTCAGACTCATCACACAACTGGGGAAACTGTGCGAAGTCAGGAGATGCAGTCTTCTGTTATCATCTGAACGGCTACCCATTCAGCTGAAAAGCCAGGGAACAATGCAAACATGACGTAGGATTCTTTCTATACTTGTCAACTTCCTGAACGTAGTTCTGACAATAGTTGATTTTCCTCCTGCTTCCAGAATTTGGAATTAGGAAGGGAATGCTAAAGTTTACCCAGAAGAGGTTCAAGTAAGGAAATGACACAACTACCTTCAGAATACAGCTTGCTTCAAGCCCTAGCCCTCTCCTCCCAATTACGCTGGTTTCTACAACAAGCCGGGCAGAAAGGCTCTAAGACTAAGGTTTTGGGTAGGTAACACAGCCCCAAGCCACTCAGCTTAGATCAAGTCTCCGAAAACTAAATAATGAAGGGCAAGGAGACCATGCCAGGGTTGTATGCTATACTCCCACACCCAGCATCTTAAACCTCCAGTGTCACTTGGGTGTAGGCCTTCAGGGTCCAGGCTGGTGAAAATGTAGCCTATCACTGTAAACAACATGCTCATTGTCTAAGTTTTTCTCTCAAGAGATCTCAATCTAACCAGTTCTAGGTCACAACTGAAAAGTGTGCTCCCATTAGAGCCCCTACTGAATTTGTGTTCATCACAGAGCCAGTGTATAATTAGGTCAAAGTGACCATCTTTGCTTAGGAAAGATCCATTAGGGGATAGAAGGGTTACTTAGAGGGAGTACGGCGGAAGAAAGAAGGATGCAGCAACTACACTAACATGGAGGTACCGAATGTCCCAACTGCGTTGCAATGGGACAAGATGAAAGGGTTTTAAGACAGACACAGCAGTGAATGACTGAGGGCAGGATAAGGTATGACCTTGAACTGAGGGGATGCAAGTTTGATTCCCAGCTCTGTCTCAATTCTGTTGTCTGGTCTTGGAAACGTCACCACCACTTTACTTCCATTTCCCCTCCCACTCGTCGTCTATTTTGCCAGTCTAGAAATTAGAATGTAATATATTTGAGATAGGGATCACCCTACTCCATGTTTGTACAGTGTCTAGTACAATGGGGCCTTGGTCAAGATTTGGGTTTTCGGTTGCTACAAGTAAACTGTGTTTGTCAGCAGAAATGCATAGCTTTATAAAACTGGTGATGCCATTGCTTTCTATTACTCTGCATGGCAGGTGCCGATCACTCCTCCTTGCCCTTGGTATTGCTCAGCAGAGTCAACAGCATTCAGAGGCTCAGTGTCAGGTTAAGGGACTGAAACGTTGGGTGGGTTTGGGCTTTTTTCTTTTTAAAGTACTTTTTTTTTTTCTTAAAGGAAAGTACTTTCCTCTTCCTCTTAATACATTTGTCTCATTCTCTGCTCCTGCTTGACTAGCTAGCAATAATCATATGCACACTGGCAGCACCTGTTGTCATGGAGATTATGGTGCACATTCAAATTTGGATGGTGGCAAGGCTAAGAGAAGGCACTTATAATAAGAACAAAGAGCATTAGATCAGGAAGTGGTAAGCGCTGTTTAAAGTGTGAAAAAAAAGCAACAGG
Source organism: Sphenodon punctatus (assembly GCA_003113815.1). NCBI lineage: Eukaryota > Metazoa > Chordata > Lepidosauria > Sphenodontia > Sphenodontidae > Sphenodon > Sphenodon punctatus. The sequence continues at coordinate 2,915,007 of QEPC01009299.1, forward strand.
GCAGCAGGAAGGGTGATTTTGTTGCACCTTTATTCCCCCTCCCCCGCACCAAATAAGGCATCTGTAAGTAAATGGTCTCTCTATCTCTCTCTGGAGAGTTGCCCCCTGTGAAAGGATTGTGGCTAGTGAAATTGGTTTTCTGGGCTGTCTTCCAGCTCTTACCAGGGGAACATAGCCTGCTTGTTCAGTGACACTGCACAGTCACTGCTGGAAGGCAGCCACCTAGAGACTTGTGGCTTGCTTGCTACAGTTTCCACAAGCTTCTCAGTAAATGGCACCAAGTGGAATGTGATGCTCAGGCCCTATGTCTAGCTCTGCCATGCTGTGAAAGTCAAAGCTGAAGGCAGAACCTCAAAAGATAAGGGCAGTTGGAAAATGATGCCTAGGGACACCTGCTTCATTCAGTCCATTTCTCCATTCACTTCTCAATAGCTGCAGTGTCAAAGAGTTCCCCTCCCCTGCTGCTTTCCACGTCCCACGCTAATGGGTCGACTCCATGCAGAGTTAAGAGGTGATGACATCCATGCGTGTGATAATTAACAGAGAAGAGAAGAGAGCACAGCTGCACTGGCATAATCACCAATCGCAGCAGTGAGTGGGGACCCAGCTAATTAGCCTGATGCAGTCATAGGGATGAACTGTTGAAGTCGTATCCATTAACGAGACCCCCCATTCATCCAGAGAAAAAATTGTACTACTTTCACTTTCATAGGTGCTCTCACCCAAAGTAGAGTCTGAAAGAGCTTGTAGCTGTCTTGTACAATCTGAAAGAGCTACTAAATTGGCATCAGATCTTGTTTGTTTTAGATTCTCTGCAAAACTAGCCATCTTCTGAAAAACTAACACCACACGGAGCTTTGTGCAAAAATATTTCACTTCTGGCTGCCAGCTGCATATTGCATGTGGAAGTTGTATGCATATTGCAAATCAGCCAGGAACCACTCTCTCACACAGCCCAGGTGTGGCATATGGGGCACTCTCCAAAACGGCCCCTGGAATGCGGGTGTAGAATTCCACCAGGAGCAGAGCCTAAACACCGCTCTGCAGTACACAATCTCCCTGTCCTCAACCCTCCTAAGTGGCCTCCAATAAGACCTAGAAAGATTTTTACAAATTTGGGTTACCACAAAAGTTTTCCAATGCCATTGATATGCTGAAAAGACAAAAAAATGCTTTAAAATGTCATACCACCTAAACGACGCACTACAGAATAGAGACAAATATCCCCCTGTAACCTCACCCCCAACCAACCATAAAACATCCCAAAACATCACCTTTATGTATTAGGCTCGTTCGATATGTTCTTTACCATGGCTCACATGATTTGACATAACATGGTGGATAAATGAGTGAGATTTTTCAAGCATAATTTATTATTTCTAATACAATTTATTTATTTCACATATAAACATTCATAACTAAATGCATTTTGAGTGGTGTTCTACTACTATCTGCTGTTAAAATTACTACTTGTGGTTATAAAAAAACCAAACAAAAAGCATATGTCTAAAAGCAAACAGCAGGAAAAAATAAGAAAACAACAAACGTATACAAAATGCATCTGGTGTTCCTGCACAGTTCATTCATTATTTGAAGAGCAATGCCCTTCACAGGCACACAGAAGTGTACAGCAAAGTGCACTCTTTACATTACACAACAACATTTCATGAATCTTTTCTTACACACACAGGCTACTAATTCTTGACAACATGTGCTGACATCAGGAAGCGCTGTCCATAGAGGTTGATATGTTAAACCAACACTTGTTTTTCGTTGCCAGTCACATGGATTCTGGATCTGTGGATTGCTGGTCAAGCAACTGCTCCAGAGGTTGGATTCCAAAGCAGCTCTTTTTGAGTGCTGCAACAATGTGTCCAACCTTGGAGGAGAATGTTTTCTATAGTTTGGTTTCTCTGTGTAAATAAGAACCTCCTGCATTCATTGACATTTCCTATGCCACTAAGCAGGATGATACATGAACACTACAAAATGCTGAATTAAACCAAATGCCAAGCATTCTGTTGATAAGAGTTGATGGAATGTTTGAATGTTCTTGGAAAGCAGAATTGACATCTCGAAACTACATCCATGTCTTCCACACAGTTTTCTTTCCTATGCCTGAAAAGGCAGATACTGTATCGCATCCTGTGAAGGCAAGGAACAAGGTCAGCGAAACCAGCAGGAAAGTGTGAATGTAACAGGTGGATAGGTAGATACTGAAGTTGACCCCCAGCTCCATACTCAAATCCATAATTCTTCTAGGTTTGGAATGCATGAGAACCCAAACAGTGCTATAACAATATCAGTCAACAGTTTTGATAACTTTCTTGTGACCATTCTTCACAGCACACCATGTGTATAACAGAAGCCGTGTGTCTGCTTCCTCATGCAATGAGGATGATATGGAGTGTATACAGTCATCTTTATTTGACGTTACTACTGTATCTTTGTAGGTGCAGAACATCTGCTTTCCCGTTGTTGGCTGCAAAATTAGATGCTTCACTAGGAGGCTGAAAGGTTGTTCATTATTTTTGTCTAGTGAGAGGAATTTCTTGAAATGTTTTGGGATCCTCACTCCTGGTTTGATGACTATTCTGTGCCCTGAACCTTGAGACTGTCGTTTGTCAGATTTCAAACTGCCACTAAGGTACTTGTCAAATACCACATGCACCCAGCTAACGTTTTTTTTAGCTGTGACCAAATATATGATGCAACAACTCTCCTATTGTTTGTGAGGTGCCTGGTGTCAACATATGGATAAGAGCAGCTCCATCAACAATGAGAGCAGATGCATCTGGCTGTCGAGATAACTGAACACTGCTGAACTCGCAGAAATGTGCAACACAAGAGACAATGTCAGACTTACTGGATGGCTTGTATAATTTTCCAAAGTCCAAAAGAGACGGTGGGCATGAGTTGTTTTCATGGGGAAAAAACTTCTGTGACATCTTCACCTCTGACTTGGCTGGCGACATACAATTTACAGAACAGACTTGAATTCTTTCTAAGGTTTATTATTTTCTGTTTATCTTTCAACAGCAATGGCACTTTTCGATTGCTGAATAGAGAAAGGCTATTCTGTTTAATTGTCAAATTTATACTTCCCCTAGTATCAATTGATCTGGAACAGGTAATGCATACTGCTGGTCTCCTATCATGGCAGCATTCATGACAGATTGACTAGATTCATCATCACTATTCTTCAATCATCGACTGTAGTAAGTTCTTCATCTTCAAAAGGGTTACCATGTTCTTGCAACAATTGTACTAGGCTGATAACATTTGTCTGGAATCGTTTGCCAAAAGCAGTACTGTCTTCATGATGTGGATTTCCACCAGTTACCATCATGATCCAAGTTAATATCTTCAAACTCTGAGATCATGCATGTGATTTCTGGCCCATCATCCATATCAGCAATGCACTAATTACTCAACAGTGTAAGAGCTGGGCCTATCAGCTTTTACTAGTTTGTTGTTTTGTTCATGAATTTGATCATGAGACATGCATGAGAAGTTCCTTGTTGTCTTCCGACTTGTAAGTTTCCTTTCATAAATTCACTGCGGACATCACGGTGGAAGTGAGGAAGCTGCTGAAGGCTATGTACAAAGATGGATAACCACTTTGTGTAGTTTACATGGTTGAGAACAAACATCCAGAGGCATATGTTTTGGAGAGTAGCCATGAAATCTGAAAAATTAGCCTAGTGAATACTGTTGATGAAAATCAGCAGAAGTGCTTCCAGTTCTATAGTTGTAATTTCAGAATCTGAATTGAGCCGATTTCTGTTGCCTTCTCTCAACCGACTTCAAAAAGCGTTCTGGTCTGTCATTGCAATCATAATTTGCATTCGTGTATGCCTTTTTCTGAAGAATATGGAGGGCTGCGATACTAATCTCATGTGAATACCAACTTCGTTATTAATTATTATTATTATCAACATTTATATAGCGCCAGTAGTGAGACCTGGTGCTGTACAGAACATAGAAATAGACATGGAATGACTTCAGAATGCTTTCTGCTCTTCATGATGTTGTAATACCTGCTTTCAAGAAGTTTTCATTCCAGCCACTACCAACTACCCATGTACCAATCATTGCAATCACTGCCATTTTTATGTCAGTTATTCCATTACTTTGTAAAGCACTAGGTACATTGCTTGCACTATATAAATGCTTTTTATAAATGCTTGCTAATAATAATATGCAGGCCCCCTAGCATGAAAAATAATTTCCCATCTTCATAGGTTTCAGGATATGCAATGGCATATACTGGCTGGTCTGCTGTTATAACTGAAGTCTGGTTTGGATTAACCTTTTTAATAATACTCATAATTATGTCCATGGTATGGCATACCAGGGATGTGGAATTTATTTCCTCCCTCAATAGTGGAAGTAGAACTGAGCTGCTTTTTACTTTGTACACTTCAGGATTCTCTTGATGGGAATGGAAGGCTGCCCAGGAGAGGGTTTCATCATGGTCTTGAACTGTGCATTGGATATGTTCTAATCATTCCCTCATTTCTTGGTGTGGTTGAAAATGTGCATCAGAGATGGCAAAATTAACTGTTGATACAGGGATATCACATTAACATTTCGGGGTAGGAGGAAGGGTTGTGTATGAATCTGGCAGGACAGTTGTGCTTTTATATGTTGGGTGGCCCTCAAGGTTGAGACTGTATGTCACAGTAATAAGGTGTTGTTATAAGGGAGATACTCAAGTCATGGAAGGAGTCCACAGATATTATCAACTGCAGCACAAGTGAATACATTGTTAACACAATGAGCCTGTGAAAGACCCATCAAACTTGGGATATTCATCAAAGATATATCTTCCAGAAGAATCTTCACTGCACAGGCTAGGCAGATCCCATCACTGATGGCATTTTTTCCACAGGTATCGTGGGCATCCCCTTCAAATGTAAGCACAACCTTTCGGCCCACTTTATCCTCACGAAGACCTGGGATGAATGCGAGAAAATGTTCTTTCATCCGGGTTCGGTTGATGTCCCCATATCCAAGCTCTTGGAGATTATCAAGAAAAAGTTTGACAAGATTTGATAACCTGAAAGGAGGAGCTGTGGGGCTCTACGTGTACATGTCCTGCATGTGGACAACAAGCTCACTGAGAACATACCCATACACAGTTTGATGAGAACTATTCCCCATATTTAGTTTTGACCTATTTGTACTTCTCACCTTTGTTAAGAATTCAATGTAAGTGTTAGTAATATTTTGCTTCTAAGGCAACCAGATCTGTTGAGTACATCTTAGTAAGAAGTTTTTCATCTTTAAGTGCCACTACATGTGCATGTATATTTGGACCAATACCAAGTGCAGACACACACACTTTTTCTTCTATGGTGCCCCCCTTCTCACAGAAGATGTAGGTTGTTTTAATGTTTACTGTATGGAGCACAGACCTCGTGGTTTGCTCAAAGATCCAGAGCAACTTCGACACTGGATTAGGAACAGTTAAAGAGGGAGTATGAGGTGACGGAAGCTCGGTCTGGTCCATCTTTCTGGGGTGAGTTTCAGGAAGTGATGCCAGCCAATGCTGTGGATGTTTTCGGGTCTGTTAGAGCCACTAGTTGTGAATTAGATCCTTGCCTGTCCTGGTTGGTGAAAGCCACCAGGGAGACGTTGGGGAAGGTGCAGGCGGGGGTAATCAACGCATCCCTTCGGCAGGGTAGATTGCCCCCCAACCTCAAGGAGGTCATGGTGCATCCCCTGCTGAAGAAGTTGACTCTGGATGTGGACACACTCGCCAGCTACTGGCCCGTCTCTAACCTTCCCTTTTTAGGGAAGGTTACTGAACGAGCAGTGGCTCTACAGCTCCAGGTTCATCTTGATAGCATCGGTTTCCTGGACCCATTTCAATCAGGGTTTTGCTCCGGCTATGGTACAGAGACGGCGTTGGTGGCCTTGGTGGATGATCTCCGCAGGGAGATGGATGCAGGACGTTCAACATTACTAGTCCTGCTAGATCTCTCGGCCATGTTTGATACAGTGGACCATGGGCTGCTGCTGAGACTATTGCATGACCTGGGGGGTCTGGATGGGACTGTCCTAGGATGGTTCCTATCATTCCTCTCGAGGAGGACCCAGCGGGTTGTCCCGGGGGCAGAAACATCTAGCCCCCGAGCCCCGGACTGTGGCGTTCCGCAAGGTTCGATCTTGTCTCCATTATTATTTAGGGTATATATGCAGCCCTTGGGGGAGATTGTGAGAGGGTTTGGTGTGCGTTGCCACCAATATGCTGACAACACCCAGCTTTACCTCTCCTTTTCAACTGACCCAGGTCCTGCCGTGTCTGTGCTGTCCCAGTGTTTGGAGACTGTTGCGACATGGTTGTGGCAGAGCAGACTGAAGCTCAACCCTGATAAGACAGAGGTGATGGTGGTGGGTAAAGCGGGGGAGGTGCTGGGCCCCCCCTTGTGGAGGGTGTGCACCGCTCTGTGGCCCAGCAGGTACGAAGTCTGGGGGTGGTATTGGACTCAGGCCTCCGCCTGGATCAGCAAGTGGAGGTGGTGGCAAGGGCGGCTTTCCACCAGCTCTATCTGGTGCGGAGGCTGCACCCATACATCTCCAGATCTGACCTGGCCACTCTGATCTATGCCTTCATCACCTCGAGGCTGGACTACTGTAACGTGCTCTACGTGGGGTTTCCCTTGACGCTGGTCCGGAGGTTGCAGCTAGTGCAGAATGCAGCGGCCCATCTCCTAACAGGGATGGCTCGACGAGAGCACATTACACCTGTGCTCCGTGAGCTGCACTGGCTGCCTATAACGTACTGAGCCAGATTCAAGGTGTTGATGTTGATGTATAAAACCCTGTACGGTCTTAGCCCCTGACCGCCTCGCCTTCTGTGTCTCAGGCCGGCCCCTTCGGTCCGCCGGGAGCGCCTTCCTGGAGGTCCCCCGCGTGAAGCAGGGGGCCACAATGGAGAGGGCGTTCTCAGTGGTAGGGTTGCGGCTGTGGAACTCCCTCCCGGAGGAAGCCCGCCTGGCCCCAAGTCTACTGGCCTTTTGATGAGCATGTAAGACATGGCTGTTCTCTCAGGCCTTTAGGGGGGTGGGTTAATGAGGGTTTTAAACTGTTGGTTGTACATTTTATTCTGGTTTTAAATATTGTTTTATTTTTGTATGGAAGCCGCCCTGAGATTTATTTAATTTATTTATCTAATCAAACTTATATCCCACCCCTCCTGAAAACAGCTTGGCGTAAGAGGGTGGCATATAAATGTGACAAATAAATAAAAATGAAGATAGTGTGCTGATGGGAGTACTGACAAGGCTGTCAGATGATTGCCCCTCTTAGGTTTCTTCATCCAGGTATTTTTGCTTCTTCAGTCTATCGATCCTCAGGGTGCTACATACCATGTGATATTTGGCATTATTGCTGACAAGCATCTTGTGGAGATTCTCCAGTGGCAGGTGTGGTAGCAGCAATTCATAACCGGCGTACTCCAATAAATTGTCTGCTAAAGATCACAAACCACTTCCTGTTGCTATTATGAGTGACTGCCTAGAATCTTCCTGACATAGAATGCATCGATCCCAGTTAATGGGTGGTCTGTTGAGGGTGGCCTTGAACACTTGTAGCTTACATTTCTGATGTTTGGCCATGCCCAGTATTTCAGCAACTCTGTAGAAAACAAGAAATCGTTAGACCCAGTTCAGTTATCCTATATACATTGCAACAAATGGGGATTATTCCTAAATTTCAGTTTCAGTCCCATAATTGCATTGATTAGTAAGTCAATAGGAAGAGGAACAAGTATCACTGCTGTAGCTAAAATAGTTTTCATGAAAATTTCATGAACGTTTGGCTGGAAAACTGGAATCCTAGCCACAGAATGAAAACACTCCACTATTGGCTGACATGAAGGTACAGATGTCACAATCTTCAACTACTGAGCTGGATTTTCACTCTCTCTCCTGCCTTTTTTTATAGATCTGATGTTACTCTGCAGGCAGCAAAAGCTTGCCTTGACACATAAGGTCTTTTAAGTGAGAAGGTTGGTGTGCTTAGGCATATGGGGGAGGATTTCTATGCCATCCCTAGTTGACACACATGAGGCCTTTAAGGTGAAAAGACTGATGTCTTTACGTCCTGGAATAATGGGAGGCATAGAGGAAGTCTCCCCTTTCCCCCATCCCCATGTATTGGAATTATAAGAAATTTTAGATTTTAAATTTATAATTCAAAACTTTCTTCCCTACCTTCCGCACAGTCAGTGAGGCATCAGCAACCTGCCCCCAGCAGCTGAGGTCTTACTCTCACTATCCAAGGCCTCACAATGACCGACATTGAGTGTGAGTGTGTGTTTATGGGCATGGCCAATCCTGCACTTTTCAAAAGTATTTTCCTGGCATTGGAAATACAATAGGAAGGAAAAATCACCACAGTGGTTTTAAGCCATGCCTGTTCACATGCAAGTAATATCTTTTGATAAGAAATCCACATTAGAGTATACACACACGCCAGCTATAGCAATTTGAGACGGTTTGTCACATCTGTGCAGTGACAAGACCTCATAGTCATATGTGGTCCCCTGGATGAAAATAAAGGATATTGGAAGAAAGATAACTAAAGATAATTATAAGAAATGTAAGGGTATTAAAATTTTAAAGCATTTTTTGGTCTTTTTTGTTTTTGTGGTATATGAACGGCATTGAAAATCCTATGTGGTAACCCAAATGTGTAAAAATCCTTTCTGGGGGTAATTGGGGGCAACTTTTGGGGAGTTTAAGAGAGGAAGACTGCGTACCGTGGAGCAGTGTTTAGGCGCTATGGCCTCCTGGGGGGCTTCTGCACTCACATTCTGGGGGTCATTTTGGCGAGCATCCCATACGCCTAATCTGAGCTGTATGAGAGAGTGGTTCCTGGCTGATTTGTAAACTTCCATATGCATGCCTCCCCTGCCAGCTACCGACCTGTCTCTAACCTTCCCTTTTTAGAGAAGGTTACTGAGTGGGTGAAGGTGTGTCAGCTCCAGGTCCATCTGGATGCTTTTGGATTCCTCGACCGCTTTCAGTCTGACTTTTGTCCTGGGCATGGCACAGAGACTGAACTTGTAGTCTTGGTTGATGATCTATGCCTGGAGATCAATAGAGGGAATTCCACCCTCTTGATCCCATTAGATCTATCAGTGGCTTTTGTCACAGTTGATCATGAGATGATGTTGACTCGACTGTGGGACCTGGTGGGGGTGTGCAGGACCGCTCTTCAGTGGTTTCACTCTTTCCTGTCAGGGAAATCGCAGCAGGTGGTGATGGGCGATTGCTCATCATCGCCTCAGGGTTCCATCTTCTGTCACTCCTTGCAGGGTTCCACCTTGTCCCCCCTCTCTTGTTCAACGTGTATATGAAGCTGCTGGGCAAGATCATTCAGAGGTGAAGCGTCATCAGTATGCTGAAGACACCCAACTCTACCTCTCTTTTTCATCTAACCGAGGTCCTGCAGTCTCGGTGCTTACCCATTATCTGGCTGCTGTGGGGGACTGGGTGAGAGAGAGTCGACTGAAGTTGAAACCTGACGAGAATGATGATGATGATGGCTGGCCGACCTTGTGACCGGGGGGTGGGGGGATTGGGACCCCTGTTATTGCTGTGGTCTGCCCCCCGCCCGGTTACTTGGGTTCGCAGCCTTGGAGTGCTCCTGGATTCATTGCTGTGCCTAGAATCCCACAGGGTGGAGGTAGTCCAGGAGTGCTTTTAACCAACTCCATGTGGTGAGAAGGCTGCAGCCTTTTCTTTCCAATTCAGTACAGAACCATCATCCATGCCTTCATTACCTGGAGGCTGGACTACTGCAATGCACTCTACGTGGAGCTATCCTTGAAGACTGTTCAGAAGCTGCAGCTGGTGCAGAATGCAGCGGCCCGGATCCTTACAGGGCAGATTTCCTAGAGCACATAATACCGGTGCTCCAGAATCTGCACTGGTTGCCTACTGTCTTCTGGGCACAATTCAAGGTGCTGGTTTTAACCTTTAAAGCCCTAAATGGCTTGTGCTCCACTTATCTAGAAAACCACCTGGTCGACAATGTCCCATTGCATCCTTTGTGGTCGGCCAGGGACGACTGTCTGGAGGTACCATTTTTAAACTTCGTCTCCATAACAAGGAGGGCATTCTTGGCTGCTGCTCCATGGCTGTGGAACACCCTCCCCTGGGAGGTTTGTTTATGTCCGGGCTTGAGTGACTTTAACAGGCAGTGCAAAACTGTCTTATTCACAAGGGCGTTTGGCAGCGGGGGGTTAGGGAAGAGTTAGGAGGTTGGGAAGTTGGGATGCTGTAGGGTATTTTATGTTTTTGTATATTCGGCTGTTTTATATTTGTATCTTATATTTTAATATTGCAAGCCATATTGAGCTGCCTTTGACAGGAAGAGCAGGGTAAAAAATTAAATAAATAATAATATAGTTTCCATCTGCAATATAAAGCTGGTAACTAGAAATGAAATGTTTTGGCACTGCTCGTCACTAAGCCCCTGCACAACTTCAATCAAACAAGCCATCCAACCTGGAAGTTGACTAAGGGAGAACACAGAACAGGCTCTCTCTGACACACACCATGTCTTACAAATTCCTGGGAGGAATTTGTAAAAAAAAGTTACCTAATATGTGTCCTAGTGTACTTCAACAAAAGGATATGACAGCAATTGCACTCACACAAAAGATTCTACCACTTTGACAGGCGAGAAACCCATTTGCCCCATACACCAGGGTAACCTGTGGTTAATTACAAGTCCAACGTCACTTCCAGCAAGCATGTTTCCAGGCTCCTGAAGTACACTGGTTGGAAGGTGTCATATGATACCATATTCGATTAAAACTGAACATGCACAGGGTCAACTGAGAACACCATTGACCAGACACTCTCCCAATATGGGATACTTCAATATTACAATCAGCTACCCCCCACTGTAGCGTCAAGTGGGGGCAATCCAGTGGCCTGTGCACACCGACCCCTATGCGAACCCACACCCAAGTGTGCATGCTCATCCACGCTGAGCAAAGGAGCAACTTGGGCCAACGTGACCCCTGAGCCCACATGCCCTGTGGCCTGGAGCAGAAGCCATGCCTGCTTCATTCCATGGGGCATGGAGCCTACACCAGCCTGGGTTGTGCCCTCGACCAATGCAGCTGCACCATGTGTGTGTGCACGTGAGCGCAGGTGCTCTGGCCTGAGAACTGTACCTGTGAGCGGCGCACGTGGGCCGCTGGAATGCCCCCAGTGCCTGGGAACGAGATCCTAGGAACTTTGCTACCAGGAGTGGGGAATTTCAAAGCCGTAGAGTTTCAAAGTCCCCCATGATATCCTTGTTGACCAGCTGGTAGCTGTTTGACTTTGGAACAAATTGCCTAGGGAGGTGATGGGCTCTCCTTTGCTGGAGGTTTTCAAACAGAGGCTGGATGGCCATCTGTCAGGGATGCTGTAGTTGCAGATTTCCTGCACCGAGCAAGGGGTTGGACACAATGACCTTTGAGATCACTTTCAACTCTTATGATTCTGCGTGGAAGTCAAGGAAACTGTCCAGAAAGATAGTTTTGAACTCAGCTGGAATGAAATAAGCCAGGAAGCAGGGAAGGTAGCTGTCCATCTTTTCAGCAGCATAGTTATTTTCTGCACTCAGTGATCTGATCCTTGACTGGGTTACATAGGAAAGTATAACCAGCAGTTGTCTGCATTAAAAAAACAACCAACCAACCACCCCAAAATCTTTTCACTGTGGTTGGTCACTAAAATCTAAAGTCAGGGATGTTAGAGCACAATACGTAACCCAGTTGGCTGAAGGGAGAAGTGGGGTGTCACTGAATGCAGGGGCAATGATGGATTTAACAGTCACCATTTGCTGGCCTTGCTGAATAGCCCTGTCCCCTCCAAACCCAAATATATCTGCTGCCTCAAAAGAAAAAAAAGGAATGCATGTTCCCTGCTGGTAACATGCAATCCTATGCAATATTAGTGGGATTTCATTGCATTTAGGCCCTGTGTTTTGCTTTTTACATTTAAAGGCATAAATTGACCAGTTGGTCCCCATACTAAATTTCTGCTGGCCATGTGCTAACCCTTAAACTGCCCCTGTTTAGCTGATGTATTTGAAGAGATTTGGACCCTGTTTTTGAACACATTTTGATAAATACACAACCACACTTCACTGAGATCATCTGTAAATCCCAGACATCTGTTCTGCCTTGCCACTTCTCCATATGGCCCTTTTCTTCCCCTTATCAAAATTCTTCCCTCTTCCCTTATTTTTTCTCTGTACATGTGTGTTTTGCCATTTTATTATTGAAACTCTTATTTTAGTACATTTAGTTTATTTGGAAAAGTTATGGATTTTTATAGCTTCATGTAATCTACAGGTGTAGTTGTAATCCAACCGTGTATGATAGCAGGGATCTTGAGCATGTATAAAACTAAGTTTTTTGTTGCTGGATTGATAACGTTTTAGTGTTTTTAAACACACACATCAGAAAACAATCACAAAAGTTGCCCCTGTGCAGAGTGCCAAGCCAGAAAGCAGAGCAATCTCTGCTGGATGTGTACCAGCAACATCTGTCTAGTCACATTCTTGTACCACGTGCAACATTAGAAGATCTGGCTACTTTGACTTTACATCTTTGCTATGCTGAGAAGTGGGGAGAGACTCAGTTGAGTCATTTGTTACTGTGCTTTTAACATTTTCAGATGTCTCACAAAAGATTAAATTGCAAGCAGCCACATATAGCTTTGGTGGAGGTGGGGGTCATCTATTTTGTTAGTTAGGAACAGAAGCTGTGTGTGTAAAATCTTCCCCCACAGAGATGGGGCACGTACCATTATTGCGCAATCACCTATGTGGCCGGAGAATGATTGTCTGCTTGAGTTGCTTGATAATTTACTCCTTGCACCTGGAATTGTTGCTCCTTGTATTCATGATACCTACTTTGAATTGTCGATTAGTATCTTGTTTTTATTTTGTATTAGTCTTTTTATATTTTTTTGTACTGCTGCATTCTTCTTGGCCATGGCGTTAAGGTAGTGCCGGAAATAAAATTGAAATGAAAAAATGAACCTATGTGGCCAAGAAAGGAGTAGTCTTGGACTGCAAGGTAGTTCAAGGTTTTGCAAAAAGAGGGGTACAAGCCAGGAGGAAATGGGGAGCGAGAGGACCTGGCCCACACTGTCCTTGCAGAATCTGAAGACCGCCCCCGCCGCCCCCCCGGTATTGTTTTTCTGATTCTTCATCACAGCAGTGCTGGAACACTTGCTCTTGTCACATCCACTGTTTAGGTATTAAGCTTAGTATTTATCCAGGGAAGGATACAGGAAAGGCTGCATGAAAGTCAGCAGCCTCGAGGAATCTTTCCTGATTTGCCCCCCACAGCTGCTTTCAAAACTGATGGATGTGGATGAGATGGAGGAGGCTCAGAGGACAGTGTGCACACCGAACTTTGTTTTTTTCCCCTGGGAGACAGTAAGATTTTTGTGGATAGCTTACCAGTGCAAAGCTTTGGTTCTCTAGTCTCTCTCCCCCACCTGCCTGATCCTTGAAAGACTGCAGGTATCTAGTATAGGTAAGTCATTCAAACTCAACTTCCACACCTTGCTGGTGTGTAGAACTAAAGAGGATGTTCTCATCCCTAGGATGCTGCCACATGCCAGGAAAGCAGCAGGATGCCATCAGGCTTATTCTACAATCTGCATCAAAAGCACTGCTCTCCCCAAATCTACATCTGGAGCAGATACTTACTTAAATGTATTAAAATTTTGTATCTCACCCATCCCATGGACCTGGGATGGGTTACAATATAACAACACACACACTTTATTATAAAATAAATATAATAAAACCATTTTAAGACCCTCCCAAAATTCTATACCCCACCTGCACCATTGCAGCAGAAAGAATAACTGCCCAAGGTCTCTGCCCTTCATCATTCCCCATCGGATTTGGGAAGATTCTTTTTGGGGGTAAGAGAGAGCACACAGTGCGCACAGAGAGAAGAAAAGTATTTTGGAGCTCAAAGGGAGGAGAGGCGAAAGCAAGCACAGTCAGCTAGCAAAGCTCAGCAGGACATCTTGCCTTTCCCCCCCTTTTAAATTCAATAGAGAGGTATTCAGCTGTCAGCGAGGTGCTTCTCTGTTGCAAGACGCCAATAAATCCCAGGCCAGTACCTTTACTTAGCCCAAGTAACAAATTAGGCTTCTAGAGCAATCTTGATAAGAAAGATAGAAGGAAGGAAAATGTGGAAATGTCAACTGTAAAGCTTTAGCTTCATGGTAGGGCTGGAGTGGGCCAGGAAGCTTTCACTGCCAAAAGGCTACAGTTGCACGTTTGTTGGTTTTGAAGAAAACTCAGTGCTTTGTGAAGGGGAAGCAGACAGATCCAGAGGCATGCTAAGCTCCCTGCGGGAGGAAGTCAAGCAACAGGTCTGCCGAGGAGATGTAGAGGAAGCCATGCCAGTGGATCAGAACCCAAGTTTAGGAAGTATATTTTGAAGGGAAGCAGGTGAACCAACCATCAAGGTAAGAGAGGCTGCTTGCTAGAAAATTAATGGTGACTGAATGCTCAGAGAGAATGAATTTTAAAGTTCAGGATGGATGGCTGTATTGACTAGCCAAAACTAAAAAAATGAAAATGCATAGCTATGAGCAGGGCCCCGATTCTTCTGCAATTTCCCCCCCAAAATTCTGCGACCCCAAATTGAAAATTCTGCGACCCAATAAAGTTACAAAACAAGTCTAGTAAAATTAAAACTGTCAGATGGCGATCCATTTCCTTGTACCAATGAATATAAAAATCTGCTTATAATTTTGTGTGTGTATGGGTATTTCAAATATCAAGCAACCCCCCCCCCCAAAGAACACATGGCAAAGCAGAGGGCACAGCTCCTAACCCCCCCCAAAAAAAATACATGGCAAAGCAGAGGGCACAGCTCCTAACCCACCCCCCCAAGGCAGAGCACGCAGCATGAAGCCCCCCCCCAGGATGAAAGGCAGAGCGCGCAGCATGAAGCCCCCCCCAGGATGAAAGGCAGAGCGCGCAGCATGAAGCCCCCCCCAGGATGAAAGGCAGAGCGCGCAGCATGAAGCCCCGCCCAGGATGAAAAGGCAGAGCGCGCAGCATGAAGCCCCCCCAGCATGAAAGGCAGAGCCCCCAGCATGAAAAGGCAGAGCGCGCAGTATGACGCCCCCCCCAGCATGAAAAGGCAGAGCGCGCAGCAGGCAAACTTATCTGAGTCCCCGGCAGCTGGAGAGGAGGCGGTGGCGGCGGCAGCTAACAGGGAGGCAAATGGCTGAGGCAAACTTTTTTTCTTAAGAGGCCACGCAAGCCACTGATTGGCTTGTGGCCTCAACAAAGCAAGCCCCTGATTGGCTCACCGGTGAGCCAATCAGGGGCTTGCTTTATTGCTCACTGCCGGTGAGTCAAAGCAAGCCCCTGATTCACCAGCAGTGAAAGGGAAATCCGCGGGGATTTCCCTGGTTTCTGAGCTAATCCTGCCTAAGGCAGGATTCTGTGCAAAAACCGCGAATTGCGGCAGCACGTTTTTCACGGGGCCCTGGCTATGAGGTAGTTAATAGCCATTAAGAAGCGCTTGAGAATCTGTAACAAGGGACTGTACTCATCCCCAGGCATATGAATTATGGTGAGGAAGGTACACAAGGTACCCGAAGTACTGTCATTCTCCTGCTGATTGGTCTTTACCAGAGGCTATTTGCTGACCCTTCAAATGGTGCAGGTCTCATTAGAGAGCACCCAACTATTCTTGTCTTCAGGGATACTCTTGGGGTTGTGGCCTGGTGTCCCATCTCAGGAGCATGTAATGTGATAATTGCCTGGGAAGCTGCTTTTAAATTAGCTAGCAGGCAGCATGAAGGAAATTAACAGGAATAGGATCTTGGGAAAGAGTTAATCATCTGAGGAAACAAAGATACTTCTCTCGCTAGGGGAAATAATGTGCTTGTAACGAAGTACCTCATTAGCTTCCTCCATTTTCCAACCATGTCTCTCAATGGCTACATATAGGGCAAAGAAGCCCAATAACTTGAGAACCAAAGTGCTGGATCTGGGGGCAGAGGAAGAAAGAAAGCAGAGGTAAACTAAACAAATGCAGAGTCCACCAGGGGAGAAGCAGCAGGCATCCTGAAGAAGGGGGCCAGCAGTATGACAGTAGAGAGATAAATGTTTGTCAGTGAAGATGTGAATGGGAACTGAACTGCACAAGCAGAACTGTGCCCCAAGCTATTGCTGATCTCTAGCAAATTACAATGACAGCTGCCAATGTTGTAACAGTACTGCAAAAGCAGATATTTTTTAAGAACACCCTAGTGAGTCTCTGCTAATTTTTAGCCTAAGCTTGTGAACCGAAACCAGCACCTTTGAATTTGCTCTTAAATGTCATGCTGAGAAAATGAAGACAAAAGTCTACAGTATAGTAAAGTTACAATGACAAAAGCAAAAGAATGTGTGTACAGCTGCCACTTCTATTTGGCTCTCAGCCTGGTTGGCCCTAGAGGAATAGTATAGGAGATCAAATGTCAACAATATGCTGACGACAATGCTATATGTACTCTCATCTGGAACAACAAATGCTGTCAGTCAACTGCTTGACACACAGACACGTCTAAAAGGACTAAGTGACTGGAAGAAACTGTTGAAAAACTCAACTGAAGTAATCTGGTAGAAAGAGAAAGCACTGACTGAGGGGCCAGTAGAAACTTCTTCAGACTAGGTGCAGATCTTGAAGTAACATTCAACTCTGCTCTGTATTTGGAGGAACAGTTTTAAGAAGAGACCAAAACCTCTTTCTACACCTCTTGGACAAGGCCACTATGATCAATGCTTTGTTACTTCAAGTTTGGGTCACCATAATGATGATCCTCATCCAAGGAAGGCAAGGCCAAATGTAGATTGCATACCTTCCACGAAAGGGTAAAAGGCCATCTTCTGAATAGTATCAGGCAGAGTGGAGTTCAACTTAACATCTTGGCTCTCTGTTTTTCCAACACCCATGAAATTTAAACTCCTGATCCTTATCTTCAAGGTCTCTTGTCTCCAAATATTAAGGTCCAACTTCCTTAGAGATCATTATCCTCTTCTCCAAATGAGCACTGATTAAACTGATATTCTTTCTACAAGATTCACATTTATTGCATCTGGTGCCTGTGCTAGAAACAATTGATCATGCCTACTCCTAAACAAATACAAAACAGCCATCTGATATTCAGTTTCCTAGTTTTTGCAAATGGGGGGTGGGGGGGGGGCACAGCAACTAGTCAGTAAATGACATTAGGTTTGGTCAGTCTTAGAACATTGCAAGATAGTGGTTCCCACGTTCTTTGCCAGTGTGGCTCCACATTGAGGCAACTATAATCACATAGCCCAGCTACCCATTCTCGCAGGTCCTTTGAGCCTTTTGATCGTCATTCTCTTTGGAGGTTGGTGATTGATAATTAGGAGCTGGGGGGGAAGGAAGGGGCAGGTACTGAGGTTGTTTTGGGCATGGGGAAGATAAACCTTTGGGACAGGCATTTCTTGTCTGTTCCCTCGTCCAACTCCCACTCCCCCCCCCGGGTCTCGGTTGATGACCTATTCCTGGAGACGGACAAAGGGAATTGTTGATCATTTGATCTTTCAAAGTCCTTTGATACTGTTCATCATGTGGTGTTGACACTATTGCGGGACCGGGCTGAGGTACGCAGAACTGCTTTTGAATGGTTCCGTTCCTTTCAGGTCCTGCAGTCTCTGTGCTTACCTGATGCCTGGCTGCTGTTGGGGACTGGATGAGGATGAGCTGGTTGAGGTTGAATTCAGACAAGACTGAGGTGATGATGGTTGGCAGACCCTGTGACCTGGAGGAAGTTGAGACTCCTCTTATTGATGGAGTCTGGCCCCCTCTGGTCAGCTAGGTTCACAGCCTTGAAGTTCTTCTGGACCCTCTGCTGCGCCTGGATTGTCAGTTGGTGGCGGTGGCCAGGAGCACTTTTCACCAACTCCATATGGTAAGGAGACTGTGCCCTTTTCTTTCTGATTTGGATCTTGCCACCGTCATCCATGCTTTCACCACCTCAAGGCTAGATTATTGCAACGCGCTCTATGTCGGGCTGCCCTTGATGACTGTTCAGAAGCTGCAGCTGGTGTAGAATGTGATGGCTCCCCTCCTTTCGGAGAGGAGGTGCTGGGAGCACATTCCAGCACTCTGAAGTCTGCACTGGCTCCCTATAGCTTTCCAAGCACAATTCAAGGTGCTGGTTTTGACCTTTAAAAGTCCTAAATAGTCTGGGCCTTACATATCTGAAAGACCACCTGTCCTACCATGCCCCATTGCGACCCCTGAGATCGACTGGGAGTGTCTCCCTGTGGGTGCCATCTGTTAGCCTTGTTCATACAACAAGGGCTCGCAGGGAGGCGTTCTTGGTTGCTGCCCTAATGCTTTGGAATTCCCTTCTCCTGGAGGTTCGTTTGAGCCCAAGCCTGGGTGTCTTCCGAAGGCTGCGTAAGACCTTTTTATTTGAAAAGGCATTTGCTGGGCAGGGACCATAGGGGACCAAGATGGTTGGGGGGGTGGGGGGTTTTAGGGTTTCTATATTTTAATTTAATTTTTTATTTGTAAGTCACCCTGAACCTTTGGGAAGGGTCGATTATAAATTTAAATAAAATAAATCAATAAATAAACCCCAGACAGCAATAGAGACATGTTAAGTATATCAAATAATCAGGATCACAACCCCATTCAGATACTTCAATCCCACTTGGTGCCATAATCCACTATTTGGAATTTTACAAGAGAGAATCCAAGAGACTCAGAGTGCTTGATTACAGCCATAGGCCCCCAAATCATTTATTCACAAAGCAGATATACTGAAGGCTGCAACAGTGCAAGGTATCTTACATTGCTCACCCACTTGTCTGAGCAGTAACCTGGCAGGAACCCGTATGTTGTCTTGCCTAGACTAGAGCCTGGGAAAGTTGTAAGTCAAGTAACCAATTATAATCTTATTAGTTAACTCAAACTGGCAAATACAAATTTCAGACATTCCACAAACAATTGTTTATGGTCATGGGTCCCTCTTGACCAAGCTCTAGGGTGAACCATTACCAGGAACAAACATTCACAGAGCATCTACTCTTGTGATATAAAACTTCTGTTAACTTGAGGTAACTAGCCTCCACCCTAGGAAAGGCCTACGAATAAGAGACAAGTTCCAGCTCCACAGCCAGTTCTGTCATTTACGTTTTTGGTGAGATTACTAGCAAACGTCAGGGAAAAAAGATATGCTGTCTTACCCATGCTGCAGCTCAGGGACACTCACATTTGTTCACATGAGCAGAGTGGGTGCAGCAAGGCAAAAGAGCAAGTCATCACTAGAGCTGAAAGAGGGTACCTGCAAAAATGGGTAGCCTGCCGAATTTCAAGTATCCAAATTGACCCAGTAATGATCAGGTACCATGTGGTACCTGATTACAACCTGATCCGGTACTTGATGTCCTGAAATGTCAAATTATGGTTCCAGAATGTCGACTTCCAGTACTGATTTTTTTGACTTTTTTTTTTTTTAATATACAGACTCTGTCAACATTGATTTATCAGGTTTTCATCAGGTTCTGACTGTTTTGGCAACTTCCAGTCTCAGGAAACTACTTCCAACAATTAAAAATAAATAAAAATGTATGCCACTTTTTCCGTTTCCCAACTCTATATACCAATTGGGAATCAGTAAATTGAAAAACCAGTGCTACCTGATTAGTCAAGGTAACCCATCGGGTTGGGTTGGACTTTTACAACAGTCCAAAGCAGTAGCTAAAAATGCTGTTATTACCCCAGGGTACAAAATTTAGTACCCATTTCAGCTTTCATCACCACCTTTCTTGGTAAGCAGGGGTATTCTGGAGATGGGGGGCTATTAGCTCATCTCTTCACTCATTTGGCTCCTGATTAATTCTGTTTGACCTGCTTGTGTGAACAAGTGGGCAACAGATTGCTAAAAACTGGACTGAGACCAACTCCTTTCACTCAGAAAGTTGAAAAGCCATCAAGTGGGGACAGCTTTCAACCACCAGCTGGTGGCTTGGGAATTCTTATTAACAAAAATAGTGAATCTGAGTTCAATAAATGCCAGGTTCTTTAAAAAAATCAAAATAAAAAAAAAATCAATGCAGCCAGTCGGCTTTATTAAATCTGGATTTAAAGAGGACCATGCTTCTTCAACAAAAATACTTTTTATTACAAGTGTCAGACATGTCAAACTTTGGGGCATGCATTGGAAAAACCTGACATCCGAAATATCAAATCACTGGTGACTGTTAACACTTCAGATAATCTATTTCTGGGCCCCACATTTGCTCAAGGTGCCTCTGCCTTGACCTGCATATGTATAGTCTATAAAAATGTCTAGTCTGTATGTCTATATGTCTATTCTATATGTACAGTGTATAAGTCTATATGTATAGTTTATAAAATATACATATATATTTATACATATACATACATAAAATATACATCTATATTGTATATACTATACAATGTCTATATGTATAGTCTATAAAAACGTAGAGACATTTTTTACCTAACTGAATACTGAACAGAGCAGCTTCTTCTGTGGTTTGAGTGTGCTATGAATATTATAATATCTTAATGGAGACTGGTTTTATTTTGCATCTGCTCACCAGCATGTGCAAAATTATATAACAAACATTGTAAAGTCTGATAAAATTACATAAATTACCATTGATTTACTTGCTTTTATAACTAGATGAAGTTATTTTAAAAAGATCAACTGCAGTTGGACTGTGTGTCTCATATTCCTTTTCCAGGTCTTCTTATGACTACAAAAAAGTGCTTGAATATAAAGGTGGCAGTTAATGCAACTTGGCTGAACTTTAGAACAGCATTTGACACAGTGCTGCATGAACTATAAAATTCATTCAAATTGGCCTGGGCTTCACACTCATAGCCTGAAAGACCATAGGGTTGTCTATCATAAGGCAAGCACTGAATCAGGGACATAGCAAACCAGGATTGGATCCTACTCAGTGGCGGCCCACGGGTGCTGGGGGCAGCACCCTTCTTGCACCCATAGTACCCCTCAGCCTGCACCGCAAACCCCTTATCTTGGGGACCAGCGGCTGCCAAGCCGCTGCTACTACCACGCTCGCACATACGCAGAAGCGCTGTGTGGCTGTTCTGGCTTCTGCGCATGTGTTGGTGGTGCTGTCCAATGTATGAGCAGAAGAGAGGTGAATAGCAGAGCGACTCAAAGAGCAGCAAAGACAGGCCCTCTGCCTGTGCCAGCCAAAGATGTCTTGGGAGGCAGGAAGGGAGCTCAGCTATTGGTGGCCCAGGCTGCGCAGTTGCAAGAAGTGGGTCACTCTTCAGAGTGACCACCCAGAGTGTTACAGCCCAGGGGCGTGGCTACACCAGAGGCAATGGGTTCCATTAGGGACCCTAAGCCTGGGAGGGTGCTTTTGAAAATGCTTCCCAGCGTCCCAGGCACTTGAGAATGAGAAAGGAGGGGAAGTAGGAGCCATTGCCCAAGGGGCAGATGAGGGGCTGCTGCTTGTGTGAGAGCACCAGGTCCCGGCATCTTAGAGCTGCTCCGTGTGGCTGCTGCTGGGTAAGTTTGAGGGCCCTTGGGCTCCTCTTAAATATTTGCATTCCCGCTCCCGGACAGATTGGGGGCCTGCTGGTCTGGGGGCCAGGCAAATTGGGCGTGGGGGTTTTATGCCCTCTACTGCCCTATGTGCACTGTTTGTGGACTAAGGACTTGGATCAATCTGTTCTGACTGCTGCTTTAGATTTTTATTTATTTATTTATTTATTTAAGAGGAGAGGATGGTGGCCTTGCCTGCGTTTTCCCAGGCCAGAGTGGGGTGGGTGTTAAGATTTGTGCCTCCTGCCCCACGTGCATTGTGGACTTGGTTGTACTTCTGTTCTACTTGCTGCTTCTTGCTAAAAGTGATTAATTTTTTAAAAAAAGAGAGGTTGGTCCCCTGGAGCTTGTCCCCTATCCTTGTGTGCACATTCTACTCCATTGATCATGCAAATGTAAAATTTTAATGCCTGGCCCCTGCCCCACCAGCTGTCATTGGTCCTACTATCTTTAACATTCTCAGTCATTGAGGATGGGGGCAGGGAGAGAACGACATATTAGTGAAATGAGGAGATTTTGCAGAATTGGACTAATGTCATTTTTGGCTATATATGCAGAAACCTCACATTTGATAACAAGAGGAAATATTCCCTCTTTGTATAGTTTTAGTGAGATCACACCTAGGGCCATATACATATATTGCTGGACATCTCAATACACAGAACTCAACAGCAAGAGGCTAGAATACCAAGACTGCTCACACGTGCCGATTTTCATGTGAAATACTCATCAAAGTTTCCTACTGGGCTGCATGCCCATGTTATTTTCATCCCAGGTTTTTTTGGCCCGTGCAAAGTCACATGACCTTAAGGGATCCGTTATTAAATTTAATGTATCCATGTACACAATACGATATGATCTGGGAAAATTCGTAATGCAACACTGGGTTTCCCCTCCACCCCCCACAAGTATCCCTGTGTGGTTTGCAATTTCCCTCTCTATGATAAACATGGCCGGAGGAGGACTAACCAGGCACTGCAAACAAGATGAGCCTCTACGCTTTCTAATTTTAGCGTAAATGAAATGAACGTTAAATTCACCACATACACACATTCCAAATTAATAAATAAATAAATATTATTTTTCTACACCCCTCTTGCCCCCCGCCCCAATGGCAGCCTGGGGCAGTGTACATCAAATATAAAATACTTAATGAAGATCATATTTAAAACTCCCACTTAAAAAGTCAACCCTCCCCACCCATACCCTTACAAACAAAAAACATAGAACTACCCATCCCCCTCACCAAACGCTCAGTGAAACAACCAGGTCCTACATCTTTTACGAAAGGAGGGGAGATCCGGCGAGAGGCGAATCTCCACCGGGAGTTCCATAGTTGCGGTGCAGCTACTGAGAACGCCTGCTCGAATGTGGCCATCTGGGAAATCCGGGGGACCTGCAAGTGGGCATCCCCAGTCAACTGCAGAGACCAATCCAGAACAAGAGGGGTGAAGCGGTCCTGCAGGTAAGCGGGGCCCAGGCCGTTTAGGGCTTTAAAGGTAATAGCCAACATCTTGAATCGGACTCAGAAGACTACAGGCAGCCAGCGCAAAGATCGGCGCACCGGTGTTATGCGCTCCTGGCAACCTGTCCCCATAAGGAGGCAGGCTGCCGCATTCTGCACCAGCTGCAGCCTCTGAGTCGTCACCAGGGGTAGCCCCACGTAGAGTACGTTGCAGTAATCCAGCCTCGAGGTGATGAATGCATGGATGATGGTGGCAAGATCGGAGTCTGAGATATACGGCCAAAGGCGTCGGACCAGATGTAACTCCTTGCCACAGCTGCCACCTGGACATCCAAGTGGAGCTGTGAGTCAAAGAGAACTCCAAGGCTCCGAACCTGAGGGACCAAGGAGGAATGCAACCCCCATCTATAATGGGGGCCTCCACTCCTTCACCTTTCCCCACCAGCATCACCTCCGTCTTATCGGGATTCAGCTTCAGACGGCTTGTCCTTATCCAATCCCCCACCGCAGGCAGGCACTGGGTAAACACCAAGACTGCCGGGCCTGGGTCAGATGAAAATGAGAGATGCAGCTGCGATACAGAACTCATGTTACTGTCAAAGGAGGATTTCGCTACCTGGACATTCGTGATGAATATTTTCATAACAAAAGAGAAAAGGTGCATACATGTTATTAAATCTCCGGTAAGATAGAAAATACTGTGAAGCAGTGTAACATGTGCAAGCGCCCTGAGTTACAAGGAAAGTTTAAAGGAACACTATAAATGTATCTCATTAAAGGATGACTAAGAGGGGAAGAGAGTAAGTGTCTGCAAGCATTTGATGGTATAAACACTAAGGATGGAGAGGATATGTTTAGATTGGTTCAAGGGGACATAAAAGAGGAGTAATGGGATTGAAGAAAGGGAAAAAATTTAGGCTGAATACTAGAAGATTCTTTATTAACAGTTAGGAGAATATGGAACACACTCACAAGAAAGAAAGGAAGTCTCATTACACGGAGGTCTGGATAAGATAGTCTAGGGGAACAGTCCTAGCTCCTGGAGGCAATGGACAAGTTGAGAATTTGGGATTTCTCCATCTTTTATCAGATGGCACAAGACGACTTGGAAAGAATCTGAAACAGGCATACCCATGCTAGCAGTGTAACTTGAGAGGATCAGTGTCTGGAGACAGGAAAGTTAATTTGATGCTAGAGTAGAATCATCACCACATCAGATGCTGCTGCTTCTTGTGGCCATTTTAAAAGCTCTGCCCCAGAAAACCATCTTTTATAAATAACAGACTAAAAACTGTATGCAAGCCTGCAGTAGCAATTGGCTGATCTGCTGTGATGCTGCAGAATGTTCAGAATTGTTCCAACTGCTGTGATGGAAGGGAAGGTTCATACTCATGTCACAAGGTTCATCATGAATGTATGTGAATGTATGATAGACCTTTAGTTGTTTTCTATTCCCTATCAGAGTTTTTGAATTTCACATGTTGCTTAAAAATAACTGGCCATAGGTCACCAATTAAATCCTTAAAATGAACCTTTCTGAGGTGCTCACCTCTCTGTATCACAAAGAGTATAACAACTAATACGAAGCCACAAGCGAAGCAATTAATTCCATCATCACAGAGGAATGTGTCCTATGTAGCTCCTACCAAGGGACGCCTCAGAGCAACTTGCGTACACTGAGAAAGTCCTACCAAAACAGGGAAGTTTTGAACGAAGACAAAATTCAGAAGAAAAAGACCCGTCACTTTGTTGTATCAAGCCAGAGTGGTGTAGTGGATAAAGTGCTGGACTTGGACCTGGGAAGCCAGGGTTCAAATCCCATCCTAGTCATGAACTCACTGGGTGGCCTTGGGCAAGTCACAACCTCGCAGCCTCAGTTCTAGATGACAGATTTTACAGCCACAGCTCATTTCCTGGGACCCTTAAAGTTGACAAATCCTGCACACAAATAGCAACACCGGGTTATGGTTTCTAGCAGAGGAAAGGCACAGGCCTGAACTCTTGCTATAATGGGAATTCCCATGTCACTCTTCCCAGGAATAAGAGCATCAACTCTGATAATTACATAAATTCTACCCATCAAAATTCTCTCTGCAGTTTTAACTTAGTTTCTTCTACAATGTTGCTTTGAATTACTGCTGAACAGCTGATGTACTTTACTGCAGAAGCGGCCACATCAGTTACTCTCCAGGGAGAAACTAAGCACTTTTCAGAGAGAAACAATACGTATTCCGATTACCTGAATACAAAAAAAAAATTAAGACTCCCTTCGCAGCTCAGCAAAAGCAGTTATAACATCCTGGGCTGGCTTTAAGCAGTCAGTGAGCACACAGAATCATGGCCACATATAACTGACTTGGTAGCTTATGTTAGTAGTTGGGACAATTCAAGTATGGATGTCCAACCAAACTCTTGCATGCTGGATGTTACGACTCCAGATTGCAGCAACTTACACAATTTTGTTCTAATTAGGCGTCTATATGCAGGGCCCCGTGAGAAACGCGCTGCCGCGATTCGCGGTTTTTGCGCAGAATCCTGCCTTAGGCAGAATTAGCGCAGAAACCAGGGAAATCCCCGCGGATTTCCCTTTCACTGCCGGTGAATCAGGGGCTTGCTTTGACTCACCGGCAGTGAACAATAGAGCAAGCCCCTGATTGACTCACTGGTAGTAAGCCCCTGATTGGCTCACCGGTGAGCCAATCAGGGGCTTGCTTTGTTGAGGCCACAAGCCAATCAGTGGCTTGCATGGCCTCTTGAGAAAAAAAGTTTCCCTCAGCCATTTT
>QEPC01009299.1:2957575-2970946 GCA_003113815.1 Sphenodon punctatus
CCCCAGGACCAAAGTCCTCGGGGTCCGCAAGACCACCTCCGATACCAATTCCACTAGAGCGTGTAGGGATGCTGTGGTACAGGTAGGTGCGCAGTATACCAGAAGCAGCCCTAATCGGTCTCCTGCCAAATCGATCACAAGGTGAACCCCCTCCATGCTCAAGACGGTCTGCACAGCATACCGCCTCACAGACCAAGTGACCTTAAAAACAACAGCTACACTGCCTCCCTGCCCCTCTGATCTAGGCTGGTGCTGCACAGAGTACCCGGCTGGAACAAGGTCAGGCAATATTTGCCCCGGCTCCTTGTCCAGCCAGGTCTCTGTAATACACACGAGGTCAACCGACTGATCCAAGATCAGCTCTTGGATTGATGTTGATTTATTACCGACCGACCTCGCATTCAACAGCAACAAATTCAGACCAGGGGCTCCTTCAATCTTGATTCCTCCATTACCTGCCTGGGGGCCGATGCAAGGACAGGAATTAAATACCTGTCCTGCCTCATAGTAGTTCTCTGCCTCCCAGAAAGACCATAATTACCCCAGCCCATCATGACCCTAATGGCTGTGGATACCCCCCCAGCCCCCTCCCCTCTCTCACCCCTGGTGGTCGCCCTGCCAGACCCCCAAGGGAACACCCACCCTACCCTAAGCCCCTGCCCCCTCCCTTCTTCCCAACCCCCCCAAACCCCTCTCCCCCCCTGAACCTCCCTCTCACAGGGAGATCAAAAAACCCCACCCTTATCGCGTCGAACCCCCCCTCACACCAGGGGGCTGTACCCAACCCTCCCCAACCAGTCCCCCCCACTCCCACATATGCAGGGAGGAGTCATGTTCCCCTCTATCTCCCCGATCCCCATATACCCTAACCAACTGCCCTATAAGCCAGCCACTCTATTCTATAGCCAGTCTTCCCCAGCCCTCACCTAAGGGCTGCACCCAATGGCCCTGTAGTGTGGCGCTTTGGCGCGCACCTGTGGCAACACAGGGACACCCTGTCCTTTTAACTCCCCTCCTGCTGGAAGTCTCCCATCCCCAGCCCTCCTACAGTTGGGGGGGGGGGAAGATAGCAGCTGTCCCCGGGGGGGGGCTCAACTTCCTCCCCTATCGGGGCAAGCCTACCTGGTTTCCAGTGCCCAACGATAGAGCGGGGTCCGGGGTTCGGCTCCCAGCGGTGCTGACAGTCCGGCTGGAGGCATCAGCATCTGTGCCCTGTGGCGACACTGGGTCACCCTGTATTTTTACCCCCCTCCCACCGCAAGTCTCCTGGGGGGGGGGGAGAAAGGAGCCCCTGACCTCGTCCCCAGCCCTCCTACAATTGGGGGGGGGGGAAGGGGAGGAGAAACAGCAGCTGTCCTGGCAGGGCTCAACTCCCTCCCCTATCGGGGCAAGCCTACCTGGTTCCCAGCCCCCAACGATGGAGTGAAGTTGGGGGTTTGGCTCCCGGTCGGGTTAACAGCCTGGCTGGAGGTGGCGTCTGTACCCTCTACGCTGATGACACTCAACTCTAACTCTCTACTTCCTCTCTCTCTTCATCTAGTCAAGCTCGCCTCATCAGTTGTCTCTCTGACATCTCTACTTGGATGTCTCAACATCAACTCAAACTCAACATGGCTAAAACTGAACTCCTTATCTTCCCCCCTCATCATTCCTCTCCCTCTTTCCTGTCAATCCTCAAAAATGGGGTCGCCATCCTTCCCATTCCCAAACCCATAGCTTAGGCTTCGTCTTTGACTCACCCCTTTCTTTTAAACCCTACATTGACTTTGTTGCCAAATCCTGTTGCTTCTCCCTCCATAACATTGCTAAGATTTTCCCTTTTCTACCTGTTTCCTCTGCCAAAACCCTTGTTCATGCCCTGGTTTCTCAACTCAATTACTGTAACCTCCTTCTCACTGGCCTCCCCCGTTCTCACCTTTCTCCCCTTATCTCTGTCCAAAACTCCGCTGCCAGGGTCATCTACCTCACCCGTTGCTTCAACCATGTGTAGCCCCTCCTCTCCTCTCTTCACTGGCTCCCCCTTCCTGAATTAATCCTGCACAAGCTCCTAGTCTTCACCTATAAAGCTCTTCACAACCTTGCTCCCCCTACCTCTCTGAGCTAATTTTCCTCTGTACTCTAGTCCGTGGACTCTGCTCCTCCTCTGTTCCCTCTCTTACTCTCCCATGCCTCCCATGCTCCCCTAATGGCCTTCGTCCCTTCTCCCTAGCTGCCTCCCATGCCTGGAAGTCCCTCCCTGCCCACATCCACCTCACCCCCTCCTTTCGTACCATCAAATACCTACTCAAGCTCTGCCCTCCCTGACTCCTCGCTCCCCTCACCTAACTCCTGCTGATACCCTCCATCCAGTGCAATCTGTTACCTGAGCTCTGTGTACTCATATCCTCATCCCATGGACTAACCAGCCATCATTCTTGACGTAACCAAGACAAGCGCATGCACCTGGGACCTTGCATCTTCATGAATGTTACACCCCTTGTCTCTCCCTCTGTTCCCCTTTCTTCATCTCGTCCCCCCCAGTCTCTCAGATTGTAAGCCCTAGGGCAGGGACCATGTCTATTCCATTACTTTGTAAAGTGACAGGTACATTGCTGGTGTTATATAAATGCTTGCTAATAAATAATAATAATAATAATAATAATAATAATAATAATAAATAAATAAACAATTAATAATAATTAATAATAATTAATAATAAATAAATTATATTTTCTGCCCTCGGTGGCTTCAGGCAGCCACCACCCTCTTCCCCCCCCCACCACTGTGAAGCTTGGCGATGGCTGGATTGGTGCAGGAGGAGCAGCAGTAACAGCTGGAGGAGGTGGTAGAGGTGACCCCTTTGATTTGCCACTCTAGGTGGACCTACCCCTGGCCCAACACTGAGTTCAGTGGTGGTGGCGGCAGCAGAATCAGGGGTAGGAGAGACAGCAGTGGAAGCTGAATGAGAGGTGGAGACACTTAGTTGGCACACACCCCTTCCAGCCTTATCCAACTTCTGCCAACGCCTCTCCTGCCCTCAATCCTGCTGTCACTTAACTCCACACCGTGGAAGGGACACCTCTACGACCCCCTCTCCAGTGCAGAGCTTCTTGGTAGCAGAGGTGGGACATCTGAGCTAGATGTGGGGGGGCAGACAACTTCCCCCTTCAACTTGCCACCTCAGCTTTGGGGAAGGGAAGGTTTCTCTGAGCTTCCTAATGGTATCCAGCCCTTCCAGAAAGCTATTGATGGCCAGTGCAGACTCTGGAGTACTGATGTAATGTGCTTCTGATGACCTGTTCCTGACAAAAGATGGACCACCATGTTCTGCACCAACTGCAGCTTCCAACCAGTCATCAAGGGCAGCCTTTTTCAAAAGGCAAACCATTACTGATTTTGGTGAAAATAGGCAAACTCAAAAATGGCTACCCTTTCCATCGGTGTTCTGTCCTTGGTCTTCCTCTGTCTCAATACAGGTCATTGGATAGGGGCATGCAAGTTAACCAAGAAGTCTTACTAACATAAGAACATATTAAGTGCCAGACTAGATCATACTAGGGATGAAACTCGATTCTTGTTTTCTTGCAAGTCTTGTCAAGAAATCAGGTTCTCATTTCAATCTCAAGACCCAGACAAGAAACTGCTGGTTTCTCAATGAGATTGGCAAGAATCTAAAAAAACTGCCTTTGAAGTTGTCTGTCCATGTAAATTTCAAAGGCTGAATTCCCTCTTCATGCCTATCAACTGATAAGCAGGGTAAGAGGGAAGTCCCAGAGTTCCCAAGCAGGTTCCCAAGCAGTTCCCAAGCAGGTTTGCTGCTTATCAGCTGATAGAAGAAAGCACAAGTATACTGTGAGGCTTCTGCCCCCTGTGCCCACATCACACTCTGGGGCATATGCATGAATAGCACTTACCCATAGCACTTATGCCCAGCCCTTACAGGGCCTCTATATGCAGACTTTGCCTTTTTTGCCTATCAACTGATAGGCAAAATCAGGCTGTGAAACAGCTGGAAAGTCATGCCCATATTTGAGAAATGTGCAATGGTCAGCTCAGTCACAGAGCAAAGGCTAAACCTTCCCTTCCCCCCNCCCTCCATAACATTGCTAAGATTCGCCCTTTTCTCTTTGTCTCCTCTGCCAAACCCCTTGTTCACGTCCTGGTAATCTTTCGCCTCGATTACTGTAACCTCCTTCTCACTGGCCTTCCCCACTCTCCCCTTATCTCAGTCCAAAACTCTGCTGCCAGGGTCATCCATCTCGCCTGTCGCTTCAACCACGTGCAGCCTCTCCTCTCGCCAGCCGATGTGGTGGATGTCCTGGAGTCTGTGAGAGCCACCAGTTGTGAACTTGACCCATGCCCGTCCTGGTTGGTTAAAGCCTCCAAGGAGACACTGGGGATGGTGCTGGCGAGAGTGGTTAACGTGTCCCTGTGGCAGGGAAGGCTGTCACCCAGCCTCAAGGAGGCTGGGGTGCGCCCCCTGCTGAAGAAACCATCGTTAGACATGGATGCACTCGCCAGATACTGACCTGTCTCTAACCTTTCCTTTTTAGGGAAGGTTATTGAGTGGGCGGTGGCGATCCAGCTCCAGGCGCATCTAGATCACATCTGTTTCCTAGACCCTTTTCAATCTGGTTCCGTCCCAGCTATGGCACTGAGACAGCGTTGGTGGCCTTGGTGGACAATCTCCGCCGGGAGATGGATGCAGGATGTTCTACATTTCTTATCCTGCTAGATCTCTCGACCGCTTTTGATACTGTGGACCATGGGCTGCTGTTGAGATGGCTGAGAGACCTGCGGGGTTTGGACGGGACTGTTCTTGAATGGTTCCACTTATTCCTCTCGGGGAGAAGCCAGTGGGTGGTGGTGGGAGTGAAAACATCTTGCCCCTACACCTTGTCCTGCGCCATTCCGCAGGTTTCCATCCTGTCTCCACTATTTAACGTATATATGCAGCCCTTGGGGGAGATTGTGAGAGGGTTCGGGGTGCGATGTCACCAATATGCTGATGATGCTCAGCTGTACCTATCTTTTTCAGCGGACCCAGACCCTGCTGTCTCGTTGCTATCCCAGTGTTTGGAGGCCTTGGTGGAGTGGAAGTGGCAGAGAAGACTGAAGCTCAACCCTGATAAGACAGAGATGATGGTGGTGGGGAGGGCGAGGGAGGTGTCGGCCCCCCTGATTGGGGGGTGGGGGGTTGCCCTCCGATAGCTCAGCAGGTTTGGAGTCTGGGGGTGGTGTTGGACTCGGACCTCCGCCTGGATCGACAGGTGGAGGCAGTGGTGAAGGCCGCCTTCCGCCAGTTGTACCTAGTGCGGAGGCTGCATCCATACGTCTCCAAGCCGGACCTGGCCTCCCTCATCCATGCCTTCATCACCACGAGGCTGGACTACTATAACGCGCTCTACGTGGGGCTGCCCTTGTTCCTGGTCCAGAGGCTGCAGCTAGTGCAGAATGCGGCGGCCCGGCTCCTGATGGGGACGGGTCGTTGGGAGCACATAACACCTGTGCTCCGGACTCTGCGTTGGCTGCCAATAGCGTGCCGAGCCAGGTTCAAGCTATTGGTGTCGATCTACAAAGCCCTTAATGGTCTGGGCCCCTTGTACCAGGGACTGCCTCGCCCTTCGCATCCCAGAGCGGCTCCTTCGGTCTGCCGGGGGTGCCTTTTTGGAGGTCACCTGTGTTAAGCGGGGGGCCACAATGGAGAGGGCATTCTCGGTAGCTGGGCCGTGACTTTGGAACTCCCTCCCGGAGGCAGCTTGCCTGACCCCATGCCTTTTGACATTCTGGCGGGTTGGTAAAACCTGGCTGTTCACCCAGGCCTTTGGGGAGGAGGGGGGGGCGGGGCAGAGGGGGGATTAGGGTTCTCTCTCTTCCCTTACCTTTTTATTGGTTTATCCCTACCCTGTTTTGGTTTTTAAATTGTTGAATTTTTAAAATGTTTTTTATTTTATTTTTTAAATTGTTTTTTATGGAATTGTACGGCGCCCCAGGATGCCATCGGCATGGGGGGCAACTAATAAATGTACTTAATAAATAAATAAATAATGTTCTCCCTAGCTGCCCCCTGTGCTTGGAACTCCCTCCCTGCCCACATCCGCCTCGCCCCCTCCCTTCGTACCTTCAGATCCCTCCTCAAGACCCACCTCTTCCGCTCTGCCCTCCCTGACTCCTTGCTCCCCACACCTAACTCCTGCTGATACCCTCCATTCAATACATCTGTTTGCCTGAGGTCTGTGTACTCATATCCTCACCACATGGACCAGCCAGCCATCATTCTCAATGTAACCAAGCCAAGCACGTGCACCTGGGACCTCACACCTTCGTGAATGTTACATTCCTTGTCTCTCCCTCTGTTCCCCTTCCTTCATCTTTGTTCCCACCCCCCGTCTCTCAGATTGTAAGCCCTAGGGCAGGGACCATGTCTATTCCATTACTTTGTAAGCACCCGATACATTGCTGGTGCTATATGAATGAATAATAATAATAATAATAGTGCTTCTAACGTGCTGGAAGCTTGTGCCCAGACATTTGAAATGAATGACTTCTGATTTATCAAAAAACAGTGGAGAAACAAAATTGAAATTAATGAAGAGTAACAAAAAAGAAAAGAAAAAAAATTCTTCCAACAATCCAAAAATGTTTGACAGATTTAAAACTCCAGTGTGTGTGTGTGTGTGTGTGTGTGTGTGTGTGTGTGTGTGTGTGTGTGTGAGAGAGAGAGAGAGAGAGTGTGAGTGTGAGTGTGAGTGAGTGAAGGGGGGGTGAGGGCGTGAGGGGGCACACGAGGGGGCGAGAGCGCACGCAAGTAAAAAAAAAAAAAAGGCCAAAGTGGAACTCCTGTCAAACCTTGTGTGGGGACACAGTTTTCAATCTCTCTTTGCTGGGCTTGATTTGCATCAGTAAATTTACAGGTGCAAGCTAATCCAATATAAGCAGGTTTAAACATATCAAAAAATGTTTATGAGTGGTTCATGCAGGTTAATTTTTTTTTCTTAAAAAAAATAATATTAAAATTTATTTTGGTTAAACCAATGCAATTTTGTGTATAGGCAAAGCATTAGGTGGGGAAATGAAAGTGAGGGGAAAACATCCATAAAGGTCACAGTCAGGTTCAGTGACAAAGCCACAACTCAGGAGTCTTCTAGTTTTGTGCTTATTCCTTTCTATCTCAGAACATGGGGCACTGAGGAATTCTAGCCACTGAGCTTGGAAAAGCAGCAAGTTTAGGTCCATTCAGTGCCCTGACTTTTCAGTGGTTTGGTCAATAGGCAGCAAGGCTCGGTTTGGTGCACAAGCAACCTTGGAAGTGTGCTTCAGATGAGAGCAACTGAACCTTCTTTATGCTACATCAACTGCATGGCAGATAGTGCCTCAGCTGTAAGATCCAAGTAATGCCTTGGGTGCAACAAGTGAGTAACAGAAAAAGGGAGAACGGAACATTTTCAAATGAAAATAAATCAAGACAAACAGGCCTGGAACCAGAGACCACATGGACACAGGGCAAGCTTTAATCAGGGGCTTAGGCCAGGGACATTGGCAACAGAACACTGAGAATACTTGAATCCAACATCCTGCTAATTATAAATGATTCCTGAATAGAGGACTCCCAGAAGAGTGGAAGGAGGAGTTTGAAATATTGATGCCTCAAAATGCAGATGGTTATGCCTTTCTATGGGACTCCATAAATTATAAACAAACACCTTGTACAAAGATTTATCAGCAGCCCACTCCTGGGCAGCCTACGAGGCCAACAGAGCTATTAGCAGCTGCAAGGCTTTGTAAATGCATTAAAAGCTTCTGGAGAAACCCAAAGGAGTTTATAACCAGCAGGCAAGTTCCTTCCTCCCCAATCTCAGCTTTATTGCTGTGCCAGGGTCTATAATTGTGGGTGGGAACATTTCCCTCATTACTAATGCAGACTTATAACCTAGTGCATAGCTCTGCTTTTTATGCCAAACCCCTAAACTAGTAATACAAATTAATTCAATCACTGTCTTGGCACCTGGCAACCCACTGGGGAAGAGGGAAATAGTAAAGCAAAGATAGCACAGCAGCTGGAAGAATATCCCCAACTCCTAAGAGTAAGCCACCTGTCCTCTCCCCAAGAGATGGGCATTGTAAGATTCCATTTAATTGTCCAGAACAGACCTTTCATTCCCTGCAGGGATTTTAACCCTCAAAAATAATCACCTTACACTTTCCTAAGATGAGTAAAGAGAAAAGATGATCTTTCGGTGAATGCCTAAGCATTGTTATTCCAATACATGCAGTAAATGACTTTATTCCTCGATTGATTACACTTACCTGCCCACAAAGCAGGTGAATGAGGGCTCCCTGAAACAGAATCCTTCTCCTCCAAGAACTGTCAGTGAAAAACAGATGCTACCTTTCCAAGGAAGACACTGGGCCTCAGTCATTGTATGGGTGATGTGGGGAAATAATGAATCCTTCGATACAGTTTTCATCCCATACTCACTGCAACCCTGCTCTCATCTCGATGTTGTTTTCTCCACTCTTGTTTGCAGATGAAAGACAAACCACGCTCCAAAGCCTCTGCCATTTTGATAAACAAGGACTAATCCCTCAACCCCAAATTCTAGCCCAGTGGGATGCCGCTGGCATGCCACCCTTCCACACACTATTCATAGGGATGAGTAGGAGATTATGGAAATGGCACATCCCCAAGAACCTCTGCCACCCTAAAATGCCAAATAATTGTGCTACGAAGCCCAAAGAAGCTGCTCAATGTGACTATTTCTTGATATAGCCAACAAGCTGTACATAGGCAAAAGAGCAATTGGGTCTGTCCAGGATGCCAACAAGTCTCCCTTAATTATTTTATAGCTCCTGTTAGAGACACTATGGGACATCTGAAAACCTTGTGTTTGGACCCAATAACTCCTATTGAGTCCCTATAGGAATTTCTGGGCATTCTGCCATTAATGAGGCTCGGTGGGAGTTGACCTGCAAATAGCCACTATTTCCTTTTCCACCTTACAATTGCTGATTTCAGGTAAGTCAAACTTGGTGAAGTCCCACCACTGAAGTCGGTAGGTGGTGTTGGCAATGTTGCTGGCCACTGCCGACTGCCCATCTCCGATTACAGCCCCTGGAAAAAAAGTAACGGTTAGCAACCTGACCTGTTTTCAATAACTTATCTTCCTAAAACACAGTGCAAGAGAAAAATCAAAGGGCATCTCTTCAGTGCTCAGTACAGAAAATACCGTAGCAAAATTCAAGAAGGAACATTAACAGAAAGAGCAGCATGTCCCAAATAAGTCTCAGAGTAGAAGAAATGGATAAAAAGCACCACTCTGGAACAAACAGAAGTGCACATGGAAACTGGATACATTCTTAGAGGATAGAGCCATAAATGCTGGGGCTTTAAACCCTTGGCTACCAGTAGCTGGAATCAGTCAGCAGAAGATGGGTCATACTTCCATGACCTGTGCATGTACTTCAGTATGGCACTTATGGTCTTATGATGGAGAAGATGTAAGAATAAATATTTATCCAGCCACAAGCAGGAATATGGCTCGGCTTCATTTATTACAGGTGTATTTTATTGACACCACCACAAGGTGTGCCTCCTGGACTTGCAAATCTTGAATGCAGTTACAAAGTCTACTCATTACATTACCAAAGAGCTTTACCCTGTCCTGTATCAAAGGCTGCTTGTCCCACTCTACCAACAGCCACACCTCTGCCTGCAATATGTGCTCTATCTAGCAGTCCATATTTGAGCAAGAGAGAAAGAACCAACACTTGAGCTGATCCTTGGGAGGAAAAGGAGCCTTTCCCTCAGTGGAGACATCAGAGGGGATAACAGAGTATTTTCCTGATCAGTCACAGCCTACGAAATAAGCCATCCTGTTTGCTTCACATAACTAATTGGACTGATGTAGATGTATGCCCTCTAAGCCCTCTGTGATAGAGATGTCTCTCTAAAGCACAACTTAAAGGTGGAAGTGTATAAATAAATATGTACAATGCTTGTTACCCAGGAACTAAAGTGAATTTTAAAACCTGCTGTTGAGCTTGAGGCTGCATTTGGACCTTGGGCCTGAGGTTCCACACCCTTGCATTACCACATAGGCACCCAAACTTTTGTTCCCCAGACACCATTTAGGCATGGTACCCAACTTCTAACATCCTTCCTGACAATTACCATTGGGCTCAGCTAACAGACCATGACACAAAGTTCCATAGTGGGTTCTGGAAACCCACACCTAGAAGAGCTGTAGGCAGAAGATCAAATTCTAAGTCAGCTGGTTATGAAAAAAGGAATCTTCCCTTAGGTTGGCAAAGGCAGGGACTGATTGAGGGACAGTGCACTCAGCCTCTGGTGAAAAGGAAACGAGAAGGAACTCTACTCTCAAAACACCATTGCCCTGTGTAGTTGAGAGGTGGGAAAAAAAACATTTCACACTTCACCATAGACGACAACTTTTCATTCAAACACATGTAAGTCCTGTGGTGTGGGAAACACTACCCCCTAAAACAGGGCTGCACAACATATGGCCCGAGGGCCGCATGCAGCCCACAAGAACCTTTCCTGTGGTCTGACTCTCCCTGGCTGCAAAGACCTTTCCTAAGGTCTGCCATGCCTGCTCCTGCTCTGGCAATCACCTTTCCTCCAGCCCCTGCACTGGCACGAAACCCTCCTTTCTCTGTGTAGCAAGCCTATTAAAGGTGCTGGTCGGATCCCTCCTTCCTCTTGCAGCTTTCTGCTGCCGCCGATGTCCGCACCTGCCCCCCGGATCTCCAGCCCCAGCTTCTTGATGCCCGGGGTGGGGTTATGTAAATTGGGGGCGGGTTATGCAAATTGGGGGCAGGGCCACATGCGGCCCAGGGCTGGGTCCAAACCAAATTTTCCAGCCCTCAGCACAAATCAAGTTGAGCACCCCTGCTCTAAAAGTTCAGAGCAAAAGAATTAGGTCTTGGTAAGAAAGTCAAGCCAATCTTAATTGAGGGAAAGGACAGAGACTAGGGGAATGTTGCTGGAGCATTCTGAGCATGGTAAACATTAGAGTGCTAGTAGCCAAGTTCTCAAGAAGTCTGCACAGGATTCTGTAGCAGTAGTACTGGATGAACAGGAATTTCATGGATAATTCAGGTTTTGACATGTGCCAAACAGACTAACTGCCCAGCCAGATGGCAAAGCGCTTGCTATGCACTGGTAGGCACAATGGCATGCAAGGTGAGCAGGCCAGGATGTCTGGATTCTTTCATTCTCTCTTTGCTCCCTACTTATCAAATCCTAGCAAGAAGTGCAGAATTGTAAAATAAAGACAGCCTGAAAACACATCACACGAGGCCATTATACTGTCTATAAAATGAAAGAGAAAGCAGGAATGGCGGGGGGAGGAAAGTGAGTGCAAACTCGAGAGCAAGACCAATGAACAAAGACGACAATGCTGAAAAGGCAACTGCCAGTCCCTTTAACACAGATAAGCTGTCGTAGAACTGGTTTGCTGTTCCATTGAAAGCTCAGAAATTATGCCCAGGTTGTGAGATTTCTGAGCAGTCAGAGCTTTATAGTGTGCGCTCAACTATGCCAGGCCTCCAGCGACTCAGTCCTCCATTGTGCTCTGCTTGGTCTCTATCTTCCTCTTTCAGATGAATCTGCGGGCTGCTTGGAGAGCAGAATTAAAAACATTTACCACCCAATGTATATCTGCCCAAGGCCTTTCCTCATTAGGCCTCCTCTCCCCTTCGCCCCCCCAGAAAGGAACCATCTCAAAGTAAGACGTTAACACTGAAGTCAGATAATATACAAGATTCAGTATATACAGAGGCCCTGTGTATTCTACACAAACAAAATCTAAATCCTGCAACAAGGTAATCCAAGTTCTGCAAATTTCAACAAGAATTACGATGATGAAAATGAATAAAATAAAGTAAAATGTTCTGAATTTGCATAATTTGTCTGCAGTTTTTTTGCACACTGTGGGAGGAAAAGCGATGAAGTGGGGTCTTGCTAGGAGGGGAAGAGAGGCTTGTAGTGGAGGCTAGAGAAGAAAGTAGGAGCTGAGGAACAGATGAGCTCAGGCACCGAGGGCATTGAGGGAAAGGAGGAAAGTAGCAAGAGGACCAAACATCTGCCAGTGTGACTAAATGGGAGGTGAGGAAGGCTCTTGGAGCCAAAAAGGCATCTTTTAGAAAATGGAAAGCTAGTCCTACAGAGGAAAATAGGAAAGAGCATAAGCACTGGCAAATTAGATGTAAAACATTAATAAGGCAGGCCAAGAGAATTTGGAGAGAGACTTACTAAAGAGGCAAAAACTAATAAAAAAAACTTTAAGTATATCAGAAGGGACAAGATACAAGTAGAGATTAAGGAACAAGTAGTGAGTTTGCAGAAAGAGGGATATTGAATGAATGAGACTTTAGGGATGTTACCTGTCAATGTTTGAAGCCTGAAGTTAACTAATGCCACTTGCACTCGAGATGGGAACCGAAATCACCATGAGCCGAAATCATGGCAGGGGGATCATGTGTGCAGGGGTTTTGATGCGATTAGCCCATATCCGCCATGATTTCATGAGCCCGGTCTGAAAACCATCCCTGTCTCCCGTCACTGAAATCATGACAGATATAGGCTAATCATGTCAAAAAGCTCATGCACACAAATGGGACTTCATATGATCATCTTGCTGGGATTTCAGCTTGTGGCAGTCTCCCCACACCCATATCATGTGCCAGTGGCCTAAGTCTCAGCTGTAAGCAAGTCTTTAATAATGACATGGGCATGGGAGTTTGCCAGATGCACTGCCTGGTGTCCTGACTGCATAGACTGTAAGCCACGGGCAGGGACAGTGTCTATTTCTATGTTCTGTACAGCACCAGGTCACAGTACTTGCGCTATATAAATGTTTATTATAATAATAATAATAATAATAATAATAATAATGTAAGGTATGGATATTGTTTCAACTACCTCCTCCTACCGCTTCTGAAGTGTCTTCTCTTTGCTCTGACTAACTTATTAGGCAATGTAAAAAATTCCAGTTACTTTGAGGCATATTTCTCCCCAATTTCTAGCAGATCAGGCACCTCCAATGCTCTTTCAAACATCCTTCAAGGAGGCAAGTAACAGAGGACGTCAAGTACCCTGATATCTGTTGGGAGACAAACTCTGCTAAGCATGGAATGTCCAATAAATTCTTGCCTTGCCAATACTTCATCTTTCAGAAGGTGGAAGAAGGTATGAGGGGGTTAGCTATCTTAGACTTGATCCTTACCAACAGGGAAGACTTGGTCAATAAGGTGACCCTTGTGGGAACTTTGGGGGGGGGGGGGACATGTAATTTTGGAAATCATGATCTGAAGGAAAAGAAAAAGGTCAATGTAAGGCATTTTTACACACACCTTAAAGTTCTGGATTTT
>QEPC01009299.1:2981317-2996299 GCA_003113815.1 Sphenodon punctatus
CATAACTAAGGGGATCAGGGAGGACCTTCGGGTATGGCTGACATTCCTTCAGAACTACAATGGTATCTCCTTATGGCGGGAGGTACGTCTACTTGAAGCCGACATGCAGGTGGTATCCGACACTGCAGGGGGGATTGGCTTTGGGGTGTTCTTTCAAGGTAGCTGGTGCGCCCAACGCTGGCCGCCGGACTGGGCAGCCAGCGACATTGTCAGGGACATAACATTTCTAGAGCTCTTCCCACTCCTGGTAGCGCTGGAACTCTGGGGCCATCGCTTCCGGGACTCTCATATATGCTTCTGGTCCGATAACCAGGCGGTGGTGCAAGTGATCAACCGCTAGTCCAGTAAGTCCAGCAGGGTTATGGTCCTGGTCCGCTGGTTTGTACTGAAGTGCCTCTCCATCAATATGTATTTTTCAGCCAAATATGTACCCGGTGTTCACAATGGCATTGCTGATTCCCTATCTCGCTTTCAGATGGAGCGATTCCGTTCCCTGGCGCCCGGCGCCAACATCACCCCAGAAGCGATGCCGGAGGCTTTGTGGAAGCTTGGGAAAGAAGGATAGACGAGGGCGTTAGAGCCACCGTGTCGGACTCCACGTGG
Source organism: Sphenodon punctatus (assembly GCA_003113815.1). NCBI lineage: Eukaryota > Metazoa > Chordata > Lepidosauria > Sphenodontia > Sphenodontidae > Sphenodon > Sphenodon punctatus. The sequence continues at coordinate 2,981,921 of QEPC01009299.1, forward strand.
CGAGCCTATGTGTCCGCACTGCAGGAATTCCGCAGCTTCCGCTCAGCCCATGGGTTACAGGACTCTTGGCCAATCCCAACCTGTCAAGTGGAGTGGTTTGCGACACACTTGAGTGGCCGTGGGTTGGCGCCCCGCACCATTCGGTGTCGTTTGGCGGCTATTGCCTTTTTTGCCAAGGTTCAGGGTACTGCCGACCCGTGTGCGAGCTATCGCCTTCGCAGGGCTGTCGACGGGTGGGCCAGGGAGCGGGGCCAACGGAGGGATACTCGCCAACCAATTTCTGTTGAAACTCTGGCTCGTTTGTCAGTAGAACTGCCCCGCATTTGCTCCTCCCCATACGAGGGGTTACTTTTCAGAGCTGCCTTCTCAATAGCCTTTTTCGGGGCATTGCGCATTAGCGAGCTGGTGCCCTCATCACAGGGCGATCAGAGGGGGGTGGCCCTCGACATCAGGGATATAATGTGTGCTCCTAATGCTATCATTATCACAATTCGGCATTCCAAGACCGACCAAGGGGGGAGGGGCCACCACTTGACACTGAACAGAGCAACACTAGGGCTGGTATGCACAGTGGCGGCAATGGCAGAGTATTTGAAGGTGCGTCCATCGTTAGAAGGCACTCTATTCATTCATTCTGGGGGAGCTAGATTGATGAAATTTCAATTTCAGGCTGTATTTAAAAAAGGATTGGCAGCACTAGGACTGTCGCCTGCTAATTACGGGTCACACTCTTTCAGGATCGGAGCAGCGTCTACGGCAGCAGCGGGGGGCTTGGCGGCAGAACAGATCATGGCCATAGGTCGGTGGCGGTCTGGGGCTTATCGCGCCTACGTGAGGCCTTTCGCCCCCCCCCCCGCAGTTACCCAGTCATTGTTATAATATTTCTATTGTCTTGCTTATCTGCAGGAGTGGACCGGTTGCCAAGTGTGTGGATCTGCGGGCATAGCATTGTGCGGTGGGCCGGACTCTATGCGGCAAACTCCGGATTTGGTACCCAACTCGGTTGTGCGATGCACGCTCGCATATATTGGATTGGGCGCAGCGGTTTGCGCTGGGAGAAGCTGGTCCCGTTGCTTCTCAGAAGGGCCAATTTATTCGGGCCGCCCGCCATCCTGATAATCCATCTAGGGGAAAATGACCTAGGCTTGCGCAGCGCATGGGAACTCACGGGTGCAATGAAGGTTGACATCTCTAGCTTGGCAGCAAGTTGGCCACGAACGGCCATTTGGTGGTCCGATTTGCTTGCCCGCAGGGTTTGGCGGTACGCTACCATGCCAGGCAAGATCGAGCGCGCCAAACGCAAAATCAACAGGGTCATGTGGGTGTTCGTAAGGCGCCTGGGGGGCACGGTGGTGCATCACGAAAGAATTGTGAGCCAGCATGCTGACCTCTTCCTACGCGATGGCGTACATTTATCAATGCAGGGGAACACTTTCTGGCTGGAAGACCTGCGGGAGGCCTTACATGTGCATTTTGGGGTACCTGTGGGGGGGAAAGGGGTGGAGTAGCATTGCCTCCCCCCTTTTCATGGCGGTTAGCGGGGTAGGAACCATGCTGTGGGGTAAGGCTCCCTATGAGCTGAGGGGTCACGCTTGTACCCATTACCACTTGGGGAGCGGGTCTGAAGGCCGGGGCCCCAGCCCAGGCTCGGAACGGCTGGTTTGGGGCTGATAACCCGGCTTGACTCAAGGGGAGGGTGAATTCGAAGGGTCGATTCACCCGGGCAAGGAGGGTGAGATTTAGCTCAACCCCCTTGGGCCTGTTTTTCTTGTAGCATGGCTCCTCCCCGCTATTATTCACACAGGTTGTTAATATGGTTATATTCATATGATTATGTTATGTTTTAATAAATTTGCGGCCAAGGCCTTTTAACCCCAGAGCATGTCTCTGTCTGTTCATGTGGGGGGTGCGGGCACAAACGCTGCTCATGTTCTGCTGCCTTTTTCCTTTTCCTGTCCCCTCTCCAGTGGTGCAAAACAGGGAAAAGAATTGTTCTATGTCCTTCACCCACTTGGCAACTAAGTACCAAAAAGGAGCACTTATTTGAAGCTAATAGTTGGGACATCTAGACTAAACCAGGAAACCCCAGTTAGAGACAGTGAGGACTGTGGCAAAAGGACATACCCTAAGAAGCATCAACTAATGATTCTGGTGGCATAGACCAATGGTTCTAGCTACTTCTTCAATAGATCCAAAACAGTCTCTCTCGCATCAGTGTCTAGTCTGCAATTTACATACCTTCATGAAGTCATTATCTGCACTTATAATGATTAATTATATAATTATTAAGTCTAGTTACATAAATCACACAAACCCAGGCCAAAATCTCTCACATCTCATCCCACATTAAGGAGTGAAAAGTCACAGTTCAGGAGGAAGCATACTGTACTATGTCTTCGCAAAACCCAGGGACCACACAGCACTGCCCTAAATCTTAATGCAACTCTCCAATCAAAAATAAAAAGCTACGTGTAGCATAACACAGGAGCATGCTGCGTTCTACTAGAACTGGGTACAGCCTGAAAACCCGAAGAATACTTCAGTTTCCTAAAACTGGCAAGCAGAAAAGCCACCTCTTGCAAGGCAACACTTTTCACCAGTCCTTTTACAGACTGTTCTGACTCCTGGAACTTCCATTGCTTGGAGGAATGACAAGTGGCTGGAGTGGGTACCCAAGGGCCTTGGGCTTGTCATCACCATGAACGACCTCTCTCTCTGCAAAGATAATGTAGATTTCAAAATACTGAAATGTGAAATGAAGGGAAAATTGAAATGCAGTGAACGTGGGTTTGACTGGCAGCTTTCCTGCATCTGTCTATCACTGCACAATAAACACTGGGTGATGGAAGAAATGAAGATAAATGCTTTCAGCAGCACCCCCTTCCCCAACCGCCTCCACTCAGCACATGACAGGAGAGCTGGGGTAAAAAAAACCAAAATAAATAAAACAAAAAATCAGCCTTTTAACAAAAAGCTGGTTAAAACTTTCCTTATAAAGACATCTACATGTGACAATTACCCACCTGCCACTCAATCCCCTCAGAGGGTCTGGCCTGTCTCACATGTGGAGGAATAAGTCATTGACAATCAGCTTTTGATTCACATTTGTGAATCAAGTCATATACACCCAGCGTCTGAGCTCAAATAGGTCTCAGAAAGAAATGTCACAGATACACACTCTAGATCAGGGACTGGGAACCTCATGCCCAGGGGCCAAATGTGACCGATGGCAAGATTTTATGTGACCCTTTTGCAGTTCCTGGATCTGACCCCTAGGATCCAGTGTCTACTTTCAACCACTCAAAAAACTGAACTCAGGGTAAGTGAAGAAAGGTGACAGCATGCACACAAGAGTTAGGGGACAGATCCATGGTAGGAAATCATGATCTGGGCCCTTTTCTTGAGCATGCTCTTAACCACCCGTTCGCAACCTGTATGTGGCCCTTGGAGCTTGTACTAACTTTCAAAGTGGTCCCTGGGGCAGAAAAGATGACGCACCCCAGCTCCAGAGCATTCCAATATTCCTGAAGATAAGACCGGGAAACCTTGATCTTTCCATTCTCACTGGAAAAGCCAGTAATATGCTTTCTATCTCTACACACATCTGGCTGTGTACAAGTGCCAGAGATGAGGAGCTCTCTTGTACCAGAATTCTCCTCTTTTATTTATTTATTTTATTATTTATTTTATTTAATATATTTATACCCCGCCCCTCCTGCAAGCAGCTCGTATGCTAGTGCTGAAATGAATAGCAAGTTTGGTATGTGCAAATATTATTTGCATTTTTTAGACAGCACCCTGAATATTTGAATAAATATCCACACCAAAAATAATATATGCATATTCGCTAATGCACCTCTGTCATTTTTGATTTTCTGATTATTCAAACGGATATTTGGTCTAAACAAAACTGACAGACCAGAAAAAACCCCACCTCCTAACCAAAAAGAATACCTGAAAGGAGAATGCATGAATAATGTTGTTTGCCCTTTTCACCAGACCTGAATCAAAGTAGGTGAAGTCATTGAATATGGACTCACAGTAGGCCTCACCCTTTCACCCCACTCCACTCACTCTCAGTCCCTCAAGGTTAAGCACGCAGCAGCTTCTCACGTTTGACCACAGAACAGCAGAAGTCTTTATTGGCTGAGGAAAAGGTGTGGAAAAGTTATTTTTTGAAACACACTGCAGTGGACAGGAGAGGTGTGAAGGTGCCCCTCTAGGTGGCTTCTCCTTGGTTTCTGCTTCCACTACCACCTCTCCTTCCATCCCCCCTTCTCTTCCCCTTACAGCTGCTGCTATCTAGTCTCCTCTCTTCCTGTTGCCATTGATTAACTACTGGCCCTGATCCTGCTGTGCTGCCTCTGCTGTGGTTTGGCGCTCTTAAGCTGCTATATCAGCTCTGGCAGTGGCAACTTTGCTGGCCCTGCAACCTTTGACCAGCTCTCCCAAGCTCCAGTTACCTGAAAGTCACGGAGGTCTCCTGAAGCAATGGAATCCATGACCTCCATGACAAATGATGAGCCTTACTCATAAGCACAGATGGCTTACAAGCTACCAGAGACCAACACCTGCTAAAAGTCCCATGAGCCTTTGCATCACTTGTAGTCATTTCACTCACCTTTGGAACTGCTCAACTTCTTCCGCATTTATAAAAGAGGACTAGTCTTGTGCCAAGGTAGCTACACAGGTACTGCAACCTGAGAGCCTGCACCACTGTAGAGACTGTGTGTGGTTGCTGTGTCAGTCCCAAGTAACAGAGTGAGACAAAGTGGTTTGAATTATATCTTTTATTGGCCCAACTGCTGTTGGTGAGAATGAGCAAAACTTTGGCCCGCAAAAGGCCCTTGCTCAGGCATGGAATATGTGGCATGGCTTCCTCAGTCAGAAATATATAAACCGAGTAAATGTAGGGCTAGTATACATGAGGAGGCATGGAAGGGGAGGAAGTGAATAAGACAGTAACTGGTGGGAGGGGGGTAAAGAGAGAGATGTGTCAGACATTTAAAAACAGAGCTGTAAAATTATATATTGGTGTAAGAGACAAAAAAACAATAGGTAGTGGTAAACACAGAGAGGGCGAGGGGGGTTGGGTGTATGCAGTAGGAAACAGCTTATCAGGTGAAGGAAATTATGCATATGAAAGGAACTGGGTTCACAGCGGTAACACAAAGGCAGAGTATCCAGCTGACAGTCTGTCAGTTACAGAGAGGGAGACAAAGTGGCACTAGAATATCATCTTTCTACACTCAAGCTGATGAGGATACTTGGCTCTCCCTTCCAACACCAACAAAGAAGCCTTCACCAGTGGGCCCACTGCTATACGCTGATCAGAAAGTTCCCATAGCAAGGAACTTGTTTCCTAGAAGAGCTCTGAAATACATTAAATTGATTCAATTCAAATCTTGATGCTAGCTAGCCCCAAGCACTTCACCCAGTTACTGAAAACTTCAAATTACAGACTGCACAGGAGTTTTAAATGAGATGACCATTCGCTCCAGAAATGGGTATGTCAAGGATATTACCACACTCCTAAGTGAAACCCCAGTCTACAGTGGACATTGCTGTGTCAGCTGGCACAGATGGCTACATACAGAGCAAGCCTGAGGCAAAAGAAGCTGAGTGCAGAGTTGACATTCTGGAGAATTCTTTCTTGATGCAGACATCTAGACACTTTCACACACTCATTCATATATTTAGCAAGGGTAAAGCTTGCAAAATGTATGCTAAGCACAGAAGGAAACTCAGACTTCATGCATGCTAATGAAGAAAGCATGGCAGAGCAGAGTGGGCTCTTGAGAAATCTGTTCTATCACCCACCCCATGCAGGTGCTGCAGTAAGGAAGACTGCATTCCCTTACTAATCTCACTCCTCTTCCAAGATTTCTTAAAGGTGATCGCAACAGCCTGGCATACCTCACCCTATGGAAAAGGATACACTCCAAGGCAAAGACTATGAACTGAATAGGAATTCAAAATAAAGCACCCTAGGTGTAATGCGGCAGATGATAAAATAGGGAGAACCTCACCACTACAAGCTTCAGAGGTTTCAAAGGGTAAACAATAATCTGACAATAATCCAGTCTGGCTTGCTTTGACCTGGACCTCAGCTGCACTTCTGTGCAGGTGCCACCAGATGTTGGCTTGGGATTGCCCTGGGTCGTGTCACGGTGGCTAGTCTGGGCTGTGACTTCAGAAAGTCTCTGAGTCACAGACTGGGCTAAGGTCCGCTCGATTGAGGCAAAGTGGGCCAGAGAATGTACGAATCGGCCTTGTTCACCAATAACCAAAATGGCAGTGATGTCATTTTGACTGCTGCCCATTTGGTTAAGGGTGGTGGCTATTCTGCACATGTATGTTGCAAAGCAGAGAGTTTGGCAGCGCACCATGGAGAGAGGGCCTGTCGGGAGGTCCCCCCACAGCAGTGGCAGGCTGGCAGATCTTCACCCCTATCCTCCGAGGCCAGTAAGTAACATGTCAGGGCCCCAGGGTTGGGGTAGGGAATTTTTTTTTAAAAAAGATTTAATTACGAAACTGAAAAAAATGAAATCGTAATAATATCTGCAAGACAACCAACCAACATGGAAATAGCCAAAACAAAAAATTGGCCCACTGTCCCACCCATATTGGATGGATCAGCATGTACTCACTTTCTCTTTGGAGAACTTGACAGGAGATTCATGTACACTGCATTTTCCCCACTGCCACCAGTGGGGAAAACACAGTGAGCACAGGTCCCTGAGTATAAAGTCCTGAATGGGACAGCTTCTCCAGATACTTATTTTGATCTTTACTTTTAAAAGTCTGGCCTTTTTTCTATGAGACCATTTTCTAGTTCCATGTGGCAGTGATTTGTGTTGGGAATTTGCTGCACACTGCTGTATAATTTGATTTGTACATGTTCTATTTCATGAGGAAACTGTAGACTCTTTAGAATCATTCAGGTGCATTTGTTTAGTGTTAAAATTATTTGCCTTTGTTTTATCTTTATTTTTTTCATCAATTGCTAGGGGTTGTTTTAACCTTGCCTACAGATTCTCTGCCTTTTGTGTTTGTTAGTTTTTAATAGTAAGGGTGACTAGATGGGACCCAACTGTTTTTTCCCCTGTAAGGACTGGTAGGGGAAAAGGGAGCAGGGAGGCAACCACCCACACCAGGACAGGAAACCTTAGCCAGGGCCCCATGTATTCTGCATTTCCACCATTGCGGCCAATGGGGGAAACACAGAATACATGGGGCCCTGACCTCAGCCCATGGCTATGGAGTACAAGCAGAAAATGAAATCCCCTTGGGATCTTAAAAGGCAAAAAAACCCACAAGAGAGGAACATAGCCTAGCTAGGCTGATTCCAGGTGGCCCAGAGGTGGTATTACCCAAGAGAGGCAGAGCAAATAGAAACCCCAGCCAGCCAGACACACACAACAAACTTTACCACAGGGGGGAGGGGAGCAACAAGATACAAGGCAAGGAGGGGAACGAACAAGGTACGAAGCGAATGAGACACTCTCACTCCTAGGTAACAGGGAGAGCAAGGGATGAGTATCAACACAGCAGTGGGGGTAGGCGGTGGAGCACAATTACGGAAGTAATAGTTACAGATAGGCAAGGACTTTATTTTTTACATTTAATATCCCGCTCCCTCCTGCGACACACAGCTTGGGGTGGCTCACAATGTATAAAATTAAAATCAAATAAAAAATAAAATATATATACTAAAAATAGAACACGAGTTTACCCAGCAGTTGAAGCTAAAAGAACCACCACCCCCGACACACACTCCCAACCCCCCACCCATCACCTCTCTCCCTCGCCAAAAGCCTGGCAGAACAGCCAGGTCTTACATTGTCATCAGAAAGAGGGAAGGTCCAGGGACAGATATACCCCCTCCAGGAGGGAGTTCCACAGCCTTGCTGCGGCCACCGAGAATGCCCTCCCCACAGTCGCCACCCGAGAAACTCGGGGGACCTCGAGAACTGCATCCCCAGTACACCGCAGAGGTCGATCCAGACTCCAGGGGGTGAGGTGGTTCTGCAGATAAGTAGGACCCAGGCCATATAGGGCTTTATAGGTAAGACCCAACACCTTGAATCTGGCCCGGAAGACTATTGGCAGCCAGTGCAGTGCACAGAGCACCTGTGTAATGTGCTCACGGTGACCCATCCCCGTAAGGAGATGGGCCGCCACGTTCTGCGCAAGCTGCAGTCTCAAAACCGTCACCAAGGATAGCCCCACATAGAGCATTTTGTAGTAGTCCAGTCTTGAGGTAATGAAAGCAAGGATGACAGTGACCAGGTCCAAGTTTGAGATATACAGTCAAAGCTGCTGCACCAAATGCAGTTGACAAAATGCGCTCCTCACCACAGCCCCCACCTGAGCATCCAGGCAGAGCTGAGAGTCAAGGAGCACCCCCAGACTATGGACCTGATGGACCAATGTGTGGGGGCAAACCCCATCAATGATGGGGGTCACTACTCCCTCGGCCCCTCCCACCAGCATCACCTCTGTCTTGTCGTGATTCATCTTCAGACAGCTCACCCTCATGCAGTCCCCCACAGCTGCCAAACATCGAATAAGCACCAAGACTGCCAGACCTGGGTCAGCTGAAATTGGGAGGTAAAGTTGGGTGTCATCAGCATATAGATGACCCCAAAGCATCTTACGACCTCACCCAAAGGCTGCACGTACACATTAAACAGGAGAGGGGACAGAATAGTACCTTGTGGGACTCCACACATCAGATCCCTGGGGGGCGAAGAACAGTCCCCCAGTACCACCCGCAGAATTCTCCCGGCCAGGAAAGAATGGAACCATTCAACAACAATTCCACCCATCCCGGCTTGGTCCCGCAATCGAGTAACCAACATAGCGTGATCAACAGTGTCAAAAGCAGCTGACCGATCTAACAGGATCAAAAGGATCGACCAGCCCCAATCCAACTCATGGCGAAGGTCACTGACCAAAGCCACAAGTGCAGTTTCAGTGCCATAGGGCAGACGAAAGCTGGACTGTGAGGGGTCCAGAAAACCGATGCAGTCCAAATGCCCCTGAAGCTGCTGAGCCACCACCTGCTCAATAACCTTCCCTAAAAAGGGAAGGCTAGAGACCGGCTGATAGCTGACAAGCAAGTCAATGTCAAGGGATGGTTCTTGAGCAGAGGTTGCAGCACAGCCTCCTAAAGGCATCCCAGCACGCTGCCCTCCCTACAGGAGGCAATGACCACCCCCACCAGCAATGGCCCCATCGTCTCTTGGCTGGCCATAACCAGCCAGGATGGACACGGGTCCAGTTCGCAAGAGGTAATTCTGACAGCTCCAAGGACATTCTCCGCATCGGTGGACAACACCCACTGAAACCGATCCCTAAAAACAGAGCAAGACAGGGCTTCCCCTGCCTCTGGTTCTCCTAATGCATCAATCGCAGCATCGAAGTTGTAGTGGATACGAACAATTTTATCTGTGAAAGTCAAACATGTCACAGCGAGCACTGGAAAAGTCCAGTTCCAGACAGAAGGAGGCCGGACCGGCCAGCCCCTTCACCATCCGGAAAAGTTCAGCTGAACGTGACTTTGTGGACGCTATGAGAGCAGCAAAGAACCCCTTCTTTGATGGCCGCACAGCCACCGCATAGGTTTTTAAACTAACTCTATGCCGCAATCTGTCTCATTCAGCATGAGCATAGTGCCACCATCATTCCAACCGTCTCCCTACTTGCTTCAACCTCCACAAGTCCTCCATAAACTAGGGAGATCCGAGTAGCTGATGCACAGAGAGTGGACGCCTGGGAGCCGTTCGGTCAACGGCTTCAGTCAGTAAGGTGTTCCAAAGAGCCACAAGGTCGTCGAGTGAACGGTCATCAACATCGGAGGGTATTTCCCCAAGAGCATTTTGGAACCTCTCTGGTTACATAAGTCTCGAAGTGAACCAACCAAATTGGTTCCGCAACTCTCCAGGGGCAGACATGTGCCAGGAGGCCGGCCTGAAGGAGGTAATGACACGTCCCCCACTAACGGATCCCCCGCCTCAAGGCCGGTGCAGAATATCAGGTTCAGGGTATTACCTTCATTGTGTGTCGGGTTTGTAACCACCTCAGACAGTCCGATGGTTGCTATGGCGGCCATGAACTCACGCTCTGCCCCCGCAAAGATGGTGTCAGCATGAACGTTTAAGTCCCCCAAGGCCACCGTCTTCAGGGACAAGACCACCTCAGACACCAGTTCCACTAGAGCGTGCACGGATGTCGCTGTACAGGTAGGTGCACAGAATACCAGAAGCAACCCCAATCTGTCTCCAGCCAAGTCAACAAGATGGAGGCCCTCGATACCCGACCAAGTCTGCACTGGATACCTCCTCACAGAAAAGGGCCTTAAAGTAACGACTACCACTCCACCGTCCCTCTGACCGTGGCTGGTGTTGTACAGAGTACCCAGCTGGGACAAAGTCAGTCAAAATAGGGCCCGACTCAGTGTCCACCCAGGTCTCCATAATAGACACGAGGTTGGTGCGTGGTTCAGGATTAACTCCCGGACTGTTGTTGATTGAATGGAGGTAGCCTCAGTGAAGAACCTATCACAGAAGCAGAGACCCAACACATGAGAGGAAGGGAAGGGTCCGGAAAACCCTTGCAAACACAGGGAAAAGGGGGAAGGGCTGAAGCAGCCCAGCTCATGTAATTTTAGCAGTCACCACAAAATATAGCAACAGGAGTAACCAGCAACGAACAGTGCTAACAGTACTTGGGACCAGCAAACATGATGAGTCAGATAGTCAGCAAAGTGCAGGTGCTTCTGTGGCAAGATATAGCCTCAGGCTACAGTTGTGTTGCCTTTCCCTGATTGCCTAGCATCCCTTCCTGACATCGGGACCAATCCCAAGCCCCAAAGACCATGCACACGATTCCACACAGCAGATGTGCCCACAATGGAGGTCCTCAGTACATTGACAATTCACCCTACCAGGGAAAGGCCCTATAAATGCCTAACTGTGGGTAATGTTTTAGTGTGAGCTTCCATCTTAGTATGCCTGAAAGAACCCAAGCAGTTCCCTCATTCCCATCCCCACGCTACAGCTGCAGTTGGGAGAGAGGAAGGCATGACTAGAAGAGGCAGCAGGGGGCAGAATGCTTTCGTGGTATAGTAGAACAAAAGCTCAGCTACTAAGCCACATGAATGGTGCTGCATTTCTGTCTCACCTCAGACCAGCCACTCTCATCCATGCTCCCCTTCCCTTACACCAGGGGAGGGGAACCTTAGGCCTGGGGACTAAATGTGGCCCATGGCAAGTTGGATCTGGGCCCTATATCTAGTTCCTACCCGCAAGAACTGAAAATCTGAGTTAAGGTAAAGGAGCAGAGGTGAGGGCATGCACACAACGATGGGGCAACAGATCTTGCGCACAGATACATGATCTGGACCCACCTCTTCCTGAGTGCACTACTTAGGCACCTCTGTCTCCAGCTTTTATGCGACTCTTGGAGCTTGTACAGATTTTTCAACTGGTCCCTGGGAAGGAAAAGTTTTGCCACCTCCAATATAGCACTTTCAGTATCCTTCCTATAAGCTCCCAGACCAATAAACAAGAGAACAAAATAAATGGAAAAATCCTTAAGATCCCAAGTTCCCAATAGCATCAGATTGCTTATAGAGTGGGGGACAAAATTTAGAAGGGCTAACACCATTACCCCCTTTCAAAAACACTAACACTACACAAGGCTGTATGCAAGTTGCAAAATGAGCATTTTTAAGTGTTCATGCTGCAGCAGAAAGATCGAACACAAGAAAGTCTGTAATTCTGTCTAATTTTTTCCACTATGTGACCACCCCAAAATATTCCAAGCAATTCAAACATTCAAAGTTCAATAAAAAGTTATTTAAATTCTGTTTGCACTTTTCCCCCCGCTGCATTTAGGTCAACGTACAAAATATCCAAGTCAAATATCCAATATCCAAACTAAATATAAACAAATTATAAAATCAAAAAGAAAAATCTACAAGGGAAAAAATATAAAATATATTTTAAAAAATACTCTGTCAACGCATAAAATATCCAAATAAAAAATATTAAAATCCAAAATATATAAAAATATCCAGCCCAATATCCAACCCCCCCCACTCAATAAAATAAAAAATACATCACTCAGGGGGAGGGGAAACAATTAAAAGGGACTGTACCATACTGAAGAGCAACAAAAGTTGGGGGTGTGTGTGGAAATAAAGTAATTAAGAAGTTACTCACCAAAATAGAGAAATCCAGCTCGCTCTCTGCAGCAGCAGCCTCCCAACTGGCCCAGACCAGTTCCAGGCTGCTGATGCATCTTTTGCTTCCTCCCCTCTCCTAAAGAAGGGGGGGGGGGAAAGAGAAAGCTCCCTAGGACTCAGATTTGTTTTAGGACATCTGAAAAAGGTACCCTAAGGATTCCTCCATAGGAACCCATGCCTTTGTGCCCTGGCCACTCCCCCTTGCTTTTAATGTCCTGCACCCCATGGGCATCTGTCCCAGACACACTCAAGACATCAGCACATCAAAAGCAAGGAAAGGGGCCCTCCTGAGGCTGCTGCCCTGGCCCCTCTGCTGCTGCTCCCTCTATCCCCTCGGTCATCTGGCTCAACCAGAGCTGGCTGTGGGGCCTAGCCTTGGCTGCCTCCTCCCACATGCTTCCGCCTCCCTCTCCCTCCCCTTAATCTCCCTCCCCCCATCCAACTCTGAGCTGGGAAGCCATGGCTGGCCTGCACAGGTATGAACCCGCACAGCGCTGAAAGGCACTGTGCACTTTTGTGCATGTTCCTCAGCTTGGGCGTGCCTCAGCTATTTCAAATCTTGGCACAGCTGAGCTGAAAAACATGTGCAGAAGCACACTACACAATGCCTTTCAGCACTATGTACTTTTGCACATGCGTGGAAATTCCCCTCCTTCACATCAGCACTGCAGGAACAGTGTTAAAATTGGCGGCGAGTTCAGCACTGCTCTTGCAAATCGGTGGCAGCACCAGATGCACGGGGAGTGCTTGGTGGGTTGGTATCCTGAGAAGAAAAAGTCCCTGTTCAAACAGAACCTAAGTGGCCACCCTAGACCTATGTGGGGCTGAAATTAGACATACAAAGCAAAGCTATGTCAGTGTGAAAAGTAGGGATTAGAGAATACACTCCTTTTTCTGTACTGAAGCAAATAGTAGCTCACTGAAATGAATGAGGATGACCACATTAAAAACCTCTTCTTCCCAAAGGGCGGAAGCAGAAATGCATTTTTCAGAACAAGGATAAAGTTCAGAAATACGGCCATTCGTAACTGTACAAGATGATGGTAGTATGGACTTGAACTAAAAGAACACTTAGAATCATAAATCCTTTTTACTTAATTCTTTTTGAACCCGGACACGAGGGCATCTCCACAAGTCCCCTTTGTTGATAAGAGACCATTGCAACTTTCCAGAAACAGGAGGCGACTTGAAAATCCTCCTGCCACAGCTCCTGGAATACTGTACGAAATCACTGTGAACCTGAACTGGTGAGGCCTCAGAAGCTAATCTGTATTCACGCACGCGTGCGTGTGTCACAGGAGCTTCTCCCACTGTCCTATACAAAACCAGTACCTTTACCCCACTCTGCCTATTCCTGCATCATTTCCAAGCCCTTGAAATAAATGCTGTTAGAAACCTGCTTTTTAACCTCCACATCCGTGTTTATCCTTTGCACAAAAACAGAGAGAAATCTGTGCCTGGCAGGCATTTCCATTTGTAAAACTCTCTTTTCTTTCCCTTTCTGACTTTTCAGAGCATGAAATGTGCCTGCTAATCCTAATTGCTTCAGATGGCAAACCTTGTAAAGGCAGGACAAAGGGGACAGCCTTCCACCAGCAAGCATAACCCTGCACAGTGCCTGCTTACTCTCATCTGCTTCGAAGCAATCTCTAGTCTCCAGAGAGCAACCACCAGGCTCCCCTGTCCTGCTTTGCAGTCCACCAATAGTAAGTCCAAGTACAGACTTCCCTTAACTTTCTTTAGAAAGTACTTACTACTGTAATAAGTAAATATAGTCATTTTTCCTGGAACTGCTTCTGTTTCTCTTTATATTACAGTCCAATAGATTAGTTCTAAACAGCCAAGGAAAGTAACGTTATCATTCTCCAACATCCTCCAAGAATCCGTTTCAGGCAACTATAAAGATCAGTGATGTCTCTTTTCAAATGAGCATCGTATAAGAACTAAGTGCCACACCGGGTCAGACCAATGGTCCATCTAGCCCAGCATCCTATCTCCAACAGTGGCCAATCACGGTGGCTTCGGAGAAGCACCCAACAGGTCACAATGGGGGATCCATTCCCTGTTGTTTTCCCCCAGCTCCCGTCATGTTCCCTGATCCTGTCTGGCTAATAGCTGCTAATGGA
>QEPC01009299.1:2998644-3009354 GCA_003113815.1 Sphenodon punctatus
GTTTTCGCCATGTTCAGTTTGAGTTGGCATTGAGACATCCAGGCAGAGATATCGGGGAGACAGTTGGTGAGACGAGCTTGAACAGAGGGGGAGAGGGAAGGAGTGGAGAGATAGAGTTGAGTGTCATCAGTGTATAGGTGGTATTGGAAACCGCGGGAGGCAATGAGTTTGCCTGGGGATTGTGTGTAGATAGAGAAGAGGAGAGGGCCAAGGATGGAGGCTTGGGGAACCCCGACCGAGAGGGGTAGGGAGGAGAAGGGGGAGGAGTTAGGAAGAGATACATTGAAGGAGCAGTCAGAAAGATAGGAGGAGAATCAGTCGAGGACAGAGCCCTTTCCAGTCAGAGAGGAGGTAATAGGTTAAACTAACTTCCCAGCCCACAATACATTTTCCAGGGATAGTATGAATCTAAATCTTTGAGAAACCAAACCAATGTAAAACGCTGTGTCATCCTATCTACATAAATGGAGTTGGGGGGAGATATTTTAAATTCTGTTTAAATTCTTTTTATGCTTTTTAGTGAATTTTAATATTGCATATTTTTATCCTTTTTGTAAGCCGCCCCGAGATGCCGTAGGCATGAGGGGGCAGCTAAGAAATGCAAATAAATAAACAAATAAAAAAAAAAAATACCAAGCACTAGACTAAACACATGGTATGGCTGATTACCTTTCACAGTTCTAATACTCTAGTTCTACTCAGGAGATATTTGCTTGCTCTGAATGCTTGTACTGAATTTGCACTCATGTGAGGGGAGGTTAAAATGAAGTCACGTGTCCTTGAGGGACAGGGAAAGCAGTTTCATTAATAAGAGTGAAGATCCTAAACAACATAAATAAACAAACAAACAAACAAACCCCATGCTGTAAACTAACAGTGACAGCTACTGTTTATAGAATCCATTTCAAGAGGACACTCTGCTCATTAAGGGCCACTATTCAGTATGATGGCTCCTGTGTAGTCACTATGTCTGACAGGAAAGTGGCGTTGCTAACTTTTGTCTGTGAAACACAGGCTAGGAGGCCAACGCCTGAGGGAGTAATTTCTGAATCTTCCCCAAGCCTGATGAAGAAAGAGCAAGGCTGGTTAGCAGATAGGGCATGGGCAGGTCAAATGAGCTGATTTAATGAGGAGAGATAGGTACTACTACTAATTTCTATAGTACTACTAGTTGTATGCAGCACACACGCACGCACACACCCAGGTAGGTGTGTGGGGCAACAGAACAGAGTATGTTAGGGAACAATCTAGTGCTAATAAAATCAATGGAAAAAGAGTATAAAAATTGGGACAGTGATAGGGAGGGCAGGAAATGACAAGTTAGGCTGGGAAGAGCACACGGAGAAGAGGGTCTTTTATTGAAACTGGGTGACAAAGGGGAAACCAAACTGAATGAAGTATCTGCGCTCAAGGCAACCGGGAAGCAATTAGCTATAGACCTTCAGAAACAGGGATGTTCAACATGCAGCCCTCAGTCATTGTGGCTCCAGGCCATTGCTTGGAGTTGTGAAGAGCAGTCCTTGGATGCTCCTCAGGCATTTGACTTTCTGGAGACTGGGTAGAGAGCTGTTGGCGACTTCTGCTACTTATTGGAACACTCCCGTCAGCAGGAAGTAGCATGAGCCACTACTCCTCAGCTGCAGCAACAACTGCAGCTATAGAGGCTGTTACTACCTACATTTCCAGCCCAATGTGTGGAAGATGATGGCAGGGGTGTTGCCACAAGATCAGGCACAAGGAAAGGCCCAGGGCAAGTCTCCTCAGGGTGCAGCCCCATAGAAGCAGGCCAGAGATGGGTAGGCACCTGACCCTCTGAAGGAGCCAAGTGGCTAATGAGCCAGTTGGGAGGTGGCTAACTGATCTCAGCTGGGAGTTACAGGAAGGCGGCTGGGCAGATGAGGACAATAGACAGGCGTATAAAAGGCTAATCCAGAAAGCTCACAGAGGATTCCCAGGAAAGGACAGAGAGAAACAGGAGCTGCTGGAGGCCAGGGTGCTAAGGAGCAGCAGCTGGGAGGTGCAAGGGAAGATACAGAATTCAAGATGAGAGCAGAAGCTAGAAACCAGAGGAAGGGCTTGCTTTCAGAAGGCTCAAAAGGTACCATGCTTTGAATTCAGCAAGGGAGAGAAATAGATTGCTTAATTGTAAATACAGTATTGTTTGGGGATGTGCACTATAAATAAAGCAGCAATGGTGATGAAGAGCCAGAGTAGAGTTTGTGGGGCTAGCTACAATGAACACCGGTTAAATTTAAATTGAACCAAATTACAGTTGGGCTACAAGTCAGAGGCTTCTAGGTCAGGGGTGAATATGCAGCCAGGGTCTAACAACTATGGCCCACACAACAATTTAAGTTGAGCACCCATGTTCAAACAGGAAGAATTTACCTATTCCTCACTCTAATTGGTAGGATAAATAGATGGGTGAAGAAGGAAGCTTTGAGCCTTGTAGGGCTTTCTGGAGCAGATGCTAATGCCTTTTCTGAAGATACAAAGCTGGGGCTTCAGACTACTGCTCAGAGAGCACGTCAGTAAACAGATAAGTCATCCTATCTTATTGAACTTTAAATAGAGTTAGTGTTTCAGCAGCTAAGTTAATGTTTCCAGAGATATCTGGATATCAGTGTGAGCAGGTGTGGGACTGGAGGAGATTAACACGGTTAAGAAAGAGAGCACCCTAGGGGGTCTAGAGGCATATCAGAAAGACTAGCATCTGACAGGATAGAATTCAGAAGTTAAAATGCCAGTGTCCAAGTTCACAGCAGTAGACTCCATGTCAAGAACCTAGCTAAGTAGCCACCAATTGTTACCTGCTTACACAGGTACCACAGTAACCATTGGCCCACATCTACACTAGCCCAGCCTGACGTAACTCACTGAAATTACAACAAAAAAAAGGCATGTCTGTGTTTGTATTAAGATGTATTTAAAACAAATCAAACTCAAACAACAGTCTGGAACAGACACTCAAACCAACCAGAGCTCGTGGCAGCAGAAATACAGCACAGCTACTCAGGATTCCAGCCCTGGGCTGAGAGAGGGACAGATACTTCAAATAGGTTCCATTTCTTTTTAGGGCAGACTTGACCTTAATCCGACTTGAATTAGTTCATAATATTTCAAAGGACACTAAGCAGAACTGACCAAGAAGCTGCTAACCAGCATAATCATAGCAGCTGCACTTGAATGAATCTCCAAGCAGGCAGCAGAGAGAAATCCAGACAGGACTGGGGGCAATTATAGTTTGTTGGCACAGAGCGGACTTCACTAAATTGCATAAGACTAAGGTTCAGAGCAGACCTAATTCCATGGTGGGTTAGGACCACACAGCAGAACAAACACAGCAGTGACTTCTTACTGACTGCATAACCACCAAGACATGCAAACCAAACGTACCAGAACTGAAGTAGTCAAATGGTTGGACCACTGGCACATGTACTTCAGAGTCTTGATTTTAAGCACCAACTTTTGCCATTTCAGAATTTGGAGGGACAGCACTTCTAGTTAATACACACACATTTCCCAGGAAGCCAGCTAGAGGAGGAGGTGCACTTGCCACCACCTTTGCACTTGGGAGTCGCAATTAATGCAAACCAAGGGTATGAAGCACGTGTGTTGAGAAGAGGGGACACTAAAAAAGAAACTGGAAATGACTGCAGAAGATATGGGTACAGTCATTAGCTAGCTATATGCAACACATTGATCAAAATTAGAACTGGAAATATCAATACATATTACTTTAGATAGGAATCTATTGTTAAAGCTATTGCAAGAGGCTGGGACTGGAATAGCTGCTCCTGTATTTCAGAAAACTTCTGCACACTGAACACTTCTCGGCACAGTATCAATATTTTGCATTCCAATTAACCATCCAACAAGCAATATATTTAATTTTATTTATTTATTTAAAATTAATATGGGTCCTAATTCTTTATTCTCTCTTTCCACTGTCTCCAGGTCACTATAAATACATCTACCAAGAGACCTTGTGTGGCTTCCATCAGATCTTAATTAGTTGTTGCATTCGTTCTGCTTTAGAAAGAGGGGGAAAAGTCAACCTGGCCTGTGTTTTAGAATGCAGAGGAACCCCTGTCCAATTTCACTTGCCAGCACTTCACTCCTCTCTTCCTTCAGACTGGACATAGTTCAAAGTAAAGCATCCTTTACCCACAGTAATAAGCACTACTCTCCCTACTTTACCGTTTCTGTTCACAATGTCTCGTTTCTCACTACGCATCAGCGATACTGCCAACCACTAATTGTCACCTTTACTCAGATTCATCCTTGTACTTTTTCATGCTTCTCTCATTTCACAGAATGCCATCCCCAAATGATGTATGAAGGCCACAACTTTTGCCTTCCAATCTCCAAGAATTGCTTTTCCCATCTCTCGCTAAGATCACCAATGTTGTTCTTGTGGCTAAATCTAATTGCCTCTACTCTAATCTTGTCCTCCTTGACCTCTCTGCTGCCTTCTATACTATTGACCACTCACTCTTGCTGGACTCACTTCACTTCCTTGACTCCGTCCTCGACTGGCTCTCATCCTACCTCTCTGCCTGCTCCTTCAATGCATCTCTTGCCAACTCCTCCTCCTTTCCCCTCTCGGTTGGTAGTCCCCAAGGCTCTGTCCTTGGCCCTCTCCTCTTCTCTATCTAGACGCTGTCCCTAGGCACACTCATTGTCTTCCATGGCTTCCAATATCACCTCTACGCTGATGACTCTCTACTCCGTCACTCTCTCCATCTGTTCAAGCTCGCCTCACCAGCTCTCTCTCTCGTTTTCAAACTTTTACTACCCCGCCCCTCCTACCACAGGTAGCTCGGGGCAGCTTACAATTCATAAAAACAACAACATAAAACAATTAAAACAACTAAAAGGATGAAAAGGAAATAACCCCTTACAAAAAAAAAACCTCCGCCCCCTCACCCATCTCCCCCGCCAAATATCTGGAGGAACAGCCAGGTCTTACAACTTCTCTGAAAAGAGGGGAGATCCGGGGCCAACCGGGCCTCCACCGGAATGAAGTTCCACAGCGGTGGTGCAGCCACCGAGAATGCCCTCCCCTGCGTGGTCCCTCAGAAGACTCGGGGGACCTCGAGCAGGACGCCCCCAGATGATCGCAGGGGTTGATCCAGCACCCGGGGAGTGAGGCAGTCCCGCAATTAGGTAGGGCCTAGGCCGTTTGGGCTTTATAGGCCAAAACCAACACCTTGAATCGGGCCTAGAAAACCACCGGCAGCCAGTGCAGAGAGCAGAGCACTGGTGTAATATGCTCCCGATGGCCCAGTCCTACCAGAAGATGGGCCACCGCATTCTGCACCAGTTGCAGTTTCCAAGCCGTCACCATGAGTAGCCCCACGTAGAGCGCGTTACAATAGTCCAATCTGGAGGTGATGAAAGCACAGATGGTGGTGGCCAGGTCAGAGCCTGAGACAAATGGTCGAAGTCATCCCACCAGATGCTGAAAGGTACTCCTTGCCACAGCCTTCACCTGGGCATCCAGGGGGAGCTGTGCGTCAAGGAGCACCCCCGGACTCTGCACCTGGGGTACCAATGGAGGGCAGATCCCGCCAATACCGGGGGCCACCATCTCCATCGCCTTACCCACCAACATCACCTCCGTCTTGTCAGGATTCAGCCTCAGTCAGTTAGTCCTCATCCAGTCCCCCACAGCCGTCAAACACCGAGTAAGCACCGAGACTGCAAGGCCTGGGTCTGTTAAAAAAGAGAGATACAGCTGGGTGTCATCAGCATATTGATGACACCATGCGCTGAAGCTCCTGATCACATCACCGAGCAGCTGCATGTATACATTCAACAGGAGAGGGGACAAAACCAAACCCTGCAGGACTGCACACGAGAGGTCTCGGTATGATGAAAAGGACTCCCCAAGAACCACTCGCTATGTTCTACTGGTCAGGAAAGAGCGGAAGTATTCAAGAACAGTCCCACCCACCCCTGCACAGTCCCGCAGTCGCGTCACCAACATCCCGTGATCAACTGTATCAAATGTAGCCGAAAGATCTAATAGAACTAACAGGGTCAAACAGCCTCAGTCCATTTCCCAGCTCAGATCATCCACCAAAGCCACAAGCGCAGTCTCAGTGCCATACCCCGGATGAAATCCTGACTGAAAGGGGTCCAGATAACCGATGTGGTCAAGATGTCCCTGCAGCTGCTGAGCCACTACCCGTTCAATAACCTTTCCTAAAAAGGGAAGGGTTAGAGACCTGGATCTCTACCTGGATGTCTCAATGTTAACTCAAACTCAACATGGCTAAAACTAAACTACTTATCTTCCCCCCAAATCCTTCCTCTCCTTCCTCCCTGTCCATCCTTCCCATCCCGCAAGCCCAAAGCTTAGGCTTCATCTTTGACTCACCCCCTTTCTTTTAAACCCTACTCTTGCCAAATCCTGTCGCTTCTCCCTCCATAACACTGCTAAGATTTGCCCTTTTCGCTCTGTCTCCTCTGCCAAAACCCTTGTTCACGCCCTGGTCATCTCTCGCCTCGATTACTGTAACCTCCTTCTCACTGGCCTCCCCCGCTTTCACCTTTCTCCCCTTATCTCTGTCCAAAACTCTGCTGCCAGGGTCATCCACCTTGTCCATCGCTTTCACTATGTGCAGCCCCTCCTCTCTTCACTGGCTCCCCCTTCCTGAACGAATCCTGCACAAACGCCTACTCTTCACCTATAAAACTCTTCACAACCTTGCTCCCCTCTACCTCTCTGCGCTAATTTCTCTCTGTACTCCAGTCCAGGAACTCCGCTCCTCCTCTGTCCCCAATTTCGCCCTCCCACACCTTCCCTGTTCCCCATACCGTCTTTGTCCCTTCTCCCTTAGCTGCCTCCCATGGCTGGAACTCCCTCCCTGCCCACATCCGCCTCGCCACCTCCCTTCGTACCTTCAAATCCCTCCTCAAGACCCACCTCTTCTGCTTTGCCCTCCCCGACTCCTCACTCCCCTCTCCTAGCTCCTGTTGATACCTACCAACCCAGTATAATCTGTTACCTGAGGTCTGTGTACTCTCATCCTCACCACATGGACCAGCCAGCCAGGATTCTCGATGTAGCCAAGCATGTGCACCTGAGACCTCGCATCTTTGTGAATGTTACACCCCTTGTCTCTCTCTCTGTTCCCCTTCCTTCATCTCCCGCCTCCCGTCTCTCAGATTGTAAAACCTAGGGCAGGGACCAGGTCTATTGCATTACTTTGTAAAGCGCCAGGTACATTGCTTGTGCTATATAAATGCTTGATAATAATAATAATAATTAATAATAATGCTCTTAAAGACTGATACAGCTGAAAGGTTTGTACATAGTTAAATACATACAGAATTACACACTCATACATACGCTATGTATCTGATTGTATCCTTCTGTCCCATCCTTCATATATTGCTTATATGAAGGATTAGCAAATCCTTGAGGGAGGAACTGCATTAGTACGGTACCCAACTTTAACTCAACAAGGGCGTTTATACGTTAATGCAGTGCAAATAAAGGTGATGCATTGAGGGTGTCCCTTGGACTCCCCACAGTACAAAACACACCACTTGCAGAAGCTTTAACAGTCACTCTCCTTGGTTTGCATTTTTGGAATGAGGCCTACAGCCCGATTAGCACCCCAGCTTAGTTGTTACTAAGCTCCTTCCCTAACCACTTTCAGTCGGCAGGTAAAAGGTAAACATACTGCTCAGAAACAGATCCAGTTCCTTCTCAGTTCAGTGTAAGGTAACATGAAGTAACTGGGATCATTTGAACTGCGGGCCAAATGACTGGAAAGATGCAGGTAAGCAGCAGCTTACCTCTAGAAAATCTCCCCTTTTGTAACTCATTCTAGCATTATGTCTCCCTGGACTGCTCAGCATATTAACTTAGTAGCTTAACAATTCAAATAGCTGGTGGTTAATGATGAGGGATAAAATGTGTACATGCATTATACAGCTTACAATTACCTCATTACTAAAAACAAGGAAAAATCCTAGGTTGCACCCTGAAAGATGTAGCGTTCTATACAGATGCTATTCACAAAAGACAGAGGGCCCATAACAGGGGTTGGGAGCCTTTCCCCCCCAGGGCCAATTGGAAAATTAGTACAAGCTCCAGGGGCCACACAGAAGTTGCAACAGGGATGTCTAAGGGGTGTGCCTGTCTCTTATACACATCTAGATGTGTATAAGGTGTGTGTAGAAAAAGGATCCAGAATCTGGAAAAGGGACTTCATAAAAACTCATCATGGGTCACATGTGTCCCCCGGGCCAGAGATTCCCCACCCGTATAAGCAACCAAAACCATTCAGCACCCTGATTACAGTATCCAGCATAGCCTTAAAGGCATGGTAGTACAGTATTTTGAACTGTTGTGCCAGAGGAATGGGAAATTCCTGTGTTACCTGGAATTAACATAGCTGACTTGCGCTGTATCATTCACAATAAAGTAATCTAAAAGCCCTAGGACCAGGTTAAATTTTGAAAAAGTTTTAATTATTCTCTTTTGGCTCCTCATCCGTGGCACATTTGCTGCAAGGAATGTGGAATGCTATGAGATTTAAAGCCCCTCAGTACTAAAAATCAGCCTCATGCAGTTTTTGCTATGTATCACTTTGTCCCTTTTCCTATGCATGGATTGTATGTAAAGATCTAGCTGTCTGTGTGAAAGTACTTTTACAGCTGACTAAGTGAGCTTCAACGCCCCCAGAAAGACACAGCCCCAAGGGGCCGTTCATCACCCAGAGTGAGACTAGCACTGCTGAAAAATGTTACCCCTTTCAGCATACTGATATCTAGGAAGAAGTAACTTCAGCAACGCACAAGAAAGATACAGTCCTTTGATCATGGGAACATTTTAATCTCTCTAGGCCATGTTTCTTGCCAGACCCAATCTCAGGGCATTACCAAATTGGGAAATACCAACTGCAAGTCTATTTGCACATGCACAGCTCACAGACTTTGTGAGCTTCATTGCAATGCTCGCTCATCTTCCATTGTGGAGGGAAAAAGTCAGTGTGAAGACTGAAACATGGATCTGGAAGGATAACAGGACTCATCCTGTGTTAGTTCACTTATGTATGCATCATTTTCAAAACCATGCTCCATAAATATTTTACTTTCATTATTTCAGTTGCAATACTTCTAACTGCATTTCCCCCAAAGGTCTTGGCTAGAATAACTTAAGACACCAACTCAAAAAGTATTAATTGCTACCAAAACTCCTTACAGTATTCAGCAGTCCAAAATGTCAGATTCTTCCTCGCAGAACCCTTTCACAACCCATAGTCCTTTAATTGTAGTGTATATGCAGTCTCAGTTCACTCTTGGGACTTTTGCCTTTTCTCCCTCCAACAAAAGTTCATATTGTGCTTTTACAGTTCCCATCACAATGGGTCCCATTCTCAGCTGGACCCTAATCCTCAAGTCACTGCACTGAAGCAAACCCTGCACATTTCAGTGGGGTTTGTGCTAATGCAACATTGAGGATCAGGCTGCTTACCCCTAAACACTAGCCACAATAGTCGTTGCCTATTATCAGCTGCATGCTACAATTCTAAGTCCAGCATAAGTTGGAAATAGAAATGGACCATCTCCACCAATAGGCATCTGAGATGGCCACTGCAAGGATGAAGAAGGGATGTTCCTTCACAAGTCATGTTCCTTTTTCCAAGTAGTTGCCTAGAGCACAGAACACAACCTCCGACAGACACAACAAATATAACAAAGCCTCCATACCTGGCTTCACAGTCTTTTAGTTTCTAAATAAAATGTCTTTTCCCAACTGGCTTAGATTGAAGCATACGAGGCCTTTGGTCCAGAGGCCCATTCACCAAGATGACTACCTGAAGCAGTCCATAACCTCTCTGCTGATTTGGTTTTGTTCAGGTCTTTAGACTGAATACTGCTCTGTGTGTCTCGGCTGTGCTTACACAAAATGAGCATGAAGGCCGAGAGACCTGCCTTTACCCAGGCTGCTAAGAGTAACAGTACAATTACGCCCTCACATCTCTGTTTGGGAACATAATCATCACCCCAGCCTCCTTCCCCAACAGGATGGCAAGAGTGTAATTAGCTCTTCAGGGCTCTTTGTTTGGGAACAGCAATCCTTTTCTAGGACCCTCTTCTGTAGGAAAAGGGGAGGGTGTTGTGTACACACACTCAAGCAGCAGATTCTCTCAAGTAGCAGCAACAAGGAAGGATGGAGTGCTGTGAACGTTTTCATAACTCTTGTAACAAGGCCAAAGTTGAGGACACTGGGTAGTAAGAGCAGCCCAGACAGTCAAGCAAATGCTATATCCAATATCACTGATGTTACATTTTACTAAGAGCACACATTTTAAGACCTCTTGTGGCCTAATCAGCCATCATGATCATTCTAACAGAGAGGCCTTTAACCATGCTAATTACAATCACCACACTTTACCAAGCTCAACCCAACACCTTCCCCACCCGACTAGACATACATTCATGTGGAGACACAGGCTTCACAGACCTAACCTGGAAGGGAAACAATTTCCACCCATTAGTATGTTACTTTACGTTCTTCACCAACAACTTTCCTGACAGTGTGGGGGGGGGGAAGGGGGGTGCGGGCGGCAGAATTATATAAATAAATTATTATAGGTGTGCACACCACACCTTCCACTGTTGCTTCCCCCCCACCCCAAATTCTGAAGTCTCAAGATGCTTTTCTTTTCGTAAGCGGGGGGGGGG
>QEPC01009299.1:3010248-3030963 GCA_003113815.1 Sphenodon punctatus
CCCATGCCTGGAACTCCCTCCCTACCCACATCCGCCTTGCCCCCTCCCTCCGCTCCTTCAAATCCCTGCTCAAGACCCACTTTTTCCTCGCCGCCTTTCCCAATGCCTGCTAGTCGTTCCCCATATACTTACTGTCTGCCCTCCTCTGCAGACTGCTGCAACCAACCTGATTGTAACCAAGCCAAGCACACGCACCTGAGAGTTCGCATCCGCCTGAATGTTTGTCTGTCTTCTCCCACTGTCCCCTCTCCGTCTCCCCCTCGTCTTTTAGATTGTAAGCCACAGGCAGGGACGTCTATTTCTATGTTCTGTACAGCGCCAGGCACATGGCTAGCGCTATATAAATGTTTATAATAATAATAATCATCCACATTTCTCAGAAGCTATGTAAGCAGTGCGTCCATGGAAACATGAAATAAAGACTGCAGCACTGTCCTAACAAATTCAGCATCAGACCAAACTGCAAGGTCCAAGGCATAGTGATTGGTAAATATATGAAGAGAACTCCAGGTTTCTGCCTTGCAAATCTCCAATAGCAATGTACAACTTAAAATAGTACTAGATACCAGTATATTGGCTGTGAAAACAGCATCTAGTTTAACCGCTGGTTCAGTTTTAAGTATTCTCAGTGGGTGATCCACAGCTCTGGAACATCCTTGGCCTGGAGATTTGCCCAAGCCTCAGGATTTCCCAAAGGCAATGTAAGATCTATTTATTGGACTATAAATATTTATTTATACTATGGACTGGTAACTGGTTAAAGGATAGGAAGCAAAGACTGGATGGTCAGTTTTCACAATAAGATGTAAAAAGTGATGTGCCCCAGGGATCTGTTTTGGGACTGGTGCTGTTTAATGTATTCATTAATGATCTGGAAAAGGGCGTTACGGGTGAGGTGATCAAATTTACAGATGACACCAAGTTATTCAAGGCAGTTAAAACACAAGCAGACTGTCAAGAACTGCAACAGGATCTTACAACACATACCTGGGCTACAGCAGACATATCCAATATGACAAATTGCAGATTTCCTGCATCGAATTGGATTAGATAACCTCTAAGGTCCGTTCCAATTCTATGATCTCAGCTGAAGATTCATGAGCTCACATTCATTAAAACTCCATTTAGAATCCTGAATCTATGATTTTCTTAAGCAATAGGAGCACACTCAGTCAAATTGCATATCTGTAGTTTGCTTGGTAATTTGCAATGTGCACAAATGTGCATACAGAGTAGCATGTGCACTAACCAGAGTTGACAATGCAACCTCCTATCTATGGGCACCGAAAAAGCCAAGAGCTTTTTATTTTTGGAGTCCAAGGAAACTGACGCAACTCAGTCATGGTCCCTAACAAAAAACAGATACATTTTTACTGCCTTCTCAGGAACCAAAAGCTTTGGATTAGACTTCTGATGTTTCTAGGCAGTGGCCAGCTCCATAGTGCCACTGCAATTCTCCTAACCTCTGGCCTGGACAGGAGGTTGGTATAAATCAGGTGAGGAAAGGGCATGTCAGAGAGCAGCCGAAGACCACTCAATGGGAACAGGAAGTTTGGAGAACAACTGTCAAGGCTTTTTTTTTTTTTTTTTAAATTGAAGTACCTACCCTACTTGCACAATTGTAGGGTGCGTGCCCCTGTTTGGGGATGGGGGAATTTACGTGAGGCAAAATCATGGCAGGGAAACTCACGTGAAGCTCCGCTCATGGGTGCCAGGGGAGGGTAAAAACCTCATCAGGCGATTCCCATGGCAATTTCACTTCCGAATGACAGGGCTGGATTTTCAGCTCTGTCATCTGTGAATAAAACCACTGTGGGAATTGCCTGATGACATTTCTACACCGCCGCCCCCCCCCCATGAGCAGAGCTTCACGTAAGGTTCCCTGTGGTGATTTTGCCTCACGTAAATTCCCACCCACCCCGCTCCCCATATCGTGGGCAAGCATCCTTAGGGCCTGCCTTTCCTGCTTCTTTCTACCTTTTCTTGAGCCTCACTCTCAAGCCTGCCTGCGCCAAGTTCTTGGCTACAGTATGCTCCAGTCCTCGTTCTCAAATCTTGTCCAAAGTCCACTAGACTGATTGATTTCCCAGCTTCCAAATTCTGGCCCATTTCTTGATGCTGCTTCTAGATTGTCTTCCTCTTAACTGGTAGAGCTCTTTATACTTATATGACGTTAGCTTCTTTGTTAAGTCCGTAGGAGATTCTTCTGCTGGTTCATGGATTAGATGTGTTTTGTGTCTTGACGTGAGTAGTAGCAGTTACTGCATGATCACAATGCCCTGATGAGACTTCTCTCCTGGTCATCTTATTTTCAGACCTGGTTGAACGAGCAAAGACTCTCAGCCTAGAGAGTCAGGTAAGTTCACAATGTGGGAAGTTTTTTAAGGCTGCTACCCAATCATGGCTTCCCATCGCTTCCCTTTCAGAAGCAACAGGCATTGCTTCAGGCAAACTCCACCTCAGCTATCCTTCGATAAAATGAGCACAAGAACAGTTTTGAGGTCACAGTAGTCCAAAACATACTGAACTGCTCACCTCACACACACACACCCCAAAATCACTGTTAAACAGCTCGAGCTAGTCACAAGGAGGACAACCAATTACAATCACAAGGAATGATCAAAGCATCATGAGAATTCTTATCACCTCAGAGAAAAATAAGGCTTCTTCAATAGAAACAAGTGACTTAAATAGCTGTCCTGCATTCGCTCATTCACACAGGGTAGAATTCCTCCTTCACAGGCAAGCACACAGGCTTGTACACCCAAAGGGAGAAGCTTAGCTACTAATATTGAAAGATGTTTTAAAGATTAATCCATAATGGTTAATAATTGGGCATTCATCACAACAGTCAGTCCCAGCAATGTACAGTATATATATTTTAGCAACATTTGCTAGACACTTCACATCAGATTCTAGTCAACTAATTTACTACGAAGAGAGGTTAATGCATTAGCAGGAATTACTGGAACTAGGACTGTGGTGAGGGCCACAAGAACTAGGACTGTGGTGAGGGTGGAGAGAGAGATCAAGTTACCCATGAGGAATAAACACACTCCAAAGCCTATCTGCTCTGTATTTGGAATAAACTGAATGATGGGACAAGATCTCAAGGATGTGCAAAAAATAGGATGGCAGATTTCGAGGGAGAAAAGGAGTGCTAGGTAGGACAGCAAGGGGAAAATTTAAAAATGTGAAAACTTCTACATTAGAAAGTTTTATTGTGTTTGAGATGTTAATTAGTATGTATTAAAATCAGTGCAGACAAGGGCATGTTGTGTTCAAGTTATCATTCATTGTACGTGATTAACCCAAGGGTGGATTCAATATGTTAAGTGTGATATGCCCCTATAGCAGTCAAGGCCTCTGTGCACAGCAGAGAGGCTGAAAACTGCTCACTTAGTAATTTCAGTGGCCAAGTCATCCCAGATGAGGGCCTGTATCACATAATGCTCTGGAAGACCCAACAGTTCTATATTTAAGCATGTAAAGTAATGTAAACTATTGGCCTCTCCATTCTCTGAGTTGGAATTTTACCCTTCTACCACACAATACATCATGACATGAGGAGCTAAAGAAGAAAGAAACTTTTAAAATGCACGCTTTGCGGAATGGAATTAAGGATTGTTTGTGATGATTTTTTTTAAAACAAAACAAAAACAAACAGACTGCACAGTATAGCAAACCCCCTTAGCAGCAGAGAATATTTTTTTTACAAGGTGTTCACTATAATAGGGTTTGGCAATATGCAAACTTGAAGTGGAGATTGTTATAAACAGGGGTTCATTATAAGGAGAATTTGTTATAGTGAGGATTAACTTCATTTTGTTTTTTAAAAAAAAATCCATCATACATTATTTGTTTAGCTCCACAAAATGTCCATGAACCCCTACCCACTGTATCCTAGAACAATAAGCAATGAAAAAAGTTAAACATGCAAAATTAGCACTGTTACACTTCAGAAATTGGTCAGCTGGCATAAGTTAGCGATGGATTAGTTAACTGAGGAAGAACGTGCTGTCTACTCCTGCTGCCTGGATCTCCCCTCTGCCAACTCCTTCCTGGACCCTCTCCAATCTGGCTTCCGCCCCCTTTACTCCATTGAAACTGTCCTTGCCAACATCACCAATGATCTACTTGTCACTAAATCTAAGCGCCTTTACTCCATTATTGTCCTCCTTGACCTCTCTGCTGCCTTTGACACCGTTGACCACTCACTCCTACTGGACTCTCTTCGCTCCCTAGGCTTCTACGGCTCTGTCCTTGACTGGTTCTCCTCCTACCTCTCTGGCTGCTCCTTTAATGTGTCTCTTCCCAATTCCAACTCCTCCTCCCTCCCCCTCTCGGTTGGGGTTCCTCAAGGCTCTGTCCTGGGCCCTCTCCTCTTCTCTATCTACACCCTGTTCCTTGGCAAACCCATTGCCTCCCACGGCTTCCAATATCACCACTATGCTGATGACACTCAACTCTCTCTCTCTCCACCACTTCTCTCTCCCCTTCTGTCCAAGCTCGCCTCATCAATTGTCTCTCTGATATCTCCGCCTGGATGTCCCAACGTCAGCTCAAGCTCAACATGGCTAAGACTGAACTCCTTATCTTTCCTCCCTACCCTTCCTCCCCCTCTTCCCTGTCCATCCTTATTGATGGGGTCACCATCCGCCCCGTTCCCCAAGCCCATAGCTTGGGCTTCGTCTTCGATACTCACCTTTCCTTTAAACCTTACATCGACTCTGTTGCCAAGTCCTGTCGCTTCGCCCTCCATAACATTGCTCGGATTTGCCCCTTTCTCTCTGTCTCCTCAGCCAAAACCCTTGTTCACGCCATGGTCATCTCTCGCCTTGACTACTGCAACCGCCTCCTTGCTGGCCTCCCCCGCTCTCACCTGTCCTCCCTTATCTCCATCCAAAACTCTGCTGCTAGGGTCATCCACTCAGCCCGTCGCTTCGTCCACATGCAGCCTCTCCTCTCCTCACTTCACTGGCTTCCCCTTCACAAACTCCTGGTGTTCACTTACAAAACCTTTCACAACCTGGCTCCCCCTTACCTCTCAGCCCTACTATCCTTACACACTCCTGCATGCACTCCCCGCTCCTCCTGTCCCCTCCCTCACCTCCCCTGCTCACCTAACCGCCTTCGTCCAGTCTCCCTTGCTGCCCCTCATGCCTGGAACTCCCTCCTTGCCCACATCAGCCTCGCCCCCTCCCTCCGCACCTTCAAAACCCTCCTCAAAAGCCACCTCTTCCTCACCGCCTTTCCCGACGCCTGTTAGAACGTTCCTTTCAATATTTGCTGTCTGCCCTCCCCATAGACTCCTGCCTAAATGCAACCAAGCCAAGCATGTGCACCTGAGACTTCGCATCCGCTTGAATGTAATTTATCCCTTGTCTCTCCCTACGTCCCCTCTCCTTGTCTCCCCACTCCGTGCCTATTAGATTGTAAGCCGTAGGCAGGGACCACGTCTATCTTATTGTTCTGTAAAGCGCCAGGTACATAGCTGGCGTTATACAAATGCTAATAATAATAATAATAATAGTACTATAAAAATCCCCTTAGTGAAATCTGAGACGCATCATAAAATGTACATCAAGGTTCAGTTTGTAACAGAGCTGTCTACTCGAACAAGGTGGCAGCACTGGCACACAGGTAGAAATGGGAGAAAATTCATAGACGAGGTCCAGTTGTTTTGAATGCAGAGCCAGATAAAGGCAGTCTGTCCGGTCTCAAAACACATTCAAATGACATTTACAGTCCGACTCAGAATGAACTGGATGGCTTCTGAGAAAGAAGGATACAAATGGAAAAAAATTATTCAGGTATTTGCTGAAAATCAAGGGCTTGGTTAAAGAGCTCAGCCCCATCACCCTGACATTTGATAGCAAAGAAATTAAGTGCATACTAAGTAGGTGAGTGGGAAAGGCAAAATAAATATTCAACAAGAGACCACACACACGCTTTAAAGCTTAATGCTCTGCACCCACCTAACTACCTTTGCAATTAACAAGCTATTCCATTTGCTCAGCCAACTTTGTATTGTCCGATAACTAAGTATACAGGGGGCAGAAATGGCAGGGAAGATATGGAGCTAATCTAATCCGGGGGAAGGACTGATTGAAAATTTCAAGTTTTTCCAAGGTATGAAAGTCTAGAAGAACCTCACATCTTCCAGTAAAGGGAGAAACAGCCAAAAAGCTTGCTGAATCATTAAAACAAAGTCAGCATGACATTCATGGAACATGCTGAAGACAGCTCTTGTTCAGTCCACTTTTCTGTTAACACTTGTTGGCAGATTTCTTGCAGCTCAGCTCAACCTAATGTTCTTGACAGGCTGCCTCTGGGAAGGGCCAGAGCCAATTTAGTAATCAGACCACACACTGCAAGTTTGCTTACTTGATTCTTCTTGGAAGAGAGGGTCCAAGCAGGTTTTTCCTCACATTCTCATACCTACAGACCTTTTGGAAGAGAACCAAACTCTCCCATCTGGTAGCCAACTATCCTGCAGTATGCTCAGGTTAAGAAAGTCTCTCATTAGAACTTTATTCCAAATCTACGAGGGCTTTGATATATATAAAAGCCCTCGTAGATTTGGAATCATGTTCTAATGAGAGACTTTCTTAACCTGAGCATACTGCAGGATAGTTGGTTACATTAGTCCAAATCTACGAGGGCTTTGAGATAGATATAGATATAGATATATATCTCAAAGCCCTCGTAGATTTGGAATAATGTAGCCAACTATCCTGCAGTATGCTCAGGTTAAGAAAGTCTCTCATTAGAACATATATCTATATCTATATATCAAAGCCCTCGTAGATGGATTCGTTAACTGCAGATATATATATATATATATATATCTCAAAGCCCTCGTAAATTTGGAATAATGTTCTAATGAGAGACTTTCTTAACCTGAGCATACTGCAGGATAGTTGGCTACCAGATGGGAGAGTTTGCTGAAAATCATATATATATATATATATATAAAAAAGCTGACTAATAAAAAAGCACGGAATCCTGAAGCCCAAAGTACCAATCAGTAGTTTCAAGTCCTGGAATAATGAGTACTTCTCAAGGAAAACCTTCCCAGGCACATGTGTCAGAGTAAGATCAGATGCTCCTCTGTCTTGAGGAAAGGTGTAAACGTGCATTCTTTAAGGGACAGCAGATCATGCCCTCCTGAATACTTGTTACCCTAAGGCTAGAGGACAATCATCAACTCCAGGTCTCCATAATGGTCATAGCATCCGCAAAGTCAAGTCCAGCTGAGCTTTTCCGAGTGGTGCAGAGGCTGGTCAGTCTGACCTCTCTCCACCTGTAACTGGAATCTTCCAATGCTCACTGGGACATGTTTGTCTACGTTTTCGTGGATAAAATTGCTCGGATTCACCATGATTTCGATGCTGCACTTTTAGCAGTGGGAGAACCGGAGGTAATGAATGCCTCACCCTGTCTGGTTTCGTGGGATCAGTTTCAGTGGGCATAGCCCGCTGATGCGGCAGATGTTTTTGGGGCGGTCAGAGCCGCCTGTTGTGAATTAGATCCTTGCCTGTCCTGGTTAATTAAAGCTTGCTGTGAGACATTTGGACCATTGCTGGCTGGGGCTGTCAATGCCTCCCCTTAGGGAGGGCAGAGTGCCGGGCCGCCTCAAGAAGGTGGTGGTGTGACCTCTGCTCAAAAAGCTGCCCCGAGTTGTGTTCAGGAGGGGCGGGGTATAAATTTAATAAAATTTAAATAAATAAATAAATAAATAAATAATAAAAGCCACTGCTTGACATTGACTGTCTTGCCAGCTATCGACCAGTCTCTAACCTTCCCTTTTTCGGGAAGGTTATTGAACGGATGGTGGGTTGGCAGCTTCTGGGGCATCTGGATCGGATCAGTTTTCTTTACCCCTCACATTCTAGCTTTCATCCTAGGTTTGGTACGGAGACTGCACTTGTGGCTTTGGTCGATGACCTGCACTGAGTTGGATCGGGGCTGATCATCTCCTTTGATCTTGTCAGTTCTATCGGCAACATTGTTGACCACAAGATGTTGGTGGCTCGCCTGCGGGACTGAGCGGGGGTGGGCAGCATTGTTCTTGAATGGTTCCGCTCTTTCCTGGCCAGAAGAACTCAATGGGTGGTGCTTGAGGAGTGTTCATCATCTCCCCAGGACCTCATGTGTGAAGTCATGCAGGGTTCTATTTTGTCCCCCCTCCTGTTCAATGTGTATATGCAGCCTTTGGGCGAGGTCGTGAGAGAGTTCGGCGTACGTCATCAATATGCCCATAATACACAGCTTTACCTCTCTTTTTCAGCAGACCCAGACATGGCAGTCTCTGTGCTTACCCGGTGTCTGGCGGCTGTGGGGAACTGGATGAGGGCGAGTCATCTGAGACTGAATCCAGACAAGACGGAGGTGATGTTGGTGGGTACAGCTGGGGGAGTCGTGGCCCCTGTCATTGATGGGGTCTGCCCTCCCCTAGCCGCTCAGGTCTGCAGTTTGGGGGTGCTCCTTGACTCGCAGCTCTGCCTGGATTCTCAGGTGGAAGCGGTGGCAAGGCGCACCTTTCACCAGTTACATCTGGTACGATGGCTACGGCTGTATGTTTCAAACTCAGATTTGACCACCATCATCCATGCCTTCATCACCTCTAGACTGGACTATTATAATGCACTCTACGCGGGGTTACCCTTGGTGATGGTCTGGAAGCTGCAGCTGGTGCAGAATGCAGCGGCCCATCTCCTTATGGGGACAGGCCGTCGTGAGCACATTACACCAGTGTTCTGTTCTCTGCACTGGCTGCCTATTGTCTTCCGGGTCCGATTCAAGCTGTTGGTGTTGACCTATAAAGTCCTAAATGGTCTAGGCCTTGCATACCCATGAGACCGGTTCATGCCCCAGACCTTGGTGCGGCCCCTGCGGTCGGCTGGGGATGCCCAACTTGAAATCCCTCAGGTTTCTGGGGTGGCGACGATGGGGAGGGCATTCTCAGTGGCTGCTCCTAGGCTGTGGAATTCCCTCCCAATGGATGCCACCTAGCCCCGGACCTCCCTTCTTTCCGAAGACAAAGAAAGACCTGGCTGTTCCGCCAGGTCTTTGGTGAGGGAGACAGGCAGGAGGGTTGGGGGTGGGAGTTTAGTTCTGCCCTTTTAAATGCATTTTATTGATTTAATGAGTTTTAGTAAGTTTTAATTTTTATAATTGTTTTAATCTATTGATGTTGTGAGCCACCCCGAGCTGTCATTGTGAGCAGGAGGGTGCGTGATATAAGTATATGGAAATTAAATAAATAAATGGTCTCTCCATTGCACAATCCCAGTTTCCTCAGGTGCCAAGCTGGTTAGCAATCTTTGGAAGAAGCTCACAGATGCATTTTAAGAGGAGCAGGTGCTGCGAATGGCTCAAGACCTGGGGTTCACCACTGCTGACAATAAGAGGCAAGGCTCCTAGGGAGGAATCAGGAATAGCCCTGAGCACCGGGACAATAAAATTACCTTTCTTCCTTGTGCCTCTCTTCCTGAAGCCTTCTAAACCATGCTTGCTATTATGTCTATAACCCAGCCTCCATTTATTTTGTATATAATTTGATTATTGGTTTCCCCTCACTGTATTTAACTGTTCAAAATACTAGTGACTTTTTTTCCTAACAGCTCCCCACAAGTGATTGCTGGCATATATATTATTATATACACACACTTGTTCTTCACCTCCACCTATAGTTGATGTTTTACATCCTCGAGGAAAGGCTCATGTGGCTCATAAGCTTGCATACACTCAACAGCAGAAGTTGGTCCAATAAAAAGGTACTGTCTTAACTACTGTGTCTCCATCTCAGTTTTCTCCAGAGTAATTCATAATAAAGAGGACCCTACTGACTCCTGCTACTTCTCCCACAGTACAATCATAAGGCTCCAAAGCAAGGAGTACCAGTGTACCTGACCAGATCCTCAGCAAAGTTTTTAAGGCTCTGAGGGATCCTGCATCACACCAGTCAACTGAAGATGAGGAGGAGGTCATAGAATAGAGCCTACATTTACAAAGATACTGATAGCAACAGAAAGAGAAACCAATCCATGGAGTTGAGCCCTGGGAAGCATCCAGAATCCACGTTAGGGAAGCTGCCTGGAGCACTGTTTCCAGGGCAACCAAGCTAGCTTGTTATCATGCTCACTTTCTTCCATAAAGCAGAAGACATAGGTAATTGGGTTAATTACTGCAGCAGCACCAACCAGAGTGCTACCACTAATTGTCCATTTATCCTGGGCATATAAACAGCCATTTTAATTGCCATTGAGCCGGAATGTGTCACTGAGTCATTCACCTGCCTAAATACATGCAAGCACAGCATAAGATGAATGAAAGGGAAATTTCCTTACCTGTGAATTTACATTCTTCTCTTGAAGCAGGGTGGACAGTCAGAACTGACAGGGTTATGTTAGTTAGGGACTCGCTGAGCAGTAGACAGGATCCAGATGATTGATAGCCACTGCTAGTGAGAGGGGCATATACCCCTGAACCAGCTCCCAAGGACATGGCTGCCAAAGCTAACTAGAAACAAGATTAACTTGAACAGTAAAAAGCAATAGTGATTGAAAAAAAACAGCTACAGACAGAAAAAGGGAGTCCGGAAAGAAGCCCCCGGACTCTACTCAAAACCTGTCTGATCCTCAGAAGTGGAATAGGACATGGGTGGGACTGACTGTCCACCCTACTTCATGAGAAGAATAGAAATTCACAGGTAAGGAAATTTCCCGCTCTCTCTTTTCTCTGGAGTGGACAGTTAGAACTGATGGGAAGTCTCCAAGCATTGCCTTTCCAAGGAAGGGTAGATTCCCACCAGACTAAAGAAGAAACAGTTCAGTTGGGAATTGGACCCATCTGGGGCAAGACTAAGAATTATCTGAAGCATCCAATGGCCAAAAGCTGCTTCAGCAGATGCTAGAGAGTTTTTCCTGTAGCGACACGGAAGGAATGAGCAGAGGACCAGGTGGTCACCCCAGACTTCTTCCATTAACACCCCACTCAAGACCACCAAAACCATAGCTGCCCCCAAGAGAATATGCAGCAATTCCCATAGAACGACGAACCTGCAAGGCCTTGTAAGGTGCTAAACCATCTTGGTAGGGTACTTTTTGAAACCTCCTTACCCTTTCTCCTAGCCCAGAAAGCTACAAACAGGGCAGATCCATTCTGAAGTGGTTATACCTATCCAGGTACATTCTGGGTGTCCTCCTTACACCTCCTCTATGCTATTCCCTCTCTGTAGGGTGCTGGAAATTGGGACAAAATGACAGCAGATTCCGTTTTAGATCCATATGAAACCTCAAGTTGACCTTCTATAGGAATTGGGGAGGGGGGGGGGTTGTCTAACCTCAGGACTCCCTTGTCTTTGTGAAAAATGCACAGTTCTGAGTCAGAAGAATCCCCAAATCTGAGATTCTGCATGCCGAGAACATGAACACCAGGAACATTGTCTTAACTGTTAAAAAAGAACACTGACATCTGCAGAAGCAGCTCAAAAGGTGGGTGCATCAAAGTCTTGAGGACAACATTCAGCCTTCAAGTGGAGAACCTGAGGCTAGTGAGCAGGTGAGCTGTACTGTCTTGAGGAATCTCCTAGCACAAGGGTGTGAGGACAAGGAAGGTTGGCATCCACAGCAAATAATACTCAAGAGATATTAGCCATGAGACCCATTTTGAAACTTCACTTCCTGGAGAAACTGCAGGACTTCCAATACTCCCACACTGGCTGTCCTGCACCAGTATATAAGCTTCGCCCAAGTTGCACCATATACCTTTTTGGTCAAAGATCTTCGAGATGATAAAGTATCCAAGAAAATACCAGAGTAACCAAAGGCGGTCAATAAAGCCCTGTCAACAGCCAAGCAGCAAACTGAAATGTTGTGTGGGTTCGGATGAAGAACCAGACTCTGGGATAGGGCCTGTAGAGAGACATAGTCGGTCTTTCCGCACCATGTTGATGTCATCAGAAAACAAAGATCTTCTTGGTCAGCGTGGTGCACCAGGATCACACAAGCTCCTCTCTCAAGGGATGAGGGCAAAAGGAAAGAATGCTTAAAGAATTCCACTGGGCTACCCCCGAGACAGAGCATCTAGGCCCACTGCTCCAGGGTTGTTCATCATCAAAATGAACATGGAGAACCTGTGATTACGACTCTATGCAAAAAGTTTCAACAGACGAGGAATGAGACCTCTATTTTCTGCTTTTGGGACCCTTATGGAACACTCAGTCTCCTTCTTAACCCAGTGAGACCGTACCTACCTGGAACCCTCTGAGTGTCCCCTTTTGTCTTTTCTTGCCTTTCTGAGGAGAGGGGGGAGGAGGAAAAGTTCTTCGAAGAGCCCGAGGTGTTCTGTTTGGGAGATTCCTTAGGTCTGAGTTTGTCCCCCCCTAGGAGATCAGCTATGACATCTAGTGGCACTAGGGCCAGCAATGGGAGAGGCAGTGTGTTCTCTTACAGGAAAGCTCAGACTCTCTGTCCCATTCTTCATATTATTGGCACCAATACACTATCAGGTACATTATTCGGCAGGGAGTCTGGTCTGAGGGGTTGGAATGCCCAGGTTGGATACACTCATTCTCTGCAGCTGCACTGGAGCTTCCTGGGTCAGGTCCACTGTGTCCTTCCCCCCTGAAGTGGGCGCTCTGCCTCCACTCTCTGACTGTGCAGCACCCTCTTCGTTGGGAAGCGCTGTTGCATCTGACTACAAAAACTTCCTGCCTCTGGAGTCATTACTGCCCTGTGGAGTGTGGGCTAGTATGAGGCAGGCCCGCCTCAGAAAAAAGGCAGGGAACAACCTGACCATGGCTGTGCGCTGTCGCCCCTTCTCAAACTCCCTTTCATGCCAGTGGCGGAAGGAGGAGGAGAACCCCCAGTGACCAATACCCCTCCCCCAAGTAGGCTCCCCTTAGGTAGAGTAAGGAGAGGGGAGGGACAAAACTAGGGGTGGGGGGAGAGGAAGGACCCCCTCCAGTCCTCCCTTGCCACAAAGCTCAGAGTTCTGCCTTCCTGAAGAGGAGATAAAGGCAAGTGGAAACAAAACCCCCAAAACAAAACAAAAAGTGGAAATAAAAACTAGAGCCTAAAACACTCCCTGAAGGAGCAAAAGACCATGCTTCCTGCTTTCTCACAAGGCAGGAACAGACTGGGGAGCTGGTGTAGGGGTATGCCCATCCCATTAACAGTAGCTTCAGACATCTGGATTCTGCCTACTGCTGAGTAGGGACATAACCCATCAGTTCTGACTGTCCACCCTGCAAAGAGAGAGATAACGAGGAACCTGGAAGATGCATATTGAAGCAGCATTATTTAATGGAGTGCAGAATGATCCAAAGTATTGGATTAGGACTTTAAAGTACCTGGCTTCTAGTCTTACTTCTGTAACTTATTTGCTGTATGACTTTGGACAAATTGCTGCCCATCTTTGAGCCTCATATGGGGATGATATTGACCCAGCTTTGTAGAGCACTTTAAAACTTGTAGTAAAAGGTCACATCTGAGATTTTATTGTTAGTAACAAGCAAATCAGCAGCTAATAGGAGAGCCCAACTGAAAGCCATTCACCTCATTCACTTAAAGACATTGGGTAAGTCACTTCCAATGTCTTATTGAAGCTAGTGTGGTGTAGTGGCTAAGTGCACAGTACCCTGAATAGAGAGGGTAGGGGGAGGCCCCGTTTCAAGTCTTGCCTTAGCCAGAAACTCACTGGGTGACCTTGGGCCAGTCACAATATTCTCTCAATCTAACCTACCTCACAGGGTTGTTGTGAGGATTAAAAGTTGTTTTAAAAGTTGTGTTGGTGACGCGCCTGTGGGACAGTGCGGGGGTGGCCAAGATTGTTTTTGAATGGTTCTGCTCATTCCTGACCAGAAGAACTCAACGGGTGGTACTTGGTGATTGTTTTTCATCTTACCGAGACCTCCTGTGTGAGGTCCCGCAGGGTTCGGTTTTGTCCCCTCTCCTGTTCAACGTGTATATGCAACAGCTCGGAGAGGTGATCAGAGAGTTCGGGGTGAGGTGTCATCAGTATGCGGATGACACCCAACTGTATCTCTCTTTTCGACCAACCCAGGCCCAGCTGTCTAGGTCCTTACCGGGTGTTTGGCAGCTGTGGTGGACTGGATGAGGACTAACCGACTGCAACTGAATCCTGACAAGATGGAGGTGATGTTAGTGGGTAAGTCGGCGGAATTGACAATCCTGTCGATTGACAGAGTCTGTCCTCTGTTGACTTCCCAGGTACGGAACCTGGGGGTGCTCCTCGATGTGCAGCTCCACCTGGATCTCCAGATGGAGGCTGTGGCGAGGGATGCCTCCCGCCAGTTACATCTGGTGCGGCGGCTTCGGACGATGGTTTCGGTTCCCGACCTGGCTACGATCATCCATACCTTTATTACCGCTCGGTTAGACTACTGTAACATGCTCTATGTGGGGCGACCTATGGTGACGGCTCGGAAGCTGCAGCTGGTGCAGAAAGCGGCGGCCCGGCTTTTGGTGGGGCTGGGTCACCGGGAGCACATTACACCAGTGCTCCGATCTCTGCACTGGCTGACAATAGTCTTCCGGGCCCGATTCAAACTGTTGGTTCTGACCTATAAAGCCTTACACGGCCTGAGCCCTGCTTATCTGCAAGACCGCCTCACTCCCCGGGTTCTAGATCAGCTCCTGTGGTCGTCCGGGGGCGCCATGTTAGAGGTCCCCCGGGTGGCCATACAGGATAGGGCGTTCTCGGTGACCACGCCGCACCTCCAGAATTCCCTCCCGGTGGGGGGCCTGTCTGGCCCCGGACCTCCCGGCTTTCTGTAGGAACTGTAAGACCTGGCTGTTCTGTCAGGCATTTGGCGAGGGAGAGGGGTAAGGGGTGGGTGGGGAGAGAGGTTTTTCCCCCCCTGTTTTGTTTCTCATGTTTTATATTATATTTTTTATCATTGTTAGCTGTTCTGGACCGCTTGTGGCAGGAAGAGCGGGGTAAAAATCTGTAAAATAAATAAATTAGTTCTATCTGAAGCACTCAGAGTGCCATGGCAAGGGGGGGGGGGGTGCTACATAATTATTATTATTATATTGCCTTACCCTATCAATCGTGGTGGATTCTCATCCCTAGAGCAGCTGCATTCTGCAAAAGGCCTGAGATCTGCATTACCACTAAAACAAGGTATCTGTCTTGTTTGGTGGACAGATCCTCAATAGGATAAAAATGACAAGGGTTACGTGGAGCAGAAATACTCTACATACTGAGGATCCTGCATGTTCAAAATGACTCCATACATAGGCCTCCTGTTGAGTAACAGGACTGTCAACATGCTTCTGTATCCCTTAACTATTTCTAAAGCCTTCTGCAAAGTCAATAGCAAGCCTTCGTGAT
Source organism: Sphenodon punctatus (assembly GCA_003113815.1). NCBI lineage: Eukaryota > Metazoa > Chordata > Lepidosauria > Sphenodontia > Sphenodontidae > Sphenodon > Sphenodon punctatus. Next base: position 3,025,615 of record QEPC01009299.1, read on the forward strand.
CTGGCAAATATTGATTTTTCTCATCCACGTACTTCCTGAACTGGTAGAGTCAAAACTAAAGTGGTATATATATTTTTTTGTCAAGAATAAGTCCTTGCTTAGTGCAAAGGGTAGGATTATCATCAGGCAGCTTTTTGTAGCTAGTAAGACAAGCCCAGACTTGTGTGGAATTGACTGTTTTGATAACACTTGGTTGGATTTTTAGAGGGCCATCAGGACCCGTTTCCCCACTAGATTAAAAAAATTCACCCCTGGCTCCCATAATTACCCAACAGCACCATGTTCTACTCTAATTTAAGCGTGAGAAAGGCTCTGTAGGGAACCTATCAGGCAGATGTTAAGCTATAAAAAGGGGTGAAGAAAGGATGCAAAGGTAGTCAGTGCAGAACTGAAGATGTGAATACTTGCTAAACACCTTCTGTAAGTTAAGTCAATGCACTTACTCATGGAGCTTCTTCCATAAAGAATTGGCTACTCTATTAGGTAATATGGAAGCATCCCATAAAACTTGGTTTGTGTCCCACTTCAGGAACATGAGCAATTGTTTGGAAATGTGCCTGCCAGCTAGTGGATGGGGAAGACAGCCCAAGAGATTAGAAAGAATGGTAAAATAGTCCAACATCTGTGTACCACAGAGAAGAATACAAACTTAAAGTCTGATTAGAACTTTGTGATTAGAAATAAGTTTCCTGAAATAGAAATATAATAGCTGGTGACTTTAATGCATAGGTGGTTCTGATGTTCATGATGAGCAAGATGAAATAAATGAAATCTGGGGAATTCCCACATCAGTATTATGTGATAAAAAGTTAAATGAAGGGCAATGTTTTTAAAAAAAATTATTTCTGATGAGAAGGTTAGAATGTTGAATGGTCAGACTGGAAAGGTTTTGCCTGGAGCATTTACATTTGTAACTTCTAATGGTGCAGGCATGATAGTCTATGTCTTAGTAGAAACACCAATGTGGCACAAATATAATTTGAAGTTTTACCATGTGCTGAAAGGACCACTTTCCTCTTTATTTGAAGATTCCATTAGATACTCGAGATGACCCCACCCCCTCCCCAAGACTCCACTTGTAGCCCCTTCCACATATATCTCTATAATTATTTATCTTCAGGCACTCATTGACAAACCTTTTTGGATAGTAAGTCACATGAAGCAATACACCATTATGAGACAATTGTTGAAAAATTGGATGGTGTTCTCACTATAGGTAATACTATATTAGGGAAAAGATGCTGCTTTAAAATACAAACTTAATAAGGGAAAGAGAAGTAGATGCATGCCAGCATCACCTCCAATAGAAGAAAAATCAACAAACTAGCACCCATTTCAAAAAACACCCCGTGCTCAGTTACCATGTATCCAGGATTTCACTTCACATGCTTTGAAAATGGTGTTTAGCCAGACACTATTTTCACCCTTAGTATATAGAGCTCTTATTGGTACTGCTTAGACAGGTAGGCTGTCGTGAAGCAGGCTGGGCAGCATGGCAGAATTCCTTCAAGAGTGAGTTCATTTGGAGAACAGTTACAATGACCAAATGAGTTTCCTCATTTGCTTTCTTGAGACTTATGTTGAGCTTCAGCATTCTACACCATAAACGCATCTCTGAAAACACAAGGTAGTTGCCAAATCCTCAAACAAACCAAGAGAAATGGTGGGAAATACAGACAACGCACCCGTAGACACATCTCCTCTCTAGATGGTCAAAGGTATCTAGTAGAGGATGGGCCTTTTTGGTAGAGCCACAAACACCCACATGGAGAAAATAAGCACTGAGGGACCGGGGGGGGGGGGGGAAGAGAGATGATTGAGGAGATTCAAGCTGAGCTGTGTGTATTGCATGGCTGAAGAATACACCAGAGTCCATCCCAAAACAGCTCCAGAATCTAAGCTTTTGGGCTGGGATCTTTGTTTGCTTATTTGTTTGTAAAAAAATAGCTTTCTAGCCTTCCAAATGTGAGCTAAGTAAAACCCAATAAGTGTCTTCCCAAAACTCCACAATCCGTCTGAAGTAACAGACCTAATGCAGTTCCAATAAAGTAGTTACATGCTGTTAATAGCGGGGAGGCGAAACCAAGTTTTCTGAACATTCTCTCACCCTGAAAGAGCAGAAGCAACCAACATTCTAAATCAGTCTAGTACACACCTAGGAACATTTCCTAGGTGATGGTCACCCTCTGTTGGGGTACGGGGCCGGGCAGCGACAAGCAAAACATGATGGTTGTCACTGGCCAACGATGCCTCTCACACACATAGTTTTGGCCTTCTACTTGAAAACTGTCGTTCCAAGAAGAAAATATTATCCGTTCTTTTTTTAAAAATCGGATCATTTGAATTAAATCCTGCCTCTGGGCAACAGCCCTCCCTCTCCCCCCGCCCCCCAGGAGTGGGTCACAGTGCCCCTCCCCCACCGCTTTCCATCCTGGCAGCTTTTTCAGCCAGCCTTTCATTCACCCACAGGCTCTGCTTTCCTCTAGTCTCCAGCCCTGCCCCCACATCTCCAACAGGGAGGGAGCCAGCCAGTCACCAGCGGCCAGTCTGGTCACATGGACTGTGACCCCACCCCCTAAACTGGGCGGGAAGAACTCAGGTCTCTTTCTCCTCAGCAGCCCCTCAGAGGCCCTCTGGATCCGATCTGACGATCCTGTGCCACAGACAGTGCTGCAGTCTTCTGGTATGTACTGATGGGTGGGGGCTAGAGCAGGGGGGCTGGGAGCCAAGAATCCTGAGCTGCACACTCGAATATTAAGCATAACGCAAGATATTGTATTTTCTGCTTCCAATGGCAGGAAACTCACGCCTAAGCGCATTGGTCTTGGACTTAATATTAATCAAGCAACCAGATCCAAAGCTCTGATCCAACTTGTACGTTCTGCTGGATACTGCATTAGCTATGAGTGAGTTGAGAGAATAGAGAACAGTATTGCAAATTATGAGTCATTGTGCTTCACTGCAAATGGAAATGTCTTTATCCCAGAGAACTTTGTTCCTGGACGTTTTGTGTAATTCGGTGCAGCCAACAGACATTGTTGACGAAATACTGGATGGGAAAGGTACGTTTCATGGAACACAGGTGGTTGGGTTCCAGCGTGGACCTCCAGCTTTAAAAACTGCCACCGCTGGACCGATTGGCCAAAGTAAGGTGCTAGTTCCACTACCTAAGGCGTTTCATCAGATGCATCCTGCCAAAATGCACAACACACAGCATCCACTGCCACACTTTTGGGAGCCTGCTGATACATCCAAGTTGCTGCATCATGAAAGTGCAACACAGCGATCATGTGCACTGGATCTCCTGTGGCTGTTATGCAGACGAAATTAACAGGACGATTTCATCTTGTGATCCGCCAGTGACATCTGTTGAGCTTATGCCTATTATCCCAGTGCCTACTCCAGATCTGGACACCATCTGGACAGTCATCTGTAAGTGTATACAAGTCTCAGAAAAAATTCAAAATAAATATACAGTCATCACATTCGACAAAGCACTCTACTATAAAGCTAAGGAGCGGTTGTGTCATCAACCAGAGAAATGCAGACATTTGGTTTTGTGTCTTGGTGGTTTCTACATTGCACTGAACTACATGACAACAATAGGACAGCATTTCAAAAATTCTGGACTTGAAGATGTTTGGGTAGAGGCTGGGGTTTACAGTGAATATACAGCTGCCAAGATTCTCAATTGCAAAGTACGGAACCGTGGTGTCTGCTGCCATAAGCTCACAATGGAAGCCCTCTGGCGAATATTATGGGATAAATTCATGCTCTCAATGTCTAATGGCAAGGATATAAATTGGAGGGTAGTTAAAGGTGTGTAAAGCAATCTGCGAAGGCTTTTGTTCCAATGATGACCTTGCTGTCTAGTCTGCAACTGAAGAGGCTGTTAATGAATATCTGTACATCTCACAACTTCTGCATGTATTTACAGCCAACATTGAAAATCCAATATTCAAGTACTGGTTGCAGTACATGGATATGGTGCAAATATTGTTGGATTTCATTCGAGCTGAGCATGATGGAGTGTGGCAGCTACACATAGTTGCATATGCAAGAAAGTTGCCTTTAATGGTGATATATGATCACACAAACTATGCCAGATGGAGTGCAGTGTACCTAGCTGAAATGCAGCAGCTTCCATCCATTGCTCCAGAAGTCTATTAAGAATTTGTAGGTGGTAATTTCACAGTGAAGCACAGTATATGCCATTTCAACCATGTTCCCATGGACCAGGCAGTTGAATATGTGAACAGAACTGGGAAGGTTACAGGTGGTCTCATTGGTATAAACAAGGAAGGAGTCTGCAAGGTATCGCTGGTACCTAACATACGAGCGTGCTCTTCTAGCAGAGGACACCCATAAAATGTTTGGACTAGAAAAAGAGAGCTAGTTGTTCTCATACTGAAAGAGAACACAAATGAATGAAGAGAGATGAAAGATGTGGCAGAGCTTAGTGAGCAGATGCTAAAATTCAAGGTCTTTGATAGAGAAGGTGACAATCTCATCTGCATATCATCCAATGATGTGGCTCCAGATGACATCAAACAGGACTTGCTTACAGTCTACTCCCGTGGACAGGAAGCGCTTTCTGAAATAGTGACAAAGCGTCTTGGGCCAAAGCCAACTGTGCCCTTGATGGACAAGCTACCAAAGCATAAGTCCAAAACCTTTGTAGCAATGTACAGTGCTCATCTTCCTACAAAAAAGGCTGGAAAGGAGGCCACCATCAAAGCTGATCATCATCTGTTCCAGCGCCTTCTGGTTGCTGCAGATGCTAAACAGAACGTTGACATTGATGATCTCCTCAGGCATGAACTGTCACCAGTCCCACTTGCTCTTGCTAATACCGATGGAAACCTACACACACGCAATAAATCAATCCTAAGCCAGATAATGGAGGGCAACATTGCCACACGCGAGTTGCAAAATCCTTCAGGAATGTCTCAGTGCTACACCATAGATGGCATGGAATTGGTGCAAGCTTTGGGCAAACCCAGTGGAGCAAAAACATTTGGAGATCTAGCAGACACCTTCTGTCCTACAGTGTTCAGCCACATCACCACTCAAACTACAGGAGTCGATGGCCTCTTCGATCACTACATACCAAACTCCATCAAATCCATAACTTGGGAACATTGTGCTGGGTCAAACAGGAGGCTAATACATCGGGTCATTGACAACTGTGACGTTCCCCTTCCTCATCAATAGAAGTAATTCCATCTAAAACTGAACTCCTTATCTCCCCCCCCCCCATCCTTCCTCTCCCTCGTTGATCCTCATCGATGGGGTCACCATCCTTCCGTCCCCCAAGCCCGTAGCTTAGGCTTCATCTTTTGACATCTC
>QEPC01009299.1:3034135-3051925 GCA_003113815.1 Sphenodon punctatus
ACAAGAATTATTCATCATGCAATGCAGCTGATGCTACTCAATCTGGATATAGACGAATGATTGTGGACAGCAGGGACACAGATCATCTTGTGCTACTTATACACTTCCGTAAGAACTTGCGCCATGAGGTCTGGCAGCGTGTTGTCATATCAAAGCAACATAGATACATCCCTGTTCACACCATTTGCGGTGCTCTTCCTGAATTTCACTGAGTCACTGGTTGTGATACAATTTGCCAGTTTGCTAGACATGGAAAGAAAACAGCATGGAAAGTATTTCTGGAAAATCCCATGCTGCTGGCTGACCTTGGCATTGGAGATGTTTCTGAAAGCAAAATTTCTGCAGCAGAGAAGTTTGTTATCCAGTTATAGCGGCCAGGCTCAACCCCTTCATCCATTCATAAACTTCGCGCCCACCTATTCAGGACAAAGTCCCCAGAACAGTTACCACCAACTCAAGATGCTTTCAAACTTCATGTCAAAAGGGCGCATTACCAAATGACTGTCTGGCGAAAGTCCATGGAAGCACAGCCGGTGTTGCCATTAGTCCTTCACAGTGAATGGATGGATGAAGGCAGTGGAGGTTTGAAACCAAGATGTACCAATCTGCAAGCAGGTCCCTCAAACTGTATTGCACTTGACTGTGGTCAGATAGGCACTTACTTGCACCAATGGTGGGACTGTCCGGTAATAAATAATTTTTGGCAAAAAGTATGGGGGGAAATAGAGAAGCATACTGGAATGATACCTTGTACGCCACAGTTAGCATTGTTGGGGCTGTGGCCCAAAGAACTGGAGAAACACTTCAAAGCTCTCACCGGGACAGTGATGATCCTGGCAGCCATCATCCATTCGATTCTGCAAAAGTAGAAAACGCCAGGGGGTACGACTATCCGAGACTGGATAAAAAGACTCTGGCACGTATTAACAATGGAAAGGATTTCTGCAGGTCTACAGGATACATTGGAGAAGTTTTATGAAATATGGACTCCGACTTGGAACTTACTTGTGGAACATATAGACATGGATAAGACAAAAGCATCTCTTAACCTTAAATCAATATGAAGATTGCATCTAACTATCCCTAAGGATGGAAGTTGTATATGCGAGAGAAATGTCTTTTTATTTCTTTATCCTTCAGTATTGTTTGTATTATTGGTTAGACGAACAGGTATATGGATGGAAGAGCAGCAAAGTGAAGCTGCCGAGACTACTGTGTGTATTCTGTATATTGGTTTCCTTCTATATTTTTATTTCAATTTAACAATAAAAATAACTTTAAAAAAACAAACCAAAACTGTATTGCACTTTTTCAGTGTGGCTGTAAGAAGGAATGCCAACGGTCAAACTGTTCCTGCGCCAGAAAGAACACAGCATGCTCAAAAGTCTGTAAATGTGCTCGCACTGTTGGTGGGTGTTGCTACAATCCACTAACTGTAGCTTTGGATAATCCAGATAATTTAGACAATTATGACCTACAGAATGACAGTGATGAATCATCATAAATTCTCAGTCAAATGCTGGCTTTATTTGCAGATGTAATTGCAGTTTTGGTTATATGAGTGCGTTATAATTGTATTGCGTTTCGTGTACAAGAGCTATTATATGATACTCTATTTTTCATTTATTTATTTATTTAGCTAATTTTACCCTGCCCCTTCTGCCAATGTATGTTGCTAAAAGAGTACGTATGTATCTATGTATGTTGCCAAAAAAGTATTGATCTCGTTTGTGTGTAGTACTAGTAAATATGCTGCTTTAATTCAGTTCCATATCGCCTGTATCATATGACAGAAGGCTGCATTTTTTTTTGTAAAGTAGATTATTAGGGAGATGCAGTGGAATTAATGGAGGTAACACATATAATATTTTCTTCTTGGAATGATAGTTTTCAAGTTAGAAGTCCAAAACCATGCGTGTGATCATTGGCCAGTGGCAGCCATTTTGTTTTCCTTGCCCCTGCCTGGCCCCGTACTCCAACAGAGGGTGACCATCACCTGGGGAATGTTCCTAGACATGTGCTGGACTGATTTAGCATGTTGGTTGCTTCTGCTTTTTCAGGTTGAGACAACTTAAAATTTAGAGCTCTTTCTTGACTTTGCCTCCGCACTGTAACACAAAACTGTGCCACCTACTGAGAAGGTGGAGAAAGAGGGGGGGAAAAGTGAAATTAATACTAAAATCAACAAAAGGAGTTTCCGCACTTGACTGGTCTCTTCATTTTCATATTGAATTCAACAGAGACCACCTTTGTGAAATTAATCTGAAGTCGCAGCAGTTTTCTGTCTGATGAAATTGGAGTGCTGCAGAAAGCAGGGATTTTACAAAGAATCCAGATCCAGCTTCTCATCAGAGTTTATAGGACTCAAGTCACTGGGAGTCCTCCCACCACATCCTCTTTTAATGAAAGAGCACTAAGTACCATGTTTGCTTCACCACACAAGTCTCTATCTGGATGCAGCAGTTTTAGCATGTGTATCCTAGGGCTCAAGTCCCTGCCCTGAGCAAATAAATCTGGGGGCTAAAGGATCAGGTTGCTCTCCATTGAAGAGCAAGGGAAGGGAGGTGGGAGAAAGAAAGAGACGTCACTGGGTACTAGGAGGAAACCGACTGCTTCTTTAAATGCCTGGGAAAGATACATTTTCAACAGCTGTGGGGCAAGGTGGTGGGTGGGGAGGGGTGCAGGCAGATGTCTCCAACAAAGCAGAGCTCGATAAGAGTTCTGCTGTGTTGTCTGGCAGCAAGTAATTATCTACCAGTGAGCTGTTTCCACATGCCAACAGCAAAATCCCACATAAGCAACAGGCACAAGGAAATTATGCACTCCATCTAAAAGGTTAGCCTGGCTTCCACGCTCATCAGGTGTTGGGAGCAGGGGGCAGCCTTGTCTTTGACTACTCTTGGAACTGCTGCAACAAGAATAATATGAGGCTAATGGACTCAAATGAAGCCGCATGTGATAGAGAGATAAGGGCAAAGCTTCTGGATTAAAGGTGAAAGATTTTAAAGGCTTTAAACCTCTGGTCCCATAATGCCACTCTACATAGCCACACAAACAAGAGAAGCTGTAACTCTCCCCATACTGAAGAGAACAGCTGGACTATTGCATTGCTCAGGGGAGGTCTCATTCTTACCTGCATGTAATCCAGCTTGGCAAGAACGGCAGCACTGATGGACATATTGTTCTTCCTCCCTCTGTTGATATGGACAAACATACCTGGGCCACCCTTGCAAAGGCCATCCCCATACTGATCACAAAGCAACCCAGACTCCACCAAAAAGCACCCTCAACAGTTACACGAGCACATAAAACACATTCACAGGCTGCCATAACCCCACTCCTCTGCACCCCACCCCCGCCTGCTCTTTAAGGCTCATGAATGCTTGTGCGCTGTATGTGATGGCAGCCAAAGTTTTAATATGCACTTATTAGAATCCTAATTGAATCACATGCTGCCTCATGAGCGGCTTACCAACTGGAACATGAACAAGGCTCCCTATAATTCAATTAGAAGGACCTGCAGCAAACTGATCATTAGCCTGTCAGTTTGTAAAGAAAAAAGACATTTGGGATTCGGGAGGGAATTAAACAGGATAACTGTTAACTGCCCCCAGGCCTTTGGGTCCATGCTTAGGTTCCCCCCAATAAATACTCTCACGAAGTATGGAATCTATGAATTAGCAGGCATGTATACCCAATCGTGTAGTACTTGGCTCTACATCTACCTCTGCTTTGGGTATCTCCTGTGCCATTTCCAGGCTTCTACACATTCAGGTGTCAGGATAGAAAGGTAATTTCACCACCCACCAGTCATACTGAAAAATAAATGCTTCCTTACCTGCCAAGACCCTGTTAACAGATGAGTGAGTGGCCAAGCCAGGCTGCCCACGTTCATGGAAAATCCCAGCATAAGGCAAGTACTCTGGCAGCAAGAAACGCCTAGAGAGAGGACATGTAAGAAACATTCAAAAATAATGCCAGCAAAGCACTGGTCAAGGACTCTCAAGCATCTATTCTTGGCTGGGTTTCCAGCACTTACCTGGGGACAAAACGCCCAAGTGATGGTGCAGACATACGGGCATTCCGGGGAGCTCGGTGCCTTGATCGGTCTCCATTGTCCCTTCAGTAAAAGGAAAATGGTGTTTGTTAAAAATAAATAAATAAATAAATAAATTCCATATAACAAGGGAAGACCTCAGAAAAGAAACATTTAAGTGAGGTTACAACTCACTACTCTAATGCTGAAGAGTTCAGAGGCACCAAAACTTTCTGCCACTGAATTAACACCACTCTGTCTTCCTAATTCAACTTTTCCCCAAGAATCTCAAAATGCTCTGAACATAATTACTGTAGGGTAGCTCAGAGCAAACTGTTGTATGGGTGCAGAAACAGGGTCACAGAGGTTAGATGACTTGTACAGGGTTACTAGTGGCTGTCATAGCAGCTTTCGAGTGGTGGTGGGTGTTTGCTGTCACATAGGCATAACCAGGAATGAACTCTCACTCTGAGACCCAAGTGCCCCGTTTCACCCACTGGCAGCTAAAATAAACTCCACTAAAAAAATAGGCACTGGCAAGTCCGAAGTGGAAGATACCAGTTAGTTCAAGCTGTTTCAACTCCTAGAACCATAGAGATGGAAGGGCATCTAGCTCTACCCCCTGCTTGCATGCAGGATGACTACAACTGCAACATCCCTAACAGATGGCTGTCCAGCTTCTTTTCGAAAGCCTCCAGTAATGGAGAGCCTACAACCCCCTAGGCAATCTGTTCCATTGTAATACAGCTCTTATTGTTAGATTTTCCCCCCCTGATATTTAACCAAAGTTTACCTTCTTTTAATCTGATCATGTTGTTCCTAGTCGTCCTCTGTAGCAATGAAGGACAGTTCCTTGCCCTCTTCCTAGTGGCAGCCCTTTGTGTGTGAAGACTGCTACCATGCCTTCTCTTTTCTAGGCTAAACATACCCAGTTCCTTCAACCTTTTCTCATAAGACTTGCTTTCTGGACCCCTTACCCCTCCTCTGAACCCACTCCTATTTGTCAATGTCCTTCTTAAAATGAGGTACCCAGAACTGGATGCAATATTCAAGCTGCACTCTGACCAGTTCCAAATAGAGTGGAATTACTACTTTTGCTGACTTAGGAACAATGCTTCTTTTAGTACAGCCTAAAACTGCATTAGCGTTTTTTGCAGTCACACCACATTGCTTGACTCTTGTTCAATTTGTGATCAACTACAATCCCTAGAGCCTTTTCACATGTGCTATTCCCCATTTTGTACTTCTGCATTTGGTTTTTCTGCCCCAAATGCCGAACTTTACACTTATCTCAGTGGAATTCCATTTTGTTAATTTCAGCCCTTATTGTCAGCTCTGAGTGGGGGAAACAAGGGACCAAGTAAAGGCCCTCAGTCTGTTCTCTGGTGTTTTATTTAAATCCATTAAAAATTACTGCAGAACCCAACACAATCTCACCGACAGCAAGATTTTTCCATACAAGACTGAAAGGTACTAGAACTCACTCAAATCATTCATTCTTACCCCAAAACAGAGGAGGGAGTTAGGAATTCACTGGATGAATAGGTTAAGTGGTTCCACTATTCCCCAGATTACAATGGCAAGGAAAACCATGAGGTGCCATGAAAAAGAACTGAATTTAATTATCAGCACTGCAAGCTGCTCTAGAATGGACTCTCACTGTTAGCATAAAGAGAGGAAGAGGGGAGGAGAAATAATGAGGTATGGACTGCAAGATAACCAAAGTAAGGCTGTTTTCAGTGGGGAGATATTCTTTCCCCAGCATAACAACCTCTCTCTGTCAAGAGCAGAAACTGCTAAAAAATTAAAAGCGAAGTTTAATCCACAGATATGAAATTAGGAACACATGGATAAAACTGACTAGCTGCATAGCCTTGAATAAATTCATTCTGTCTAGGCCTTCAGTCCCTTACTGTAAATGAGGATAATACTTGGCTACCTCCCAGCGTGTTGCGGGGAAAGAGATAATATTTGCAGAGGACTTTGAAGATAAGAAGCAGTAATAGCTACACAAATCCTTATTTCCACCACCTCTGGAATACTAGGTTTCTTTCAAATGAAAAGAAACTTTAGCAGCAAATGCCTTACATACTCCAATAAGCCACACACGTAGTTGGTCTTCAATGGTGAACAAGGATATGTGGACAGAAAAGGGGCCTATTGCATAGCTGAAAGAAACCAGCAACAGATAAGCAGATTTTGTGCTGTGCAGCTCATTAGCATCACGAATGGTATCGCATCAAAACAAAAGCTAAAATAAAATGCTGACAACGAGAGATTTTCTTTCCCCTTTTCCCTGCCTAAGCTGCATTTGAGGAACCTACACGCAGCTGGACTTCAGACTGGGTTGTACGTGGCCAGCAGGGCTCCAAAAATCTGAAAAGGAAAACCAGTAGTAGTTCACGTTTTCCATTCTGTCAGAGGCTTCCAGCCCATTAAGAAGCCAATCGATAGCAGAACACCATGGAGTTTCTCCATGAAAGACAGCATATGTTGACAGTCAATGTCACTCTCCTGTCAGACTAGAACCAAACAGTTATTCTCCTCTTTGCCTTGACCTCACTCTTTCCTACTGCCTTTTCTCACAGCAAGCGGCTGAGCTTTAAGTTTCGTGATTTTTTTTTAAATTTGCCTTTTGGTTTTTGCATCTTTAGGATTAATTCAGGCCATAGTTTAAGTCTTTGCAACTATGACAAGGATTTTTTAAACAGAAGTTGAGATTTTCACCTAACCACATGGCTCCAAGGTCTAAGGCAGGGGTGCGGAACCTATTCTCTCTCGGGGGCCACTTTGAAAGCTTGCACAAGTTCCAAGGGTCACACAGAAGTTGGGGCGGAGGTGCTTAAGGGATGCATTCATGGAAAGGAGGTCCCAAATCATGGATCTGTGCCATGGAACTGTCCCCTATCCTTGTTTGCATGGTTTCATCTCTGCTCCCTTCCTCTGAGCTCAGTTTTTCAGTGACTGGAGGTAAGAACTGGATCCAAGGGCTATATTCAGGAAGTGGAAAGGGGCCACATAAAAACTTGGTGTGGGCCACATTTGGCCCCCGGGCCTGAGGTTCCCCACCCCTGGTCTAAGGGCTTAAGATAAGCAAATCTTAAGTCTCACAATAAAATCAAGTGAGGTGACAGTAGGTATTGAAAAGAGGCCCTAAAAACTGGTCTATGCAGATCTTCTTAGGCCAGCAACCCTCCTCACCTGCTGGAGCCATAAGCCACTTTCTCTCAGAGCGGAAGAGATTTCACTGCATTCAAATAGAATTTCTGTAGCAGGTTTTGAGGAGTGATTAATATGGGTAGACCAAAAAGAAAGAAGGGCAAAAAGAGGTGAAAGAGCCCATAGGCACTCCCATCTATCTATCCCCAGCAGGTTCAGAGTTTCAAAGTATCAGAAGTAAATATACATTTAGTTTTTAAAATCCACCCACCCAATGCTCTCAGAAACTGTATGCGTATTGTAAAAGCTACATTAATTCAGTATGCAGAACACAAACTCTTCCCAATCAAATCAGATTTCCCCACAGCTCCCTCACAAATTTTAACTAATCATTCTTCCCTTCCTCCTCCCCATAGGAAAAGGTCTGTTATACAGACCTTGCAATGTTACCCTGAAGGTGAACAAGGGACAGTTAGTTACTTACCTGTAACAAATGTTCTTCAAGACATCTCTCCAAATTCACATTGATGGTATTCGGTGTTATCAGGTACCAAGATTGGACAGACTCTCCAAGATGGACCATGTGGGGAACACTGCGTGATATCACCAGAGCCCTGTACAAATAGTGCTGTGCTTCCCTGCCCTCTGGTCTTTTCCGTCATAAAGCGGGATGGAAAAACCAACTTTTGAGGGGAGAATGGGAGGGCGGTGTGAATATGGAGTGGTCTCTTGAAGAACATTCGTTACAGGTAAGTAACAACCTTCTCCTTCGAGAGCCTCTCCATATTTACACTGATGGTAGACAAGTTAGCAGTTTATAAGGAGGCAGGAAGAGTTTCAAAAGAGGGATTGCAAGACCGATCTGCCAAACTGAACATTGGCTCAAGTTGCCAGATCAATAGCGTAATGTTTAGTGAATGTGTGGACGGATGCCCACATTGCCACCTTACAAACCTCTAACAGGGAAACATGTCAGAGAAGACAGAAGTAGCCACTGCCCTGAGAGAATGAGCCTTGACACTGTCTGGTGCTGTTATACATGTCAAATCATATGCTAGCAGAATGCACTTCTTTATCCAAGTCAAGTCAAGTTTACTGGTACTGGCTTCCGCCCTGACCATACAAACAAACAACAACAACAAATAAACAAAACACATCATCAAATTTAAAATACATAAGATAGCAAATTTATAAAACACAAAACGAAATACAACACGATAAAACAAACAACAATCAGCCTTGGAAAAGGCTTCCAATTTAGTTATTCGTCTGACAAATCTGCCTTGCTGCCAAATTGATGACCAATAACGGGCTACTATTTCAGAGAACATTTAGTAAGGTAGCTTTAGATTCCTCAGCTCATTTGTAGCTGATTTAATCGTGACCTGATCAGTTTACGCCGATTGGTGGCAAGAAGAAAAAAGGTTGCCACAGATGTTAGCTCACTTAGATTCACCAGATTAGCTAACAGAATCAGTTGCTGCGAGTGAGTGACCCTCTTACAGTCCAAAAGGGGCTTCAGCCAGGTCTGCCTCAGATGGACATAGTACAGGCAGTTAAATATCAAATGCTCTGCTGATTCTACCTCTGACAGAGAGTATAAACATTTGCGGTCCCAATAAGGGAACTCCTGCAAATCTGCCCTCTACCACCGCAGTTTGCTTGAGATCGAAACGGAAAAGGGTAAAATGTCACCTTAGGCGAGAGTTCACCAGTATATCTAGGTAGGGTTCCCACTTGAATAAGGTCTTACTAATGGCAAGGCTGGGGGCCACCCTCCATTCCTTAAGCACAGCAAAATCCTCCTGGATTGCTATGTCTCTGGATCTTTGCTGAACTGATAGTCTTACACCAGCTAAAGATTGTCCTGCAAAATATTGGAACGAGAACCCCAATTTATTTAGCACTGTGGCCACATATCGTATCCAGAGGTAGGTTCTGGCTCCCTCATGCTGCAATTCCTCCCTCAAGCAAAGAGCTTGTAAGGAGTTGGATGGACAAGCCAGAAGCTTGACCCAATACCTCGAGAGGGTTAGCCTAATATGATGTTCTATCGAGAGGGTATCAAGCTCAGCTCTAACAACTGCACCCGGAATACTAGCCCCCATTTTAAGAATTCCACGCAGGAAGTGATTCTGGACCTGTTCCAGAGGCAAATAGTCCGAGAGGATAACACATTCGGCTCCAAAAGTTAACATAGGGACAACTTTTGCGTGAAAGACTTCTAATATGGTGGAAACAGGCATTCCGTATGAGGAATTGTAGGCCTTGAGGAGGGCCTTTGCAGTGATAGAAGATAATCAGGCTCTATTGCTAGCATGCTGAGCCCATGTACATCTGGAGGTGAAGAGGATACCCAAATATAAAAATTTGTTCACCACCTACATAGCCAGGCCTGAGACCAACCATTTTAATTTCCTTTGGGACTCCCTCCCAACTATCAGAATTTTTGATTTTTTTACCTTTACTTCTAGTCCATTTTGTAAGGAGTACTCCAAGAGACCCCCAATCGCAGCTCTCAATCCCTTCTCTTTCTGAGCAAATAGAGTAAAATCATCGGCATATTGTAGTGCATAAAGCGGAAGACTCTGGACCTTCGGTGGATGCAAGTTGCAGCTATTGACGGCAGCAATAAGGTCTGCAACAAACAAATTAAAAAGAAGAGGGGAGAGAAGGCACCCCTGACGGACCCCTCTTTGGATGGAAATTGGGCCACTGCTATCGCTTAAGAACCGGCCCTTCACTTTGGCGATGTTATGCTCATGTATTGCTAGTATGATTTTAAGTAGAGATGGATCTATGCCATAGGCCCTTAATTTACTCCAGAGTCACTGTCTTGGTACTGAATCAAACGCCTCTGTAAAATCCAATTTCCCTGACCTGATTCTTGTGTGTTTTGACATCAGGTGTGCCACAATAAAAGTACAGTCCAAGGTTGATCTGTTGGCTCTAAAGCCATATTGTTCTTTAGGAATTAGCTCCTCCATATCGGCCAACTCTTGGAGATGTTGGCAGATAACAGACGTGAAAAGTTTGCTGACTACCGGAAGCAAACTTATCAGCCTATAACAAGAGGGATTACGGCGGTCACCTTTCTTAAAAATAGGGACAATCCAGCTTTTGCCCCAAGACTGGGGAACTCCACCTCCTCTAACTATGTTATTGAAAAGTTTGCTTAAGATCTGGGCCCCACCACTGAGGCGCTGCTTTCAGAGCCTTTGCTGGGAGGCAATCTGGCCCAGGTGCCTTATTATCTTTAAGGGCCAAAATTCTCTCTTCTACTTCAGAGTTCTGAATTTCAATAACGAGGAGACTGCTCACCTTGGAGTCTCCAGATAAATCATCAGCCACTATCACCTCCTTTTCTGTGTACATCTCTCCGAAGAATTGTTCCCATATCGGATTAGGAACCTGTGAAGAGGACGAATCTCTAGGTTTCTGTATCATCCCATTCAAGACTGCCCAGAATCTTTTGCTGTCCCCCAAACGCGACGCCGTCACTACTTCAGCCCACTTTTTGTTGTGGTACAGTGACCTTTTAATTCACAATAAATGCTTATAATCCTGCTTCAAAATCTGCAGCTGCTGAAGGGCTAGGTTGGAACATGACCTGACCCAGTATCTCTATGCTGCGAGGAGGCGGGATTTCAAATCTCTGCATTCAGCATCGAACCAAGCAGATTTTACTTTGGGGGTCTCCCTTCGAGAAACCGTAAAGGTACTTTCCTTTAAATGGACTATTATTTCCTCAAATATGGCACTAGCTTGTACAGAGTCAGTTTCTTGCTGGAACCGCTCACCCAGTTCCCGCAAACGGCTTTGGTAACAGTGTTCCTGTATCCTACATAAAAGGGCTATTAGATCCCACTTTCTTGTAATCAGACCTACTTTAATGGGTAACTCAGGGGTATCCAAAAGTAGAACAGGATCCCCTATCGCCGACTGAAGTTCTAACAATCTATGGTCACTTTCGGCTCTGATGTGTAGTGCAAACTTTGTTATCTTTTCCCAGAAAGCTGGGTTAATAAAAATATAATCCACCACACTGTGTCCCATCGATGTCCCACTATGTCTTTATCCAATTGGACAGCATCTGCTTAGTGATTCTATGACCCATAGAGTACAGGGCATAGAAAACCAACAGTGGATCAGTTTTCCTAATGGATTTTGTTATTTCTAGGTAGAACAGAGTGGCCCTACGCAAATCTAGAGTATGGAGAGTGGACTCTCCAGACGTGGAGTGGAGCTTTGGAGGGAAGAACAGTTAAGTTCATAACTTGGTTCAGATTGAATTCTGAAGTTACTTTGGGGAGGAAGGAGGAATGCGGTCTAAGTGTAACTTTATCCTTACATACCACGAGGTAAAGAGGTTTGCAACTCAAGGCTGCTAGTTCACATACCTCCTAGCAGAGTTAATGGCTACCAGGAAAACAAATTTAAAAGTAACATACTGCAAGGATACAGATACAAGTGGGCCTCACTAACAGAGAACACAATATTTAAATCCCATGAGGGGGGAGGCAATTGGATAGGAGGAAATACATTCATCACTCCCTTAAAAAACCTAACAATTGAAGGGTGACTGAACAGAGGCTTGTTGTCTACATTAGCATGGAAGGCAGAAATAGCTACCATATGCACTTTCACAGATGAAAAGCTAAGTCTTGCTTTAAAAAGGCTGAACAAGTATAGTACAAAAGGAATAGAAGAACACTCTGGGTCTGTGTCAAAACCTTGGAGCCAGAGAGAAAACAAGTCCATTTACTTTTGTAAGTTAGTCTGGTTGATGGTTTATGACCCGCTAGCATGAGTGTCTATTTCTTGAGGCAATCACCTCTCTGAGGGTGTCAAAAACATATCCTCCAGATTGTCAGGTGGAGAGATGGTAGGTCCTGATGTCACACTTGGTCTGAATGTGTTGTGAGCATGTCGGGGACCATTAGTAGGGGCCAGTAAGGTTGAACTGGTCTCTCTAGTAGAGCTGGAAATCAGAACTGTCTGGGCCAATATGGAGTGATCAATAATAGAAAACAAAGCCCTCTTCTGAGGGAGGCACCAACTCAATAGCATTCTATCAACTATTGGGAAACTTCATGAAAGAAAACCTTACAGGGTCAACTGGAACATTAGTAGGAACTACTCTATGTGATTCTCTCTCCAAGAACTGTATGGAGTACCCAACACAGGGCCGGCCCCAGGGTTTGTGAGGCCATGTGCGAAGTCTTGGTGCGGGGCCTAATTTGCATAATTAGGCACCACCTAATTATGCAAATGTATACATTTACATAAAACTTACTCCCTCTGGACAGGAAGGATTCCCATTCTCCACCTCTCCGAGCAACCATGGAGAAGCATGGCCTCCTAATGCTTCCCCCCCTCCCCAGCCGAGTGTCTACCACCACTCCCCAGGAGTGGTTCCACTGCAGGGGCAGCCAAGCGGGCAGTGACACAGGCACAGAGAGACTGACTGCGTCCACTGCCTTACTGGAGGAGGGGCCAGGGGGTGAGCTTAGCCAGTCTGGCCTCCAGGGCCTGTTGCTTCTTGCTGCCAGTGCCGCCTGTGCCTTGTGCACGCATGCGGTGTGACCAGTCCAGAGGTGCTGCTATCACACACACAAGACACCCAAAATGCAGCTAGCTTATTAAGCGCATTATGCCATGAAAAGAGACATATAACCAGTTCAGTTGTGCCCCCATAATCAGTTCATGCTGCCCCCACCCCATAACCAGTTCATTTCTGCCCCCGCCCCCATATAATCTATTCACGCTGCCCCCACCCATAACCATTTAATTTGTGCCCACGGGGCAGCGTGAATTGATTATATGGGGGTGCAAATGAACTGGTTATGGGGTGCGGGTTTAAAGACAGTATTCCTGTTAGCAATAACTTCATTAAGAAGAGTTAGTGAAATAGCAGCCATAATAATCTCAGAACCATATTTGCAGATTTATTTTCCAAGACAGAATAGATATTGCTTTACATCCTAAATTCCTACCTAAGATAGTATAAGTAAGACAGTTGTGAGAATGTGGCCCTTTTTACACGGGTCTCTCCTCCCAGCCGTAAACACGCAGATTTCTGTGTGTTCATGGGTGGGGGAACCCCATGTGAATGACGTGGTGCACGCGCCCATGGTGAGTGGGGGTGCGTGCGCGCTCGCCTAACACGCATCCCCACTCACCCCCCCACTCATCCCCACGCACGGAGCAACCGGGGGAAATGGTGGTTACTATGTGGGTGTGGATGAGTGGTGGGTGAGTGGGGATGTGTGTGCAGCTGTGTGCATGCCCCATCCATGCACTGGCGCGCCCACGGACTCCCCACCCGGCGGAGCCATGTAAAAATATCATGTGAGGAGCCACTCGAAGAAGAACAGAAGGTTGCTACCTTGCAAACAAGGTTCTTTGAGATGGCTCCGAACATTCTCACAACACCCACCCTTCCAGCCCCGCATGGAATTCTTTTCTTATATTTCTAGAAAGGGTTGAAAGGAACTGTCATTCAGAGGGGGAGGGTTCTTTTTATACCAGAGGAGCTCAAGACCATCATGTGGTCTATTATTTGAACAGGGTGAGCGCGCACAACCCAGTTGGTGAGAATGTTGAGAGCCATCTCGAAGAACCTTCTTTACAAGGTAGCAACCTTCTGATCAGCACGTGGGGAGGAGCTGTTTGTAAACAGCCTTATCTCCCAGCCCGATCCAGCGTCCCCGCTGCTGCTGCTGCAGCAGCTGCAGCACTACTAGAAGGCAGAGGCAGGTGAGGGATGGGGTCTGGAGCCCAGAAGGGGAGGCAGAATCACTTTCTGGAGGAGAAGCTGGCTGCAGCCTGCTGCCCAGCCAGGCAAGTGCAGGGCCCCAACTGGCGGTGGGGCCATGTGCGGTCGCGCATGTGGCACATGCCTGGGGTCGGCCCTGACCCAACAGAAATAATCTCCAAAGCCCATCTATCAGAGAGCATTTGTTCCCATTCATGGAAGCATTTTAAAAGCCTGTCCTCAAACTGGCTTTGCATAGGTTGCCCCAACGGGGAATCAAGTATCAGAAGCACTTATTAGGTTCTAAGGAAGCTGGTAGGGCAGAGGTTGGCTTTTGCGGTTTCTGTGCTTTTTGCTGGTGATAAGGCTGCTGCTGGAACGGCTGGTTGTCCCTGGGTGATGGGGAACGGGACAGTGGGGAAGAGTAGGATTGCCTCCCCTGTCTCAGGGAGGAAATAAAAATTCTTCTGACAGCTCTGGTGAAGGTGCTGCAGGT
Organism: Sphenodon punctatus; assembly: GCA_003113815.1. Classification (NCBI taxonomy): domain Eukaryota; kingdom Metazoa; phylum Chordata; class Lepidosauria; order Sphenodontia; family Sphenodontidae; genus Sphenodon; species Sphenodon punctatus. Next base: position 3,048,584 of record QEPC01009299.1, read on the forward strand.
TGGGAACATGCAATCCCATTGGCTTGGCAGTAGTATAGTCTGTCTTTAATGGCTTTAGTTCTCAATTAGTTGTCAGGTTGCAGAAACCGTCTTTGGCAAAGAGCAAATTTAAAATGACATTTTAAGCTGCCTGGGGTAGACCAGAATTATACAGCCAGGAATGTCTCCGTAGTACTACTGACGTAGCCATTAATCTCCCAGATGAAATCAGTCACATCAAACATGATTCGAGACATGTTCTTCGATAGCTCTTTGCCATCTTCTAACGTAGGGAAAAGTCTGGCCTGAAATTCTTCAGGAAGCTCCTGAAGAGTATTAAAGAGAATGTCCCAAAGGGTAAAGTTGTATCTCGCCATCAGGGCTAAATAACTGCCTGCCCTAATGCCCATGATAGCGGAGGAATAAACTATCCGCCCAAGGTTGTCCAGTCCTCCTTATCCAAGGGTTGAGAGAGGTTCTTCTCAGCTCTGGATCTCTCTGAGGCTGCTCTCGTAATTAGCGCATTAGGCTCTGGATGACGAATGAGGAAGTCGTGATCCGCATTAGAGACAGGGTACATGCAGAGTGACTTTTTGATGATAGAAGGAGTAGTGACAGGGTCTTTCCAAATTTCATCTAACCTGTCCAAGAGGACGTTAGCCAAAAGGTATTGCTAGGTGGTCCCGAGGGCCGACAGACCAGATTTTAAATAATTGGTATGGCTCCTTGTAGTAAGTAGATCCCAAAGTAACTCCTTGGGTAGCAGCCATATGGAGCAAGAGGTCCTGAAATCATCAGGAGGCAAGACAGGAAACTGGCCGATATCATTTGGCACCGCATTAGGCGTCTGGCCATGAGGCTCTTGGTCTGGGAGGTGGGGTGTGTGTTCCCCTTCTCTGCCTGTCCAGTCGTCCATCTGGAGCACCTGGAGATCATCATCGGCACCGAAGTCAGGAGCTGCTGGAACCGGAGGGATCAGCTGAAAGATGGGGGGTTGAATTGCAGGTCGGGTTAATTCAGAGGGCATCTGACTGCATTAGCTAGAAGGTATTGGAGCGGTTACTGGTGCCGTTGGAAGCAGCTGAGGTGCTGATGGTTGAGAAGGCCCATGTCCTGTAGATGCCGCTGTTAGTACCAACACATGCATGTGAGGTGCTGAAGGAGGAGATTGCGGGTCCCTCACCGGTAGTTGCCACTATCGGTGCTGTGGCAGGTAGCTGGGGGTTGAGCTGGGCCATAATCACAGATTTAACGGACTCCTATATGAGCTGCCTTAGGAAGTGTTGTAAATGCTGGAAAATACTCCCCAACTCCTCTGGGGTAGGATCTTGAGGGTGGGAAATAACAGAGCTCACTGGGCTGACTGGTATTTGTAGTTCAGAGTCCTCAAGATTCACGCTTGTATAGGAGTTGCCCCGTAAGGGGATAAGCACTGGTGCCACAATCCTTGTGAACAGCAAGCCGCTATTGAATGGAGGATATTGATATTATTATATGGGGCCAATGGCTTATGCAATTATATATTGTAAAAATTGATGGTTGCAAATTATTTTATGTTTATATTTTATCATAGCATATTTGTTCTTAGATGTAAGGTATATAGGAACTTTTATTGAATAATTATTTAACTTTGGTTGAGCTCTGCTGTGGCAAAAGTAAGCAAAAAATTTGGAGCACAAAGATCCGAGAGAAAACAGAGAGGAAGGAATATAAAATTAGGACAGAAAACATCCATCGAGATCTTATGATCTCCCCCTCCTGATTTTGCTCAGAGGCATAGTGCGTGTATAGCGAAGGTATTACATGGTGGTATGTACCTGGCTAAATTGTGAGATGGTTACTTTCGATGTATTGGCATTTGTCGCATTGTCGATGTATTGTCTTTTCTTTTGTTTGTTCTTCTTTTGGCCATGGCAAAAGCTAGATCCTAATAAATAAATTGAATTGTAGTTCAGAGTCAAATGACAAATCTATATCGAACTCTGACAACCTCTTTCTTAGTGTCGCATGTTGATGGGACCCAGGAGATTCCCATTCCAGAGAACACCTAAGTGAGGGGGATTGGTGTCGTCTCTTCTTCTTCTTGTGTACCAGCCCCAAATAGACAGCACCAAGGACTTTTTTCTCTTTTCAGGCCCCGAGGCATTTGGGGCTTTAGAGGCTCCAGCAGGAGATGTACGTGGCACCGAGTCTTTTCTTTGGTGCTTTGGCATGGAGGACTTTGCTGGCAACAGAACTGCCCAGGCAGTATACACACATGTGCTTCATCACTGGAGGTTAAGGGAATCACAGATCAAACTTGTACTCCCATTACTACATGACCCCAAGCCAATTTCAAGACAAAACCAAAGGAAACAAAGGACTCTGCTGGAGGGGATGCGGTGAAATTGGATCCTATATCCACTGTTGGTGAAAGTGCATAAAAATACAAAAGTTTTGGAGAACAGTTTGGAAACACACAGAACAAACGGTTGGCTTCGTGATCCCCTTTACTCCAGAAATAGCCTTATTAGGCATATACCCAGATAATGCTATCTTAAAGAGGTATGAAAAGTCTTGTAAAGTATTTGTTAGCTGCAATAAACATTGCCAGACAATGGAAGATACCGGAGTGATCATCTCAAGGCAAATGGTTCAAAAGACTTTAGTTTGGTTTACAATGGAAAAACTGTTGGCAAACATAAAAAGATAAAAGAGGGGACTTGGAAATCGCATGGATGCCCTGTCTGAATATAATGCAAGGGAAACTGCTTACACCCGACGATCGGTCATAACTTTTTGACTTTTATATATAATTACAATGATATGAAACCTGTAGGAAACAAGCAAATAGTATACCAGCCAGCTTGAGAGGTTGGATTGTTTATAGTTTATGGTTTTGGGAATTACATTGATTGTACACTTATGCAACAATTATAATAAAAAACTATTTTAAAAAGAACTGCCCTGGCAGCATTCTTGTGGGAGGTCTTGGAAAAGACCTGTTAAGTGCTTAAAGTGGACACCACACCATGACTGGGAGTTGGTGCTTGGTCCGAGGAGCTGTGGATGTCATGGCTTGTTTGGTGAGTAGTAACTTCCACCAGCTGGCAGGCCCATTCTTTTCTTGTCTGAAGCTTAAAAGAATAGATCAGGCAGAGTAAGGTGTGCTGAGCTCCTAGGAAAAATAAGCAGTGGTTGTGCGCATCAGTCTGGTATCTTGGTGGCACACTGCAAGTGGCGTTCAAACCTTTTAAAATTATTATTATTAACAAATATTTATATAGCACTAGCAGTGTACCTGGCACTTTACAAAGTAATAAAATAGACACGGTCCCTGCCCCTAGGGCTTACAATCTGAGAGACAGGAGCTGGGGGAGAGAC
>QEPC01009299.1:3055791-3078954 GCA_003113815.1 Sphenodon punctatus
GGCCCGCTGGTCGGTGGAGCTTGGGGTGGCAGGAAGGCCAAGCCCCAGGAGAGTCGTGGTGTCCTCAAGCGATGGCAGCCGAGGATGCTGGGAGCATATGCAGACGAGCTGCAACCTCACCAGTTCTTGCCATGCATCAAGGTTAAACGAGACAAAAATTGTTTTATTCTTTTTGTTGAAGGGAATGTTGAAGAGAGGTTGTTGTGGAATGCCAGTCTGAGGTTAGTTAACATGAGGTAAGTAGAGATCAAATTGAAGCATCTAATCTCTACCTGATGCAGGAAAAGACTGGAGGGCAGGGGAGTGCAGCACTATTTATACAGGGCTCCGATTAAGTCATGCAGCGCTCCCCTCGTGATCCAGATTGGAGAATCTGTCTGATCTCAGCACCTGACAGCACCGAATACCATTAGTGTGAATATGGAGAGGCTCTCTAAGAAGAAGTGTTATGGTGAATCCATAGGCAAAGTGAATCCAACCATTTCAACCCTTTCTCAGAAGAGTTTTCCTTTAGGTAACAGGATATGGAACAACCAGAGCAGAAGACCATATCCTGAGAAATGCTGGAGATTCCCACTTGCACTTATGAGGAGAAAAGCAACATGATAGAAATGTTAAGAGATGACACCATATAGTCGGATTGACAAGTCTGCAGAGCCTGTTAATCGAACCCCATGCTCATCACTGCATATGCCTCTGTGATAAGAGTGCCTTCAAGTTCTACAGCAGTAGCTAGAGCAGCTGGTATTACTCTGATGCCAGCTGAAGATTATTTCAGCATCTTCTAAAAGGGATTTTCTTTTTTTTAAAAAAAAAACCTTCACCGTGTCAAAGCTGGGTGGTGCAGCGTGTTATTTTTATAGCATGTAAACTCCCCTGACTGCGGGTAAAGAGAGCAGATGTTAATGCAATTCATGTTGGCACTGAAGTTACACCAATTGGAATTAAACAAGTTTTTAATAAATATCTAAAAGTACTGGCGGAGACCTTATATTCCCAAGGGAATTATATACCCAAAGCCTAGGTTAAAAGATTATATTAGAGAGATTCAACCACTCAGATGTTAGGAAATGCCAAATTTATGGCTGCCTGCACAACTGCCTTGTGTGTTCGCAACTACAATAAAGTCTTTAATATATCTGTACATAACATGTCTCGTTTTTTAAAGAAACAAGAAAGAATTATGTGCAATTGTAACAAACTCCTAGGGTTTAGGCCGAGACCTTCTTGGGGATAAGTTTTTCCACGTCTACCTGCTGCAAGAGTCGTACACTTCCTCTAAAAAATCAACTTTTGGCCACAAAACAGGGTAATGGACGTTATAGAAATTTTATCAAGTGTGGCTGTTCTTATGTTCCTAAACAGTAACTGGCAGTGGCAAGAGATGTTCTATCCCAGAGAGAAATTGGATTGTAGTAAATCCCAGAGCAATTGTGTAAAGCTGCTACAACTGCAGCAAAGGCAGTAGCTAGGGCCAATATCAGAGTATTTTGTGTTGCAAAAGTCTTCCAGGTGTGACACAAGGAAAAGAAAAGTAAATGGCAATTATGAAACACTCACTCTTTGCCAAACCTGAATTTCGTACAAAGAAAAGTTACTTCTCTGGTCTGAGAATATTTTTTCCTGCCAATTATCAAGGGTCTACTGCAAACAGATAAAGTGCAAGAGATTCTCAAAGAAGAGTTGCAAAAGTCTCTATAAATAGTTGAAGTGTTAAGCAATATTGGGATCACTACTATACTAGCTCCCCTAACAAGCAGCAGTGGCTCAAAGGGTGCCACCTCAGAATTTTCTACCTTAATGTTAACTACTGAGATCAATAGCTTGTCTGACCAGCAGAACTTGAAATGTGCATTTCCACAGCAGAATGCATAACTAGGAAAAGAGGATCCACTATAAATACATAACCCCTTCTCTGAAAGCAGCCCAAGAGAAGGATTTTTTTTAATTTATTTTTTTAAAAGGGAATGGTACTGCCTCCCCTGTGAAGTGTCTGGGGTATAAACAAGGCCAGGGATTGTTATATGATTAGAGAAGTCACGATTTATAGTTCATTCCAATAAAAGAAAAAGGGATATTGTGTGCAGAATAAAAAAAATTGAGGTATTAATAAATCTACTGAAGTGTAATGAAAAAAGTATTAAAAGATAGGCAGGTGGCAGGGGAAATCCTAGAATAGTATAATTAAAGGTACAGTTCACACTTTTTATGAAAAGAAAGTACAAAAGGAATAAGCAAACTATGGCCCACGTGGCTTCATAAAGTATTAACTCAAGATCTGAGACTAAAACTAACCTGTACTGATAACAGAAAGGGTACAGAATCAAACAAAACAATGAACGGACAATTGCGTCCCTTACCTTGGGAATTGTCCTTCTGTGGACTCGATGGGAGGTTATTCGGACTCTGGGAGCAATCTACCACATGTCCAGCAGGAGGAAGCACCAAGCTTTCAGCTGGGCATGCATAGGGATGTTGCTCCCTCACTTCCCCAGGTGTATAAAGCTGACGGACAAGGAAGACCTGAAAGGTAAGCAAAGAACAACCCAACACCCGCAACCAGCAGGAAAAACATAGGAACAACCCTGAAGGGGTAAAAAATGAAATTTAGTCGGTAAAACAAAATAGTATGATCCTCAGGTGGGCCGAATAACCACCATCGAGTCCACAGAAGGACAATTCCCAAGGTAAGGGACCCAGTTGTCCGTTCTATGGACTCTCAGTCAGGTTATTCGGACTCTGGGAGGTAAAAAGCAGTCAAATTATTCGGCATAGGGTGGGACCAATTCAAGCAGTGGTACCCAAAACACCCTGCAACACCCGCCCCCTAAAGGAGGCCTCGGAAGAATCAAAAATATCAATTTTGTAATGTCTAGTGAACGTATGGGGTGTTCGTCACGTAGCGGCCCTGCAAATCTCAGACGGGGAACCCGGGAACGAAAAGCCCAATTTGTAGCAGGCCCCCTAGTAGAATGGGCAACGACTCTAGGAGGGGGAGTCAATCCTGCAGCCCTATAGGCATCGGCAATACAAGCTGATATCCAGCATGAAATGACCGTCTTGGAGGCCCCATACCCCTTAGATCGGGAGTGATAACTGACTCAAAGCCTTGAGGTATGGCGGAAGGTTGCCGTATGCTCGAGGTAGATTTTTAGGGCTCAGCGGTCGAGAGTGTGCCAGACTCTTTCAAGGCGATGATGAGGGCGCGGGCAAAATGAAGGCAAGACCACTTCCTGAGCGAGGTGAAAAGAAGAGGCCACCGTAGGTAGGTAGGAAGGGTCTGTGCGCAAGATGACAGACTCCTTTCTGAAAGAGCACAGTGAAAGGTCCATGGAAAGGGCCCCAATCTCAGACACCCTTCTAGCGGATGTAACGGCAATAAAGAACGTGACCTTGATCGAAAATAAAGGGACATCTCCTGGAGGGGTTTGAACGGAGGACCAGTTAGGCCTTAAGCACCACATTCAGGTTCCAAGAGGGAAACCTGTGGACAACTGGGGGAGAGATCTTGCGAGCCACCCTCAAAAACTGTCTGATGTGAGGGTGAGCAGAGAGCTGAATCCCACTACAGCAACCCAGGGTACTATTGATGGAAGCAAGCTGCTGAGCTAAAGTGTTAGGTCTGAGGCCCTTGTCCAGACCCTCTTGCAGGACGAGTGCAATAAAGGGGGACTGGGAAGGAACCCTGTGCAAATGACACCACTTCACAAACACCCTCCAGGTGCACTGGTAGATACGTCGTGTGGACTTGTGTTTTGAAGCGAGCAGTGTAGCAACGACTGTATCCAAGTACCCCAGGCGCCAAAGGGCTAGGGTCTCAAGAGCCAAGCCATCAGCTTCAGAAACTGAGGCTGATGGTAAAGCAGAAGGCCCTGGGACAACAGATCCATTGAGGCAAGGAGACTCACATTCTCCCCTGCTGAGAGGTGGAGAAGATCCAGAAACCAGGGTCTGTGAGGCGGGTAAAGGCCACTAGGATGACCGTGGCTCTGTGTTGTTTGCACCTGTGTAACACACCCTGCTGAGAAGGGGAAACGGGGGGAAGGCATATAGTGTCCCCGGGGGCCATTGTTGTCGGAGCGCATCGTAAGCTTCTGCTCGGGGATGAGGGTCCCGGCTGAAGAAACGGGCAGCTTTGGCGTTGGAGGGGGATGCAAAGAGGTCGAGAACAGGCTGTCCATATCGGGAGACAATGAGTCGGAAGGCTGAAGGTCGAGGGACCAGGTCCAGTTGTTTGCGACTGAGCCAGTCCGCTTCTACATTGTCCACACCCCTTATGTGTAACGCCGACAGTGACAGAAGACGAGTTTCCACGCAGCGCAGGAGGCGTGCAGCTTCCACATGTAGCAAGGGAGAGCGGGACCCCCTCTAGTTGTTGACATAGGCCTTGGCGGTCGTGTTGTCGGTGAAGACTATCACGTGGCGTCCCGTTACTTGCTGTGAAAAGTGCCGTATGGCTAGATGGATGGCTTTTAGCTCCAGTCCGTTCATGCTGTGAGAGTGGTCCCTGACCGACCAGGTGCCCTGGGTGGCCTCCGTGTTGAGGTGGGCCCCCCAGCTGAGGGGACTGGCGTCCGTAGTGAGTCTCACATGGTCGGCGTCCATAAGCAGAACTCCGTGCCGGAAGCGAAGAGGGTGTTCCCACCAATTCAGCGAGAGCAGGATATCCGGGCTGACTGAGAAGGAAGCCAGTGTGCCTGATATCAGAAGCATCTGCCACTGTCGGAGGCACTGCTATAGAGGGCGGGAGTGAAAACGCACCCACTGGAGAGAACGAGTGCAGGATATCATAAGACCCATGAGAGACGCCAGTGTGATCAGGGGCGTGCGGGGTCGAGATCGAACAAGCGTGATTAGGTTACGGATCTTGTGTTGACGCTGCGGTGGAATGAGCACCCTGTTCACGATGGTGTCGAAGATCACTCCCAGATGTACTAGCCGCTGAGTGGGAGTGAGGTGGCTCTTTGTCTGCATTGACGAGGAAGCTGTGGTATGACAGGTACTCAATCAAGCGTTGGAGGTGGCGGAGCGCGAGATCCCTTGTCAGAGCCTTGAGGAGGAGGTCGCCCAGGTATGGGAAAATGGCAATGTCTTCTAGGTGAAGGTTCATTATGAGTGGTACGAGCACTTTGGTCAGGGCCCCGATTCTTCCGCGGAATTTTAAAAAAAATTCTGCAGGAGTCAGGGCCCAATTCTGCGCCTCAGTGCGATTTACCATGCCGGGGGGGAGGGGGCTTGGGCTTGCCTCCTCCTCCTCACTGGTCAAACCCTCAGGGCTTCCCCTCCCCAGCTGCTGGGGCTTGCTTGGCTCCCCCCCACTTTTAGAAAAGGAACTGCCTTACCAGTGATGGCAGCAGTAGCTGCTCCGTCCAGCGCGCTCGTACTTCCTGGCCCCTCTCGATGGGGTCTCTCAGGGCGACGCAGCCGGATGACGTCATCCAGCTATGATGCCCTGAGAGGCCCTGTCGGGAGGGACCAGGAAGTACGAGCGCGCTGGATGAAGCAGAAGCTGCTGCTGTCACTGGTAAGTTAATTAATTATCTAAACGGGGGGGCAAGCCCTGGCAACTGGGGAGGGGAAGCCCCGAGGGTTTGTTCATTCGCCTTCCCCCGTGGAATCTCCTGCCCCACGTCCCCCCAGCGCAGGCTAGAAATTCTGCGCTGGGGTAAGCGGGGCAGGAGATTCCACGGGAGGAGGAGAATTCTGCGGGAAATCTGCGAATCGCAGACCCGCGTTTGGCTTGGGGCCCTGACTTTGGTGAACGTTTGAGGAGAGGCCAAAGGGCAGGGCGTGATACTGCCAGTGCTGGTTTTGGTAGCAAAAGCGGAGACACCGTCTGCGTGCTGGGAGAACGGGCACGTGTAGCTAGGCATCCTGGAGGTCCAGAGACGTAAGCCAATCTCCCACAGTCAGGGCTAGGGTGATGGAAGAGAGGGTCTCCATCTTGAATCGTTGTGCTTTTACCGCTTTGTTGAGGTGTTTTAGGTCGAGAACTCCCCTCCAGTTCCCATTCTTTTTCTCGACGAGGAAGACGATGGAGTAAAGATCCATTCCCCTTTCCGGTGTTGGTACAGGCTCTATCGCTCCGATGTGTAGGAGCCTGGAGATTTCACGACCCATGGCATCTTGTTTGGCTGGGTCGCGAGGGGAAGGGGAGACGCAAAAGAACTTTCTGGGTGTGTACCTGAGTTCGATTGCGTATCCCTTCTGCACTGTTTGCAGGACCCAGGCGTCCGTGGTTGTGCCCTCCCATCTGTTTGAGACTAGCTGGAGGCAGGTGCCGAGGAGGTTAGAGCTTGAGGAACAGGGCTCGGAGCAGTCAGGAGTCTTGTTTGCGACTGGGAGACCCAGATCATTTGGGGTAATGCGTCTGGGCCGGGAATCAGAAAGACCTGGATCTGCGTCCTCGGTGGTTTGTGCTGGGGGATCGGGAAGACCAGGTGGTGACAGGAGTGTAGCTTCACCTTGGGCCCTGTGAAAAACGCTGAAATGGGCGAAAAAAGCTTTTAGCAGACTGAACCTGGTGAAGCGAGTGCTTTTTCTCCTTGTTCAAGGCCTCCACTAGTGCTTTATTTAGTGCGGAGCCGAACAGCTTGCCACCTTTAAACGTGCTATTCACCAGCAGATTTTTTGCATGTGGGTCCACCCACCAGGAGCGTAGCCAAAGCCTGCGTCTGGCGGCTACATTGGTTGCCCTCCCTTTGGCTGCCCACGTGACCATGTCCATAGACAAGTCTACTAGAAAGGTGTGCGCCAGGGTCACGTTATTAGCTAGCTTCTGTGAAAGGGCCTCCAAAATATCGGGGTCCTTTCCAAGTTGGAACCATTTCATAATGGTCCTGGAAACATAGGAGATTGTAGTAGCCATTTGTAAGATACAGGCAAGGGCCTCGTAGCTCTTTCTGAGCCCGGTTTCCAACCCCTTGTCGGTGGGGTCCCTGGGCAAAAGATCCCCTTCAGAAGGGAAAACAGATTGGCGAGCTAGGGAGGCCGCTGCGGCATCCACCTGTGGGGTCCTAAAGATCGAGTCACTGCTTGGAAAAGGAGTACAGGGACTGCTGCACCTTGGAAAGCTTTAGGGTTTTAGTGTGCTTCCATTGGTCCTGTATGATTTTTTTTCAAAGGCTCTGTCTAGGGTGACACCCTTGGATGCAGAGACGAGCTTGGGGATGTAGTTCCTATCAGATTTCTCCTCCTCAGAGGAAGACTCTGATTCGCTCATCTTCAGGGACCTAGGGGTAATTCTAAAGACCAATTCTGCTCATCTTAGGAGTTTTGGCCCTTGGACAGAGGGCAACTCCCTGTCCAACTCCTTTGGCCCTTTGGACAGGACCTCGCTCCACTCGGAAGGGTCCTTGGATGGGGAGGAGTGGGTGCCAGAAGACTGATCCGAATCCTCCTCGAAAGTCTGAATAGTGACCAGGGGGGTTCTGGTCGGGCCGCCCCTTTTATTGTGTTTGGGAGGAGGGGGAGTGTCCACCTCTGAAAGGATTTCACCCTCTTTTCTATGGGGGGAAACCCCCTACGTCCTCCTTCAAGGATGAGCCTATAAGGTCCCTAATGGGTCTCTTTAGTGGGGGCTTGCGGGAGCTCCTATGCTTCCCTTTGCCCGAGGCTCTCAAAGATCCCTTAAATGATAATTTGGGGGGGGAGGGGGAGTGCGTTTGCGTTGCCTCCTGTCCCTGATCTGGTTGTTCTCTATCCGGGATAGCACCCCCATCATGGACTTAAAGGTGTCCTGGAGCTGCAGGAACGCCTGGGCAGGGTACCCCCTTACTTGGCTGGAGGCAGAGGCGTCTGCCTCCACGTGATCCTGTTCTGCTGAGCTGGAGCTCCGGCGTCGGGGGCAGGGCGCTGAAGCCACAGCTGGGATGGCGACAGTTTCGGTTTCAATTTCCCTGCTGCAGCTCAACGCACGGCATTTCGCCGTGTTTTGAGACCATCTCAGCCATACTAGCGGGTACCCCGAGGCGGGGGGGGGGCAAACCACGTGGGTCGATCCCCCACACCCGCTCTGCCCTGGTCTGTACCCTGGGCACTGGATCCGGGGGGGTTGGGGGTTTCACCGGAGCCGTTGCTGGTGGTGCCTACAGGCGCCTACCAGAGGCAAAAGCCTCTCTTGAACTTTTCTGGGCAAAAAAACAATGAAACAGGAATTTAAGGCCTGTACAGGTGCGGAGCACCCCGCTGCAGCTCCTACTAGGCCAGAGGCAGACTTTCAACTGGGGAAGCGAGGGAGCAACAGCCCTACACATGCCCAGCTGAAAGCTTGGTGCTGCCTCCTGCTGGCCATACGATAGATTGCTCCCAGAGTCCGAATAACCGGACTGAGAGTCCATAGAAATATCATTTACAATTTGAAGGGAAAAGATAAGTGCAGGATGAAGTTACTACTGCCAGTGACTTTGCAGTAAAAGAGAAGGGAACGTGCAAATAGTCAAGGGGGCAGGGAAGAGTGCGCGCAAGAGAATGCATGCATGCTCACTCATTAATAATGGAAATAGGGAGTTTAAAAGATTATCCCATCATGATTGAGCAACCAAAGGTTTTTAAATAGTTAACAGAAAAATAAGACCGATACAGAAAATGTCATTAGGAATTAACCAGGTACAAAATGACTGCAGTAAAGCAAGTGTAGTTGAAATATTCAGAAAAGGAAGACGAATGAACCTGTTAATTACTGTACTAACCTGTACTTTTAATTTCACTTTAATGAAATAATCGAAATAATCATGTAGGGCAAAAAAATAAAAAATAAAAATCAAAAAAGTTCTGAATAGTTTTCAAAAGCATTCTAGAATGGCCTGGTCCATTTAAGTCAATGGTAAAACTCCCACTGGTTGCAATGGGAGTTCAATTAGAGCAATGCCAAGTACTTTTAAAAGTTAAACCCCACAGTTAATTTTTTATAAGCAGCACAGGTTTAGAAAGATCAAATCATTCCTGACAAACTTGATTGCTTTTTATAGAATTACATAGTAAAGGACTAAGAGGATGTAGTAGATATGCTAACAAAAATCTATACTTGGAGCATTTTATACTTTTTAAAAAAATCTAATGAGAAGTTAATAAGATTGGTTTATAATTTAATCATATTTCAATTTCAATCACACAGAAACTAGCTAAAGGGCAATAAAGTAGGGGAAATGAGAAACAGTTAAGGGAGACATCTAGTGGGATGGTGAAGGAGTCAACACTGGGTCCCGTTTTACCATCTTCGGTATTGATATTGAACATGGCGTGAATAAAACGTCAACAAAATTTGCAGATATTAAAGGCAAGGTAGTCATTTTAAATGCCCACATAAGTGAAAGAGATAGAGAGTATCACGGTACTAGCTGTCCACATCACAGGAAATGGCAAAAGGGGTAAAAGCAGCTTCTGCAGGCTTTTTACTCTCTCACTTTTATATATCCTGGCTCCCCGCCAGCACAGTTGAGCTGATACAACAGAGAAAGTGATATTTTACTGATATTCAGCATTATATTTATCAAAGGTGGAAGTTACTTGCTACTATGGTCTCGGATTTTTCCTCCTGTTGTGCTGGCCACAATTTCTGAGGTAGGGGTGGCATTATCCTTTACCTAGCCATAAACTGGGAGGAGATCTAAAACATGGTTCAAAGGATCAAGCCCTTGGAGAGAGAGGAGAAATGAAAGATACTGTAAAATGAAACTTGTGAAAAAAATAAATGAAAATCCATTTGGAGGAAGATAATCCCAAACAAGAAAAAGGGAAGATTTAGGAAGACCTGGGGATAGAAGACGTTAGTACAATTAACATGAGTATGAAGTGCAATATGGCAGCTAAGAAGCCACTTACTGGATCAGGGAGGGGCTAGCTCCACACTGGATAGGTCTACAAACCTCCCCCTCCCATTCCCCAGGACACAACACTAATCTCTGGGTCAGTCTGAGACTTCATACCCCAGAACAAGAAGGTAATCCCTATGTGGACAAATCCATCAATATGTACTCAGTTCTGAACATCTCATTACCAGCAAACTGGAGAAAACAGAAAAAGTATGATCTCACCAGAGTAGGACTGTTTTCCCACATGCGTACGTGCAGACAGCACCTAGTAAATGTGTGTTCTTATGACCATTGTGTCCTCGGATATATAAATTTGTGTCCTTGTATATATTAAATATTGTCCTCATATTTAAATATATTAAAAATTTGTTGAAGGGACTAATTTAATTGCAAAGCTTCTATATAAATATACGCATGTACCTCTGAAAAAAGGAATGAGAAAGTTGTCTACAAGTATTTAAAGGGTGTGATCTCCTTAGAGGGAAAAGAAATAGTTGTTAAAAAACAGGCATGCAGCTATGAGAAATGGGCTCAAATTAAGGAAAGGAATATTTAAGCTATACAGAATCGTTTCCTGACAGATATGTGGAAACAATCTCCCCAGGGATATAGCAGAAACTCAATAAAACTGGAGAGGATAAAGCACAGGAGACACTACAGGGAATAATTCTGCCCTGGCTGGAGAGATGAATGCTGGCACAATAGTTCTTTCTTCATTTCTAGTTTGTGTAACAGCTGAGATGGTAGCTAGTTAAAAATGAGTCAAGACACATTACCTCCCAGGATTTCATTACCTTCCCAAGTTGCTAACTATGATCTCCTCTCACAGGTAGCTTTTTCAGGGGAAACACCAGAGAACCCTCATCAATTTATCAGCTAATGCTTTCTCAAATCAGCTGGACTGTAGATGGTTGGGTTATTAATGGCTTTCCTGACCACCAAGAAGACAGTCTTGATTACCTCTCAGAGGGCCATTTGGGGAGAAATAAAAAGACTTTTACACAATAAAAATGCACTTCAGAAGTTCAAGTATTGCTGACAAGTACCACATACAAGAAAATTCATCACCTAGTCAAGAGAGCAACACAGCAGCAGTGCCTTACTACATGCTGAGGATTTATTACTTCAGAAAAAGACTAATTTGAAAGAACAATGAAAAAGTCACAGGTCTCTTGTCTGTGTTCTAAACAGGCAACCAACTGCCTCTACTCCAATCATGTCTGCTGTACTGTTAAACCATTTCTGGTACAGCAGCATCTTTTAAAATGAGACTAATGCACTTGGTAGCTGCAAACAGCCATTAGGTAAAATTCCCCAACATTCACTGTTTATGCCACCAGTTTGTATGACTGGAAGACTCCACCCCTCCTACTAGGGCATTGCTAGTAGCAAGTACTTTCAACAAGTGCTATTCAGCATGCAGTCCATAGTCAGATGACACATGTGGTTGCTCCTTGAAATTTTCAAGAAACATACCTGCCTTACAGACAAAATTTAAACAAGGTCATCTTTTTATGTCCTGAGCTCTTAAATTCCTAGATTCCCAAGGAGAGAAATTAAAATAATCAGGAGATCCTTATTTGGTTTTGATCATGAATCCGGATGTCCATCTTAGCTCCTCCCTCCTTATCTTTAAAAAGCACCTCAAGACTCCGGGTGTTTGCCAACGTTACAGTGGGGAGGGGGACTTCGATTAGCAAATCTAATGAGGGGAGATCACGCGAGTCTCTGATTGTAGGCATAGGGATTCAATTGTTATTTCCCCTTCTCCCGTTAAAATCAACAACATGATGCAGGGCTGGATTTCAAGCCGTGAATGGCGTTACTGATTTTAATAGAAGGGGGAAATAACGGAATCCCCGTGACCATGACCATGATCTCCCTCTCATTAGTTTTGCTAATGGAGCTTTCCTCCACCCTCCTGTAACGTTGGCAAGCAGCCTTATTTATTCTCCAGGTGCATTTAAGATCCACTGCTGTTTCTCCTTAACGTGTGTTGTCCTCCACCTGTTTCCTTCCCCTTTTAAAATTGTTTTTACATAAATTTATGTTTTAAATCAATTTTATATATTTTATTTTTAACTTGTAAAACACTTCAACCACCATTTGGTGATGGGGCACTATAAAAATAAAATTAATTAATAATGTACCATCGTTATTGGCCGTGATCCCATGCCCTGTGGATTCGCATGATTTCCACGGTGCACAATGTGCTCACAATGAAGATCCCCACAGTTTGCGGAGGGCTTGGGATCAATCTCAAAATAATAATAGAGAAGAAAATAAATAATAATAATAATAATAATAATAATAGAGAAGAGCTCAGAGAACAGTGAGAGGGGACATGATAGAGGTTTATAAAATCTTGAGTGGTATGGAACGAGTAGACAGGGAATGGTTATTTACCCTCTCAAATAGTACTAGAACTAGGGGACACGCCATGAAACTAGCTGCCGGCAGATTTAAAACAAATAAAAGGAAGTATGTTTTCACTCAACGCATAATTAACCTATGGAATCTGTTGCCAGAGGATGCTGTCAGGGCCAATAGTATAGCTGGGTTTAAAAAAGGACTGAATATGTTTATAGAAAGTAGGTCCATTTAACGGCTATCGGCCAAGTAGCTTACTGGATGAACTTCTTACTGTCGGGAGCTGGGAGTGAACAACAGGAAATGGATTGTCCATTGTGACTGTTGGTTCTTCTCCCATGCGATAGATACTGGCCACTGTCGGAGGACAAGATGCTGGGCTTGATGAACCATTGGTCTGACTCAGTATGGCACTACTTCTGTTCTTAACAACAACAACAACAACAACAATAATTATTATTATTATTAATAATGTAGAAAGTCAGAAGAACCCTCCATTAGATATGAGGCTTAGCTTATTTCTCATGTGAACTATGTCCCCAGATTAGTGAACAACTTTGGCAACCACCTCCCTTCTGAATTTCTCCTCAAGACAAATGCCTTATCTTCAGTGAGGCCAAATAACTTTAGAGGTGTTCAAACAGAATCCCTCCAACTTGCTTCAGAGCTTTCTTTAGGGTCAGCAGCAACCTGCAGGTGGGGGTTAAACTCAAATATAACCTTTGTAAAATGTGTGGAATCATACAGGTATGACTGAGCCATGTTATTGCTCTGGAAGCAACAATCGAAGTTAGTGCTGAGTGGCCTGTCCAGGTGTGTTCTCACAATCAGCTCTTCGGAATTAAGAACACTGCTATTCTCATCATCAGGTTGATTAAAGTGTATCCCATCGCAGAAGCATGTTAGTTATTCCATAGTAATGATCACTGAACGGAGAAGCTCATGAGTATAGTCGGAGATGTGTGTTCACTGTTTCCACACTGGCAGCAATGGGGAAAAGGCAGCAAACATGGATCCCTGAGTATATGCCTCCTTTCCCATTTCTTCTCTCATCTCCCTTAAATTACTCCCCAGCAGCCTCCTCCAGATCAGTTTTAAGTATGGCCACTTCTAGTTTGTACCTGTGAAAATGTGACAAGCAGAAATGGCACGCACGCACGCACGCACGCACCCCTCATTCCCCAAATCCAACCATAACCCTGCTGGGTGTGGAAACTGTAGGTCACACCTTCTTGAGTTTTGGGTTTGTGCTAGGGAAGCTTGATCCATCAATGATGCCAAAATACTGTTTTAGCTGTGAAACACCAGAGCTTCAACTGGCATCACAAAGAGGTAACTCAAGTGTAGAAGTTTATCTAGTAATACCTTGATAATGGAAAGTTCTGTCTCCTGGAGTGCAAATTTATGTTAAAGCAGCAGCATCCTGTAAAAGTTTGCAGTGAAGCTGCTATTCGTAGGGCATTTTTAGGAAGAGGTCTTAGCCCATCATTCCATCCAAGCACTATTACTTTATATTGGAAGCAAGAGGACAGAGGGGCAAGAAATTGTTTTTAAAAACATGAATAGAACCAGGGAAAGTCAAACCTAGGCTGCAATGAGATCATAGACCATTTAAAGATATTTCCTAGCACTGGCAAAGTCCATTCAAAATGTATTATTCCTACTCAGTCTGATCTTTTATTATTGTTCTTTGTTTGCAAGTGTTTTCAAAGAGATGGCTATAAACTAATGTAAATTGCTGTGTGTTTGGTGGCAACATTCTAGTGTATTAAACTCGTTAGTACAGGAAGAGGGAACAAACTAAAAGACAATCCAGTTCTAGAGGTTCCCTTTACCTTTTTTTAATTATTTTTTTTTAATATATAAAAGCTGCTTCTGAGAATGTCCCTGTTCTTTGGACTCTGGGAAGTGGAGCTTTGCAGGGAAGTAGACAGCTGAATCAACACCTTGCCATGCTGCCTCATTAAATGCTGAACTAGAGAGATCAAAAGGGAGCTGGGAAGAAAAATGGAACAATAAAAAGTAAGGTACAGGCACTAAGCAGAGCTACTGCTTTTAATAGCTCTAACTGGACTCCAGTTAGATCAGATCATTGTACACCGGAATGAGCTAGTTATAGTTATACCAATAAGATAACATTATGCAACTGTCATAGCTAGGGCTCCTGCAGAGATGGGGGCCAAGAAAGTGTCCCCCAGAGGTCATATATGTCTACTATTTTTAATATGGTATCTACAAATCCAACAAAAGAAAAGACAGCTTGTATTCAAACCAATTAAATAGCTATTTATACTGGCCAAACTGCTTGTTTACATCCTAGTTATCTCCTTCTTCACTTGGGTTTCTGACTTAGACCACAGGAGCCACCTCCAACCCATCCAAAACGCTATTGACGAAGTCATTCATCTAACCTATCATTTTGAATGTCAGCCCGTCACTTGGCATAAAATTTAAATTTGTTTTTGCCTTCAAGTCTTGTATCGCACAATACCTACCCTACAATTCAGAATCTCTGTCCTTACACATCTCCCACATCCACTCAATTCCATTGATCTAACCAAGTCACATAACAGCACCCACTACTATAGTATCTCAATCTCCTAGTGCATTAAACAAAGCTTCAGTAGGCTAGTGACTTAATTTCTTTCCTGTTCTGTCACGCCATCCCAAGCTACTGGGGCTACATATTCTTTAAATCCCCTTTCCGTTATCACTTTTTCTTCCTTTTCCTGAATCTTTGACATCTTAGGGGTGTGGGGGAGAGCTATGCATCTTTCCCCTTTATGAGTGTGTAAGTAAGACGACTAAGCCAAGAGGTCTTTGCTACATACAAGCTAGCAAAATGGAGGTGTCCTTGAAGAGCTAGGAAGCATCAGGTCTTGCAAATCCAGAGTAAGGGTCACGGGGATGGGGGCATCCAGGATGTGGATTTGGAGTGCAGGGTCAGGATCAGGGCCAGGACTGCAGTTAGGAAGCACAACAGGGAGAAAGGAGGCACGGTTGGAATCAACAGGAGAGGAAACAAGGCTGGGAAGAGCAAGAACAAAGCAAAGGGGTCAAGAAGCAAGACTAGAGACAAGGGCTGAGGTCAGAGGCAGGACAGGAAGAGGACAAGGAAAGAGTTGCTCTGCCGAACCTCCTGCTGCCACCAGCCTGGCTTGCAGCCAACCAGTAAGCTGGGAGACATGGTAGGGGCTAGAGAAAGACAGGAGGAGAAGTGTGGCCAGGGAAGCAGAGAGCCCCCTTGAGGGAGTGGCTGGGCCTGAGTTAAGGTGGAGCTGTGACACTGCAGGCCCAGCCACTGCTCCAGAAATTCCAAGGGTGAGGGTTTAAAATCCAGGTCCTGACATCCAGCAACTTTACCTAGTCTGAGAAAATATAAAGTTCAAGGTTCTTAGAAATGCAATCTCTAGTAATCTCTAGTCTCAAGGTTGTAAAGCACAGGAAAGACTATTTAGTATCCCTTATTTATCTCCTCTCTGGCGAGGTGCCACTGTTCTCAGATTTGTAGATTCTCTGAGACCTTGAGTTTACATGTACTGGCAGAAGGAATGCGTAATTACTTCGCTGAGCAACACAGCAAACTCAATCATTTTGTTATATAAAGACAGTTATTGGAGAAATTTTGAGATGGCTTCTTTAGAACTCCAGCCTGAAAGGTCCTTGAGGTGTTAATCAGTGGAGAAAAAAAGAGCGATGAAGAAGACAGAGAACATGACGTATCCTACCATGTCTTAGCGTTTACTTTAAGATAAATGCAAGATGGCCAAAGGCAGAACTGCTACTGAATACAGACTACTCTATGGCTGGCCTCAGTATTGGTGTCAGCCAAATAATCCTAGGGATTCTAAAACAAAGGAGACTTCTGAAGAAAGTGCATCTGCTCTGTATGTCAAGCCATGGCTGTGATGAAGCTATAGCCCTTTCCTTTGGTGCTGTAAAAAACTGGCTCCTGCAGTAACTTTGATCATATACACCCTAGGTAGAAGTGGCGTAGGAATGATAGGGACAGGTGGGACATTTGTTCCTGGGCCCATGAGGTTGGGGGGCCCACAAGCCAGAACTGTGGCAGATTTTGTCAGCCGCCTACCAATGCCAGCAAACCTCCTCCCCGTGTGTAGTCGAGCCAGGAGTCTGACAGCCTGTTCCTGCAGGGAGCGATTGACCAGAGAGAAACGTAGTCCCTCTTAGACTCTGAGCATTCACTTTCTGTGCTCAAAGGTAGAGTTTCAAACTACATTTTCCAGTAATCACTGGGTTAGCCTGCCTGTAAGTCATTTGCTAATGTGCCCAACTTAAACATTTGAAAATTCTGGGGCTATGGCTCCAGCTCCTCCTGGCTTGGTGCTTTGATAGGTTCCTGTCCCTTGCCAGCCTGGAGGGCTTCAGAGTTACCTCTCCCCAGGCTTGTGCCTGGGAGGTGACTATGGGCGGGAGACAGCAGGGAGCGGGGACCCACCAACAAAGAGAGAATGACTGGTCTGGGGAATATCTATGCTGCTGCTACCAGAGCAGAATTCTAAATCACAGCTCGCAAGGTAGAGGAGGAAGGAATCCGCTGGACCTCACCCAGAGAATGAACATGGGAGGCCGCCAGGGTCGGGCTATGAGCAGCTGCTGCAGGCAAGGGAAGTGGCGGGGCAGGGCTGGCCCTTTCACCCTTCCACCATAACCATTGGGCTGTGCATGGCAGGGTGGAATGTGAGAGTTTTTATGGGGAGCTGTGTCGAAGAGGAGGAGTTTTATGGGACATTTATTTGGCATGAGTGTACAGGGGTTTTGGTAACGTTTCTATTTAGAGGTTCTTAGTAACAGGTTATCTATAAGATACTGGTACTTATCTGGATTGAATGTGTTCAATGTTTTGGAGGAGGGAGTGTTTTAACAGGGTGCTTATTTAAGGGGAATGTGCAGGGATTTCTGAGGTGGTGGGGTTTCTGTGAAGTTCTTGGTACAGGGTTTCTATAGAGTACTTATTCAGTGTGAATAGGCAGGGGTTTCTGAGACGGTGGAGTTGCTATGTTGTGCTTATTTAAGGGAAATGTGCAAGGGTTTCTGAGGAGGTGGAATTTCTATTGGGTACTTCAGTTACCGGGGGGTGGGTGCCTGGAGGAGGCAGAGGATGGTGAATCAGTGGTAAGGTTTCTGTGGGGAAGTATATTTGTGGGAGCATATTTTGGGGAAGTGTTTAAGCTTCTCCTAACAAAAGGTGAAGTATATTAGTGATATTGGAGGTAGGTGGTTGCCTTAATCTGCCACCTCCCTTTTTACTGTGAGAGAATAATGTGCATTATTTTGTGCCTTTCTTGATGTAGGAGACTCTTGGTATTGATTCCAACAGTAGAGATGCGGTAGGGCAAAAGGAGCTCTGTTGCATGTCTCTCTTGCTTGTAGCTAACGCTCACAGGTAAGCCTGTGGTGCACTGCAGGATACAGCTTTGGCCACAGGAGGTGGGGATGGGTTGAACTTCACGAACAACCCTTTTTTTCCTTGTTGCACTGCATGTGTCTCTCCTGTCATTCCCCTTCCCCCTGATCAGTCACCCCACCCCCTCATCACCCCACTCCAAGCGTTGTCACCTAGGCAGGAGCTGCCGCCCTCTGGGCTCAGCTGCTTCCAGTCAAGTAAAGGAACTGGGATCCAGACCGGCCACCTCCCTGTTCCCTTTCCCTGCCAGGCTTCCATTCCCCCCGTACCCTCAGCAGGAGTAGCCAGTTATGCCTCCCCCATTCACCACGGGGACCACTGAAATCCTCAATCCGATGCTGCTCCCGCTAGAAATTCATTGCTCTGCCAAGCCCCCACAAGTGCCTGATTCAGGCACATGTACCTGAGCTCCAAGGCAGGGGGGCAGGGGAGGGGAGTCAATTTCTTGTCCTGGGGATAAGAAGACACCCAAATTACAATGAAGTAGGTGTTAAATGTAGAGATGTACTAAGGGGGAAGAAGGAGGGGAGGAGTGGGACAGGGGAGAGGCTTGCCCCTCCGTCCAAGTCCATTTCTTGTCCCTGGGCCCATTCCAACCTAGCTACACCCTTGCTAGGTACTTCTAACACACCCAACAGGCAAATGTTCAAATGGAATATCGGAGATCAGGCAGCCTAGCCCTCTCAACCTGTGCACAGGAAGTACTGCTCAGACCCATTTGCATTATGGATACAAAACAGAAGTGGCCTTTCCCAGGACTGACATTAAAGAGAACACAGACTAAAAACAGTTCCGTCTTTCAATCTAGTTCACAGTGCAAGAGAGGGAAGAAGTAGGGCCAACATGGACTAGTGCTGGAACAACACTGACCCTCCCATTTAGATAACTAGTACCACTACTGTCAGACTGGAGAAGCAGAGATGGAGCATATAGAGACACTAAATAAGTGTAACTGGCAAGTTCTTTCCAATGTGAATTCTACCAGGTAGCCCATTCTTGAAAGAAGACAGTCAGCTGTCACACCTTTAGCTATGGCTTGAAAGCCGTTATGAAAACGTGGCAAAGAATTTCAGTGAGGGCTTTGAGACAGCAGGGCAATGAACTGTCCTAAATATCTGCTGTTCAGTCTCTGACAAACACAATGAATCTGCATTCTCTCTACTGCTCACTACAGACAGAGACAGGGAGATAGATGGCAGGAATTCAGGACATGGAAATATTTCTGCATATACTGTATGCAAAGAACTTAACCTGTTAGTGTCCAAACAACCACAAGAGAATTGCCCCCTGCAAACATGACTTCAGTTATCAGAACTGCTGTTGGCCAAAGCCATTTCTAGAAAAGGCATGATGTTAGCAGAAGGCAATTTAAGGGATTTTCAGCCTGCAGGACACATTGAAGTCAATAGCACAAGCATCTTGTTCTTGTTATCACAACATGCTCTATTTCAAAACGTGCTGAATGGTCATAAGTTACACATAAACAACTTAAAACCCTGCAACAGCAAAAAGGCTGAGTGAGGGCAAGACCTCCATCGGAAGGAAAGAGCAGGGATGAAGCAGCAATGTGCCATTCCCAGCCACTGCAGGGGACTGGAGAGAGGAGAAAACACACAGTTTGTGAAGGATGAATCAGTTTGAGGGAGTGAGAGCAAAGAAGGGATGGGGAAAGCAAGAACTTCAACAACAAAGAAACTTCATTGTCAGATGTCAGTGGGAGAAACTGAAGGTTCCAGCACAAAAGCCTCTGTACCCGCTCTTTTATCAGTCAGAGGTGATAATGAAGGGGAAAAAAGGAGGGAAGAGAATGCCCTGAACACATAGTGGGCAGAGATCAGCATGGAACATTCATTCCCAAAGAGCCAAGCTGGTGCAGAGGGAAGAAACGCACTCCTTTTCCCTCGGCATGAAATAAAAGGCGGCCTCAGTGTGGCTGATTGAATTGCTTCTTTGAATGGATCCTGTCACAGTGTGAATATTATCTGCAGGGGAACACATTTCTCTACAGGTATCTGCCTAGCCCTGTGAATGGAGAATGTGCCATTCCTTTTTAGCAGCAGAACCACCTTCCCCAGAAGATGAATGGGAGGGCACTAATGGAAATACTGAGGGCTGCTCTTGCTGGGCTCTCCCTCAAACAATGGGTCTGGTAGGCCGTCGCACTATTTCTCTTCCAGCCTGCAGAGTTGCTTTGGGAAAGCTATTAGGCTGCTGACACTTCTACATTTCTCTACTCATTTACATCTTACACCAACAAGGCCACAATGAGAAGGGAAGATGCAATCGCTTCCACTGAGCTTCTGAGTATTTAATTGCTGGAGCGTGAAAGGACAGTGCCACAGAGTAACATTTCAGAAAGATCTGCCACCCCCTTAATCTTCGCCAGGAAAGGAATTTATCTGCTGCTATTCAGGGAGAGGCTAGGTTCAATACTGTCCTTTGCAGAAGGTGATTTACCTTGAATTTAACACCACAATGTTAGTGTTCTGCTACTCCAATAGCTGGCACTGGACAACACAAGAACAGGAGTGCAGATTGCAGAGGAAAACTCCCCAGCAGGAGGGATTTTTGAGGATGCTATAGAAACCCAGGCTATTGGGGAGTTCAGAGGTCCCCCAGTCCTAGCACAACTGAGAAGATTGTTTTGTGTATTCATATTGGGAGCCATTCTATGCTTGAAGAACATTAGAACAACACATGGACATTCAAAATCACTGGAAAACCTGTTTAGCAATGAAATAATGAATGAATGTCAAGTTAAAAAGCAGCAGGATATGGAACGAAAAGTAGAATCTTGCATCACTCCCTCTAGCCCCAACTGGTGCTTGTGGTCCTTTGGGAAACACTTTAGTGAGTCCAAGAGTTTTCAAGTTAGGTGGCTGGGCTGAGATTCTCACGTTTTCAGGTGTGACAAAGAACCAGCAGCAAGTCATATTGTCAGAGCCGTAGCACAGGTATCAAGTATCTATCACTGAAACTCTGCCAGCATGATTCTATTGGACGCCAGCAAGGCACCCTTCAGGAGTGGAGGAAAGCCTTGCCTACCAAGAAAAAAAAAAAAAAAGGAAGCTTACCAGATTGGGTAAGGGAAACCGTTTCAGAGAATTACAGCCATCAGATTAGACACTCATTCTTATTCTGCAGTTTAGCTGTCCATTTATCGTATGCGTAGTCACAACTCCTTAGAAAAGCAAGCTAGCAGAAGTGCTGACTAACCTATCAAGGTTTTTCCATAGCTGTAAGTGGACAGCAGTGGCACATGCTGACTCTGCTCTCTCCCTTAGCCTGTCAGAGCACTTCTGTTGGTATTTTTTTGCAACTGTCACAATAGCTTCTGCCTCTGTGAAAGCTTCAACCTCAGCCCCCTCCTCAATTCTAGACTTGACCTGGAAGACAGCATAGAGCCCTACTTTAACCAGCTGTCTTACCTGTTTAGCTAGTTCTCCAACTGCAAGGAAGCTTGGGGAGTCATGAAGTAGAGCAGGCAATGCAATCTGTCTAACTGTTATGAAAGCATGGGCAACTCAGTAGTGACAGTCCCTGCTTTCAGTCCCAATCAAATGTATTAAATCGAGACTGCTCCCCTCCAAGGAAGTCTGAGTAACAGCAGCTCATGGAATAGCCACTGGGCAGACAAATGGGAGGGGGAACCAGGCTACACACTTACTCAAAATCTTCAAACTCCAGGTCATTTCCATCTACGGATGGGCCTTGGTTCTCAGAGGTGGAAGCAGAGGAGGAAGAGCGGAGCCGGTTCTGTTGATATCGCATGGAGCGCTGGCGAATACTATCTCTTCTGGAAAGATACTGTATCATTCTCTGGGCATAATACGCAGCAGGAGACAACCTGAGAAAGGGACAAACAGAAAAGATGATTGTTATATTAACTTGAGAATCTAAGAAGAGAAAATGATGGCACTCTCCATCTGGAGTTCTGACCTTTCAAGCCATCAGAGAGCACAGGAGATAACACCTAGCACACATTGGGTCCATCCCTCTAGAGGGGAGTCAGTTGGAAAACAGGAGATAGGATGGCAAACAAGAGGGAAAGAGCAAAAGAGAAGTGGACAAGGAAAATTCTTCTTTAAATATACACCACTGGGAGATGGACATCACAGTATCTACAGATACCTCTATCCAAATGAAAAAGAGTGGATTTTGGGGAGGGAAGGGGTGCATTAAATTCAGGATTCTTTGGAGTATGTTCTATCATGTCACCAACTCACATGAGCATTTGTAACAGAAGGCTCTGAACCAACACGAAAACAAAGGCTGATCCACATTGACCTAGAAATGCAACACCATCAGGGTAGCGGCAACCTTCAGAGGAGACGTTAGAGCTTCCTGCCACTCAAGACACTTAATTGTTCACAAGATGACAAAACTGAAGACCTGGCTGAAGCTCCTCAAAGTTTAGCTCCAAGGGAACTAAATCCTTGTATCCTGGTCAATATCCCTGATAATCATAACCAGGTTTTATCACGCCAAGCCGAGTACAAAATGCATGGTGAAATTGGTCTCGGGCACTAAGCGCCCAGGATATAATTTCTAGTTACCATAAAGCACTTTGGGATGCGAGAGCCTGGAAGAAGCAATGGGAAGCCAAGCTCCATTTTGTTTAGCTGTACTTTGGCTCCACGTAGTAGCACCCCACTGTCATTCTGGAAGTTACAGGTCCTCATTCATCTGCTCTAAGGTGATACTACCAACACCTGATAGGAAGGACCAGGCAAGTGATAACATAAATTAAGACCATTCTTAAGCTGACCAAAAAAAGTACTCTTCTTGAAATTTCATCAATACATAGCATAAATCTCATCTAACAAGAGTGCTGGTATGAAATCCCCCCTTCCCCTTTTTGTTAGACAAATCCAAGGAGATAACTGCAATCCTAAGTCAATCTTCCAAGACATTCTAACTTCTAGTGATCTATATTTTCACACACTTTTCCTTAGAAACCAGCACTCGTGTCTCTTCATGTGCTCGATTCATACAGCATCCTCAAGGGTAAATACATTTATTTATATCCTATTAAGCTCAGTAGGCTGCATACACAGCAGCCAATATATCTGTCATTTAGGTTGAACAGTAACTATTAGGTTCTTCCTGTAGCATTCGATCTAACCGAATTTGAAACCTGAAGAGGTTATGACCACCTTAATAAGTGCCTACAATAGTAGGAGGGTGTCTTAAAATGGCTGAACAGTATCTACAACCAAAATACAAGACGTCTATAAATACCTAAGAGAAACAAAGATGGGAACTCTGATAAGTTTTTGTTTGCAAAATGTTGAGACAGAGAACCAAGACTTTATTCAAAATAAAATGTTACCAAATATTCTTTACATCTGTAAGCAGGGGCAGCTGGTGGGTTTTGAGTTTAGAGGGGTAGTAAGACTGGCCGGCCTGCCAGCGGCAAAGCCGCCGCCGAGCCGGTGGGCAGAGCCAGGGGGACGGTACGCAGCAGCAAGGAGTTCCCATGGTTAACATCGGATGGAAGAAAACACAATCTACATGCACACATCAAGCTTAAAATAAATAATGTATAAACCC
>QEPC01009299.1:3087554-3104264 GCA_003113815.1 Sphenodon punctatus
TTTTTTTTTACACACACACACACACACACACACACACACACACACACACAAACAAAACAGTTTCGGCGTCGGTGGGCCCCGCAGTGCTTTGGGAAGCACTGCCCCAAACGCCCTGCAGGGGGAGCCGCCACTGCATCAGGAAAAGAAAAGGTTAAACGTGAGGTTAGATCTAGCCAGGATCTGTCTAAGGATCAACAGTGTGCTTTCCACAATTTAAGACAACATTACAAAGCTTTGATATTAAGAAAGAAAAGGCTGTTTTATGAAAGCCAGTGGGAGAAGATTAAATTTGCAGTATTTACCAACACCATCAGGGCTTTTGGCAATTAATCACAAGAGGAACTGCCAATTATATTACTCTCAAGTAATATTTCTCCTGAAGCATGGGTTACTTACTTTTTGGTCCAATTTTCAAAATTGCAAAGCTTCCTCTTCAATTCAGGAAGTAAAGGATCTACCTATGGATAATTTCTAGTATTTAGCAGATGAAAATCATATTAAATATCTAATTATGCAACAAAAAAGCAACAAAGTGCCAGGGCCAGATGGAATACCCACTGAGGTATACCTGTCTAATTTAGACTTGTGGGCTCCCCCTCCTGGTAGTCTGGTTTAACTCGATAGTCAGTACCTGCCAGACTCCAGATTCATGGAAGGGTAATATAGTCATTGTAATTTACAAGAAAGGCAGTAAAGATAAACCACAAACTTATAGACCAATTAGACTGATTAATATTTCTGCTAAATTATTCAGGAGACACTTGCTTTAGCATCTTGCCAACTGGGCCGAGGGCAATTTGTTGGAATCTCAAGCAGGATTTCGGGAAGG
The DNA here is from genome assembly GCA_003113815.1 of Sphenodon punctatus. Lineage (NCBI taxonomy): Eukaryota > Metazoa > Chordata > Lepidosauria > Sphenodontia > Sphenodontidae > Sphenodon > Sphenodon punctatus. The sequence continues at coordinate 3,088,384 of QEPC01009299.1, forward strand.
ATACTCCACCCTTGACCAACTACTTACCATTCAGCACCTTAGACATAAGTACGTCAAAGTGGCTAAGACCGCCTTATATCTCACATTTATAGATCTAACTGCGGCGTTTGACACAAATCGATAGGAGGCTATTAAGGCAGAAGCTATTATAAATGGGAATAGATCCTTCTCTTCTGAAACTCATAACAGCATATCATGAGGACACATGGGCTCAGGTCTGGTATGGCTTATGGAGAGAATTGATGGAAAATTTAACAGGAGCAAGGGAGTCCGACAGGGCTGTGTCCTTGCACCCCTTCTGTTTAACTTTTATATTAATGATATAATTGGCAATACGTGTGATTCTGCTTTTTATCCTCCCAAACTTTTAGAAACACCAGTAGGAATGTTAGCATTTGCAGACAATCTGATTATCATTTCTACGATTCCGATAGGTTTGCAACAAGCCCTTACTAAATTCTCTCAATTATGTATTATGAATAAACTCTATGTTAATTATTCTAAAACTAAAATAGCTTTCTGGGGCAGAAATACCAAGAAACTCCCATGGTTGTCCGTGTGCCAAGTGGTAAAAGACTTCAAGTACTTGGGGCTGCTGCTGTCAGCATCGTCATCATGGAAAGATCACATCCAGGCAACTAAGACCAGAGCCATGTAATCGGCTGTTGCCATAAAAAAGTTTCGGGATACATATGCAGGGAAATGTGTCAGTTACCCTACAAGTATTTCAGGGTAAACTGATCTCCCAAATTTTGTACGGTGCTGAAGTATGGGGCTTTGCTGAAGATGAGGATATAAATATCCCCCAAAATATTTTTTTGCGGGTTCTGCTTGAGCTTCCCCCTTCTATGCCAGTAGCCTTTTTAAGGCTTAAAACTGGTTTGGATAATTTGGCAACTAAAGTAACATCATGAGTCTTGGTATACTGGTTTAAATTGTTATCTTATTCCCCATGAAGATACGCTAAAATGTGTTACCTAGAGGACTTCAACTGTACTAGAGGTAACCAATCACCCTGGTTAAAGTTTGTAACACTTAAAATTAATCTTCTTGGGCTGGGCTATTACATCAATGATAATTGTAGAATGTTTACACCAGTTAAGAAGGCTTTGGCTTTACAAAGGCTTTTTGATGTCTTTTGGTAGGATGATTTTGCTGCAACCCATTTCAGGAGAATTGTGCCCCTGTATAATCTATGGAAATTTGATCTGGGAATAGAGAGATATCTTCCAATGGACTTAAGCAACAAATTGATAATGGCATTGAGTAGACTTCGTATTGAGCAAATGTCTTCAAGCTGTCTTGAAGGAAGGAGGAATCATACCCCTAGGAACTTCAGATTCTGTCTATACGGTGCTGGTGTTCCTGAGGACATCTTACATTATATGTTTGACTGTCCCCAATTTAAACAAATCACGGAAGGATATCTTCTTCTGTTTGATCAACTAAAGTCCAGATATTTGACAAAACATGAAAATCTCATTTGGCTTGGAGAGGATTATTATAAGAAATCTGGTGCTTTTCGCTTTAAAAGCAGAATCTATTAGAAGTAAGAAGAGCTCCTTTCCTCCTTGTTCTACTTAAATTCTAATTTAACATTATAGGGTTAGCGGTTAGATTATGGTACCCAGAAGGAGGATTTGGGTAGGTTAAATTTCAGGTATCAAATGATTATGTATGTATGTATGTATAGTACTCTGTTTTAATTGGTACTGTATATTAACATGTATGTCCGAGTCATGGCAGAAGCTAGTACTCGAAGTATCTATCTATGAATAGTGTTTTGAAAAATATCACACCCCAGAAAGTTTGAGATGAGACTATCCCATTTCTCTTTTGCCTATTAAGTCCCTATTACAGCACGAATGAGAACAAACATGCTGGAGTAAACTCTCTCATTAAACCACAAGATCTTATCTCTCTGATTCACACTTCTAAAAGGCTCATTTTGTAGACAAATGTGGTGACTTGTCAAGTGTGGTAATAGCCAGTGTGGTATAGTGGTTAACAGTGCAGTACTTGGACCAGGAGGTAGGGGGGAGGTTTAACTTAGCCATGAACTCACTTAGTGACTTTGGGCCAGTCATAAATCTCTCAGCCTAACCTGCTTCACAGGGTTGAAGTGAGGATTAAGAATTGGGTTAGTTAGTTAGTGTTACAGTTAATAAGTTGTGTTTTTTTTAATTGTAAGCCACCTCGAGCCTAAGGGATAGTGTGGGATAAAAAAAAAAATCTAAATAAAAATTAAAAGATACAATTGTTCCTTAGTCAGCAATTGCAATGTCCTGTAGCAATGTTGCTGATACCCCTGCATTTCAACGGCCCACCTCTTGCATCAGAGAACAGATGGCAGAGGACAGAAATTGGAAGGAAAGCAGGAAGTGGAAAGGTCTTGTGCCACTACATACTCTGAAAGGTTATGAAAATACACCCAGGCTACAATACTTCATGAAACCCCTTATCAAAGTAAGTCCAAGACGACCCCAAAAATAAGTGATCTCTCTATCAGGACAGTAACGAACACTAGATGGAGCCCTCCAGCAGTGCTAACAAAGTTTGCGTCCACAAGACAGTATGTTACATTTGGCACTATAGGATCAAAATTAACTTTGTACATGAGGTACATAAGGATCACACAGATGCTTGCAGTGAATAGAATCCGATTGCCATGGCAGATGGTACAGAGAGAAAAGGATTGCTGCTGCATACCCTGCAATGCAATCACTTGAGCTGTTGACAGTGAACCCTGGGACAATGCTGGCAGTGCAAAATACAGCACCAAGCAGTTACAGACCACCTTGTTTTACAAAGGCTAGTATGGAAGGATGATGCTTTCTCAGCAGCATGAGCCTTAGCTGACTAACAAGGAGCCAGCAAGAACTCAAAGGAAGCATTCAAACATTTGTTTTTTGCTGGCTTTACATCAGAAGTGCAAATTTATTACACCCAAGAGGCAGAGGTAGATGTACAGGAAGAAGTTACAGGGCAGTGCATCAACCTGTGTTACAACAACCCACAGAGGTTTAGTCAGCCTAGCCACATAAGTAAATGGGCACTGAAGAGTTTTTACTAATCTGTCTCCGCCTGCAAAAGGGATTTGCTAAACCCAAGTCAACCTGCACTCTGTTGTTCCACTTCATTAGAAACTCTCCTCAAGAAAGAGGTCTTATGCTCAGAGACCATCCTATGCTCAGGCACCAAGCAGGCTGTACTTGTATACGCCATCCACCACCCAGAACAGAGCAACCCCTGCTTGTGCCAACAGCAGGGCAGCTGGAAGCTGGGGAGATTTCCTGCTACTAGTACAAGATATTTAGCAAGAATGAGCATTTTTAACAAAGTAACAAAATGTTTTCTACATTGGCAAAGTCTGTAAACATCAATAGATTAGAAGCGCAAGGCCAAAGCTCCATTGCTGTCAGTTGTACAAGCAACATACCCATGGTACTTTACAGCTTCCCAGACTTTTTGTCTTTTCCTAAGAGACTCGCTGCAAAATTGCAGTATGAACCATGAGATTAGGGGTGTGCACTTCGTTTTCGTTATTTCAATAACAAAAATGAAATTTCAATTTTTTGTTTTCTTTATTAAAATAACAAAAACTATAATGAAATCAATAACTAAATTTTTTTTCTCGTTATCAGTACTAGTATTGCACGAAACCGAAAATTTTGTTTTAGGTTTTGTTTCTGTTTTTGTCAGAGTGTGTGTGTGTATTGGGAGGGGGGAGGGAGGGCTGTGCATTTACTGCCACTACATTATAATGAGAAAGGGAGGAAGGAGTTCAACTTCTTAGAAGTCTGGGGATGCAGTCTGCTGGCACTTCTGCCACTAGCACTTCTACACCACATACACGCTGATGAAAACGGAAACAAACCCCAAAACAAAATTTTCGGTTTCGTGCGATACCGACACCAACAACATCACAGATAATGAAAAATGAAATTTCGTTATTAACAAAAACAAATGACAGTTTTTAATAATGAAAACAAAAATGAACAACGACATGGGTCTCTGGTACACACCTCTAGTAGATGTTCCCTCACCAGCAGTTTCACCCAACACTGAAGAGTACCACTTTCTAGACTTTACTTTTCTGTGGTTACCTCCTGCATTATAGTCTGAAAGATTTTTAATCAGGACATAATGAAATCCAGGAGGCCCTGCAGTCCGGAAATCAAGACTGCAAGTGGGCAACCATAAATATTCATCCCAGTAATCTCATGTGTTGTCAATTATCTAAGAACTAGCATTACAGCTGTATACCCACACATGTAAGCTGAAGCAAAGCCAAGTACTGAACATAATCATAACTGCCATCTGCCATATTTCTTGAGCAAAATGCACGCGTGCTTTCAGTCATACAAAAAACCCACCTGTGGACAGCAGCCAGCGGAGGTGGGGGCTGAACTGTGGTCATTGCAACATCTGAATTGCTGTACCATATGGGAAACTGGTGGCACAGTAGCAGAAGTGTTTCTCGGTTCTAAAGGGTTTTCCCCATCACTGCACCACCAGTTTTCCACATGGTACAACAGTTCAGATGTCACAGTGACCACAATGCAGCCCCCACTTCCACTGGCCATGTACACAGTTTTAAAAATATATATCTTGAAGCACTCCAAACAGACAATTCATCACAGTCAACATGCAGCCCTTTAAAAGGGACAATGAAAGAGAGAGAAATTTTTCAACGGAAGCTGCAGTCAAAGAAATGACTGCGCTAGGAGGATAATTCTCTTACAGTCATATTTTTCAAGGGGCTTAGGAAATACAAAAAGCAAGGTCAGTAATCAGGGCTGTAAAATCTACCTGTACGCTGACCTCTGGAAAGTGGACTTCTACTGTACTACCCAGAAGCACTGTGGGTAGTGGCAAAAGCTGGAGCCCTGAGGTTTATGCTCATCACTCTACAGCATTAGCAGAGCTCCCCTGCCTCCCCATCACAGGGGAGTCAAACTGACCAGAGATAGATATTAAGTGCAGGAGTGGGAGGCTGCAACAGCAGTAGCCATTGACTCATGGCAACCACGGAGAAAGTAAATGACGCCCGACCCTCTCCAAACCAGTCAAATGCCATGGTTCCTAGGGAAGGGGGGGTAAGAAGGAATGGTGCTGCCTCTGCCACCACCAGCTTTTCAACACATTCATATACCATAGGCACTGAAGTGGGGAGCTAGGGAGAGGCAAGGAACCACCTCCCTTTCACTTTCACTTAGTTTTCAAAGTGTCTGCTGTGTTTTGCAAGGCTATGGAGGATGGAGAGGAAAGCACTTCTAGGCATGTGCACAGTTCTTTCTATTGCAGATAACACGTCAGTCATTCCAAATGTGTGGGGCGCAATCTCTAACATGACCAGTAGGAGGCAGTATCATACTTTTTTACTGGGCATGCTCGAGGGTGATCGCACCCCTCCATTCCCAGTTGGATGAAAAGCTGAAAAAAAATGAGTAAACTTGGAACAAGCAACATGATAACATAGAAGAAAAACACAATGGCAACCTATACTACCCTAACTGGGAGTCTCTGGGTGGCTGATGCACAAAGGCGGCTTGGCTTGAAGCAGGAGGGTAGGCGGGTAAGAGCACAGGTAGCGCTCCACTTACCTTGAAGTCAACCAATTGTGGCATAGTTCCGGGGTGGTGAGGGGGCCTGGTTAATCTGGTCTGCCTCCAGCTAGAAATGGAGTCATCTAATGCCCGCTGTGACATTTTTATTAACTAGTTTGCAGACAAAATCACTCGTATTCATCACGACTTGGGTGCTGCTATTTTATCTGCAGAATCAGAGTTTGGGGTTATGGAAGTTCAGTCTTGTCCTGTTTGTTTGGATCAGATTCAATGGGTATCACCTAACAATGCGGAGGAGGTGCTTGGGCAATGAGGGCAACCAGTTTGAATGAGATCCTTGCCTATCTTGGCTGGTGAAAGCCAGCCAGGAGATGTTGGGGTTGTTGCTAGCTGGGGCTGTTAATGTATCCCTTCGGAAAGTTAGGGTGTCGGATGCCATTAAAACTGTGGTTGTCCAGCCTCTGCTTAAGAAGCCATCTTTGGATGTTGACTCCCCAGCCAACTATCAACCTGTCTCTAACCGTCCCTTTTTAGGGAAGGTTATTGAACAGGCGGTTGCCTGACAACTCCAGGCTCTGATTCCTGGGCCTGTTTCAGTCAGGTTTTCATCTTGGGTATGGCACAGAGACTGCACTTGTGGCCTTGGTCAATGGCCTGCGACAAGGGGGATTCTACCCTGTTGATCGTTAGATCTTTCAGCAGCCTTTGATGCAGGTGATCACGAGGTGGTGTTGACATGACTGCAGGACCTGGTGTTGGTGCACGGGACCCCTTGAGTGGTTCCGTCCCTTCCTATTGGAGAGGTCCCAGAGAGTGGTGATGGGCAATTGCTCGTCATCCTCTCAGGACCGCCTGTGGGGTCCTGTTCTGTCTCCCCTCTTGTTCAACATGTATACGAGGTCACTGGGCAAGGTCATTGGAGGTTTGGGGGTAAAGCATCATCAGTATGCTGATGACACCCAGATCTACCTCTCTTTTTCATCCGTCCCAGGCCCTGCAGTCTCTGTGCTCACCCAATGCCTGGCTGCTGTCAGGGACTGAATAAGCCGACAGGCGGAATCCAGACAAAACTGAGATGATAATGGTTGGCTGGCCCTGTGACCTGGAGGGAATTGGGACTCCTGTTATTGATGGAGTCCGGCCCCCTCTGGCCAGCCAGGTTCGCAGTCTTGGAGTGCTTCTGGACCCTTTGCTTGTGCCTGGATTGTCAGGTTGCAGTGGTGACCAGGAGCACTTTTCACCAACTTCATCTGGTGAGGAGGTTGTGGCCTTTTTCCCCCCCCAATTCAGATCTGGTCACCATAATCCATACTTTCATGACCTCGAGACGAGATTATTACAATGTGCTCTACATTGGGGCTGCCCTTGAAGACTGTTTAGAAGCTGCAGCTGGTGCAGAATGCAGCAGCTCGCCTCATTTCTGAGCCTCATTTCTCGCTGTGGCCTCTGCCTACCAGCCAAGACCATATGTGGGGGGCGGGCGCAAAGGTAAGGAGAGCTACCCCACTGCCGCCCTCCCCATGCCTGCTGTTGCGGGAGGCCGCCCTCAGCTGGAACTAGAACTAGTAATGTCGCAGGTGCGACTCGATTGCCCGCCCCCTTTTTAATATTGGGGGCAGGGTCAAGGACTCCCCCGCCCACCTCAGCCACTTCAAGAACAGCAGACGCTGCGGTCACTGCCTACCAACTAAAACTTATGATTGTATTCTGACCTGACAAAATGATTGTAAACTTGCTTTTTAGATAATTAGTAACTATGTACACCTGTTTGTAACAGTATTAGATTGAATATTAGTGGTGTTGAATGTATGTGCTGATATTAGCCTAAGTAGAAAGATGCTGGTTTATATTGAAAAGCATGATGGCTACAAGCGAAGAACCAGACTAGTCGAACTAAGCCTAACTCAGGAGTCTCAGATCACAGTGGTGGGAAAGTTGCTGAACCATGCAAGAGAAGAGATTGTATGGAAGGGAGAAGGAATGTCGATATAAACGAAGCAATAAATACTGCAAAACAGGAGATAGCTTGCGACACTTGACAAAACAAATGGCCTTTTGGTGATACAGAGTGATCGGGTATCGGTGAGAAGGTAGCCTTGGAGGCGCCAGGAGTGGGTAAGCAGGATCCCAATCTAAATTACAGAAGGTTTGGCCTTGTCCGGAGGGTTGGGGCCTGAATGTTCTGAAAACAGATTAAGGGAAAACAAATGAGCATACTAATTGGGTTAGCCCCCAAACCACCAAAGGGTAACGGTAGGCCTTGTTCCCAAATATGCTGACGCAACTCCTCCTGCCTGAAAGGTCAATCAAACCCTGGACACAGTATTTCTGATAACACTTCCCTGCTCAGGATAGTATATAAGGCCAAGCAACACTCCAGACCTTTGTCTCAGCACTTGAAACCTAATTTGGCTTTTGTGGGCTGTTGACCCTTTCTGGGACTCCTCCATAGGGAGTTCTGCAACCTAACGAGGGGGACCTTTCCTGGGTACGGACCCCCGGGCCCCCACATGTACCAACCTCTCCAAACCAACGCTTGCCACTGTGATCTGCGGGACACGTAAGAGACATGTATTTAGTGTGTTAGGCAGGCCAGGCTAGGATCTATCCAAGAACTGTAGTATTGGGTTCATGCTGTACTGACTGTGTGGGCAGAAAATGAAAGTGTTGTACGCAATTAAAGCATCTGATTTGTAGTTGGGGGGGCAGGGGGGGAGAGGGGGAATTGCTCAATTGGGAATTGCGCTTGGGAGGGAGTCCAGGTAAATACCGATTTGACAAGACCATCTGCTGGGGGGTGGGCGGGGGGTGTCAGAGTAAGGAGAGCTGCCCCACCACCACCCAAATGCCTGCTATTACTATGTCGCCATTGCAGGAGACCACCCTCGACTGGGACTAGGACTAGTAAAACCACAGGTGCAGCTGGATTGCCCGCCCCCTTTTTCATCTTGGGGACGGGGTCAAGGACTACCCTGTGCTGCTCAACCACTTTAGGAGCGGCAGATGCTTCGATCGTGCCACAGGGACGTGCTGCAGGGGTGTGCTCCAAAGGGGTGCGACCAAAGGGTTGGGAAGCCCTTCAGAGGGATCTGAGGATTATGGGGAAGTTATGGCAGGAGGCAGTGGTGTAGGCTAGGATTCTTTTCTCTTTTTTGGTGACTAGTAGCCTTAGGAATTGGAAGTTGGAGAGGTGGGGTTCTGAGGGATAAGCCTTCGTCCCCTGGTGAGAGCAGATGGCAAAGGGAGGGACTGGGTTAGGGTGGAGTTTCTGCAACCCCGGTGAGATGGGGGGCAGAACCGGGGTGGGGGTGTAGAATGGTACCTCAATGAGAGGGGGGTATTGTGTATTGGGGGGGAGGAAGTATTTTTGGATTTTTAGTCCTGAGGCTAGGGGTACTTTGTATTGTTTATTGAATGGCTGGAGTTGATGTATTTTTGAGGTTATACTACGATTCATGTTGTTTCATTTATTGACTGTACATGTAAATTGCTTTGTAAAACACCTTGAGTTGTGATCAGCAAGAGGGGCGGTATAAAGATATTAAATGAAATGAAATTTTGGGGGTGGGGTGCCGGGAGCACATTACACCGGTGCTCCAATCTCTGCACTGGCTGCCTATAGCTTTCTGGGCACAATTCAAGGTGCTGGTTTTGTCCTTTAAAGTCCTAAATGGTCTGGGCCCCACATATCTGGAAGACCACTCATCTTTCCGTGCCCCATTGCAGCCACTGCGATCAGCCAGGAGCGTCTCCCTTTGGGTACCATCCATTAGCCTTGGTTCATACAACAAAAGCTCATAGGGAGGTGTTCTCAGTTGCTGCCCCGTTGCTACGGAACTTCCTTTCCCTGGAGGTTTGTTTGAGCCCAAGTGTCTTCCGGCAGCAGTGTAAGGCATTTCTGTTTGAAAAGGCACTTGGCAGGCGGGGATAGGGGTGGTTTGGGGATACGGTTGTTGGGGGCTGGGCATGGAAAATGTGGCGGTGGTATTGAGGGGATCACGGGACGGTTTAGGTTTTTTTTGTATTGGTTTTAATGTTTTTATGACTTGTGAGCCGGCTGGAGCCTTCTGGAAAGGGCAGCATATAATTTTAAATAAATCCCCCCATGCCCAGTCTCTCAAGACAGACCTCTTGCAGACTCCTAGTAATCTCTAACACCAGTCTTTCTCTAACACTGCTTATACAGGACCCTCTGGGTATCTTATTCCGTAAGATAAGATCTTGGCCCACAGCTGACATCGTTTTTAGTCCCACGCCGACATGCACAGCTCAGCGTAAGTTTCCCAGCAGTGAGAATCGCCAGTCGATGTAACGTGAGCAAGTGACCTTAATCTCTCATCCCCCTGCTCGTTCCTGCTAGCCCACTTTTGCGACTTCCCAGGTCAGCCATATGAGACTCCATGGGCTGGCCCAGCCACATCAAGCCCAGTTGGCTTCACTCAGCCAGTTAACCTCCACTGGCTTTCACAGGTGAACAAAGTTAGGCGCGGTCTTCTACTCTGGTTGGCGCCTGCGCTCTTCCCTGCCAATTCAAGGTATGATCGGCCTTTACTCATAGCATCAGCGCCTATATCCAGCCGATGCTACCTACACCTTATTACAATGCATCTACCCTTCTTCAGATGGACAAGCACTGCTACTGATGTAGGAACACAATTAGACGGCTCTTATAGCCGAACTAGCAATTGGCCTATTTTCCAGTAGAGCCTAAAACGTGCACCATTACATCTTCAACCTCACCTTATAGTCCTTGAAATTGTCACAGACACCCATATAAAATCCCTTCCAAAATTAGAATTGCACTGGACTCTGTTGCTCACAGTAAGAGATACCTGGAAAAGCTGCTTCTTCAGATGCACATCATCAGAATTCTAGGTGGAAGAGATTGATTAGATCCCATTCCTCAGAGGACCAGGATTAAAAAGAGCCATATTGGGTCAGACTAATGGTCCATCTAGCCCAGCATCCCATCTTCAACAGTGGCCAGCTTTGGTTGCTTCAGAGAAGTGCACAACTGGTCATAATACCCGAGCCTTTGGAGAAGGACGGGGGTATAAGTTTTAAATAAATAAATAAATAATAGAGTGATCCATTTCCTGCTATTCACTCTCAGTCCCCAACAGTCATTGCCATTGTGAAGGCACAGTCAGCGTGTTCCTTCAGTTTTTACATGTTGTATAGTCACAAGCTTTTGAAATTGGAGGGGGACCCAGAGTGGCCTACAATAGAGCGAGAGTTACTTCAACTCAAGTCGCTGAAAAATGTGATTGTAGATAAAAGGAGTAATTCACACAAATCTTAGGATGGAGCATTCCTTCGTGAACCCCTTGATGAAACATTGGAGAGTTTTGCAGAGGAAACTGAAAGACAAATCACAAGCTTCTCCCTATTCACCAATACAGAGGATTTGTGTTCGGGAGAGAGGAATTGCTACCAAATTAATTAAACTGCAAAAAAGGGATCAATAAGGCATACCAACTTTTTAATAAAGGTAAATTTAAGACCCTTCAGGCACTGGAGGCAGAAATACAGGACCAAGTTGATGTTTGCCAGTACCTGCAACTGAAAAGCGTATTCTTGACCTCAGGCCTGACCGACAGTTTTGGTAGAGAACCTGAGAGGATTGAAGCAGTGATATTTACCTTGACAGGAGCGCAGGGAAAACTGTCCAGTATTTATAAAGAACTTAAATTGTTTTTATATCATACACAGCATTCTTATATAGCCAAATGGAAAGGGGAGTTAAATAAAAATTTCACGGAAAGAGAGGTTAACACAATATGGAGTCATATGCACTATTGTGCATCAGCCCTTGAAATTAGAGAGACAATTAAAGGCAACTACTAGATATTATATAACGCCTTCACAGTTAAAATATGGAAAAAGCTATGGTAATGGACTTTGTTGGAAGGGATGTGGACAGCAAGGTACTCTCGGGAATTGCTTTTGGGGATGTACATATGTTCAAACATTCTGGAGACAAGTATAGACATTCCTCAATAAGATCAATGGAACTTTGGTGCCTTATAAACCTGAAATAGCTATATTAGGAATATATCCAGCCAGCAAAACTCTAAAATTGCATCAGGATTCTTCTAAAACCCTATGTCTGGCTGCAGTCAACATAATTGCTAGGCATTGAAAAACGGAGAGTCCAATGCCGCTACAGGAATGGATAAGTCAGTTATAATATTGGTTTACCATGGAAAAGCTGATGGCAGAATTAAACAAGAAAGAGGACTTAGAAGTAACATGGTACAAAATCATTGCAGCAATTGAAAATTAAGAATTTCTCGAGTGATAAAACAATACTATTGATCGCTATTTCTGAGTCACATGTATGTTATAAAGGATTTTGATATCAAAGTAACACCTTATATTGTATGGTATTGAGATACGATATGACTATAGACTGATATTGTTAAAATTTATTTGTAAATTTTTCTAAGAAAAAAAAATAAAATATGAAGAAAAAAAAAGAAATTCGAGAGGGACTAGTCTAATTGCTCAAGCCAATCTGGAGAACAGAGACTAGTTTTGAACTCTCACATCTTAAGGTTCTGATTGTCAGAAACTCTAACCAAGAGGAATTTTCATGGAGAGGGCTAAAAACTAAACCTACTTCAGTGTGTTTACCCCGAGACTAGCAAATCCAGAAGCTGTGATCCCATCTTGGATATACCATGTGGCCAGGTGGCTCTTGGGGTAATTTTTCCCACTCAAATGCTTTTTTTTAAATCCAGAACTGCCCCCTGATAATTAGAGGCATAGCTATGTGGGGATGGACCCCCCCCCCTTTGCTGGAACAATCCACTCCACTGTACATAAAGCATTATATATGCATGTGGGGCCCCCAGGCTTGTGGGCCCCGGTGCAGCTGATCCTGTTGCACTTTGCTGCTAATGGAGTAGACATTGAGTAGGGTAGATACATTTTTCATACACTGAAAAGCATGGACCTGAAAGTGGTCTATCACAGGATGGTCAGATAGAAAAAGACCCTCATGAGAACAAATGTGGATGCTATTCACCCTCAGCACAGCTACCAAGACTACAAAGATCTTTGTCAGGTGTAGGGGAAAGTCACCAACCCCAAAACTGGGAGATCTGTGGAAAAGGGCTATCCATTATAACAGACGAGTGGGAATCTCTGACGCACAGGTTTCCAAGCTGTGGGTAATGGCACCAAGTTGAGTCATACCATCTGCAGATGGGACAACAATTCCAATAGATATTTGATATACTCCACATGTCTGTTGCTGTCTGGCACTATGGAACTACATTTCAATCTCAATATGGGGTCATGGGGGTAAAAAGCTTGGGAACTCCTGCTCATAGGGCTGACTGTGGTCAGGATGTTCAAAACGACCACTTGACAAACTGATGACAAGAAACCCTGATTTGACAAGTACTGCCAAGATGGGTTTTAGCATTTTGTTTCCATCTGGATCTTCAGGGGCTTGGAGAATTGTCTCTCACCCACTTCTCATCCACTCAATTTGCATGCTGCATGAAGGTGTCTCAGACAAACAAATCTGCAAGTCTGGCAGATTGCTTCTGGAACAGGAGGTCTATCAGAATAAACTGACTGGAGTTTTCATCCTTGTTGAAATGAGTCTAAAGACACTTAAATTTTGATGGTTTGGAAACCACAAAAGAAAAAATGTGTAGCAAGCAGAGGATGCAACACCTCTTGGGGATATGTGATGAAGGGGAGATATTTTCCCCTTGCCCATCTGTGTTACTGCTTTACCCAAGTTCTCCTCAACCAGCTCTTTCCACCACTTTGGCTGAGGCAAAGCCAAACTGCTTTAACTTGCAATGGTTTTCCAAGCCAGAGAGATGTGTATTGCACTAGGGGTAACAGAGCAAGCTGAGAGATTGTGGGAATCTAGAGCTGTGCTTGCAACAACCGATACCATTAGATAAATGTTGATCAGAATTGCTCTAAATCCATTTCTCCCTGGGTAGGGTCTGATTATTTAAAAAACACTATCCAGGCTAGGGTAGCCATGCTGAAACAGGAGACTGCCGTCAAGTCACAAAGGAAAATTTCAGCTTGTGGTATTGGGAACTGCTCCCCTGCCTCAAAGTCCTTGGTGGGTTAGAAATCAGAGGGCAAAGCTCATACATCTCCTCAAATTGAAGAAATCACTTCAAGCTAGAACCCCTAGCATAAGGTGAAGACCCCCATTGAGCCATCAATAGAATGGGAGAAAGGAGAAGGGGAGCGGTTCCTTACCTCCTAAAGTAGGCTGCATGGCTGCTATTGGGGACTGAAGGAAGGTGAGCCAATTGAAGCGGAATCCAGACAAGATTGAAATGATGATTGTTGGCTGACTTTGTGACTTGGAGGGCTTGGGGCTCCTGTCATTGACAGGGTCTCGCCCCCTCTAGTTACTCAGGTTTGCAGCCTTGGGGTGCTTCTGGATCCCTTGCTGTGCCTGGAACATCAGGTTGTGGCGGTGATCAGGAGCACTTGTCATCAAATCCATCTAGTGAGGAGAAGCAGCCCTTTCTTTTTGATTTAGATCTGGCCACCATCATCCATGCTTTCATTACCTCAAGGCTAGATTACTGCATGTGCTCTACATGGGGGCTGCTGCCCGGCTCCTTTCAAAAACAGGTCACCACGAACACATTACATCTGTGCTTTACAGTCTGCACTGGCTACCTACAGCTTTCCAGGCACAATTCACGGTGCTGGTTTTGACCTTTAAAGCCTTAGAACCGCCTGGGCCCCACATATCTGAAAGACCGCCTTTCCTACCATGCTCCACCGTGACACTTGAGGTTAGCCAGGAGCGCTCTCTTGTGGGTACCACCTGTCAAACTTGTTCATACAACAAGGGCCTACAGAAAGGTGTTCTCGGTTGCTGCCCCAGTATTGTGGAACTCCCTTCTCCCAGAGATCTATCAGCGCCCAAGCCGGAGCGTATTCTGAAGGTAGCGTAAAACCTTTCTTTTTGGCAAAGGGTTTGGCAGCTGGGGATACGGTGGGTTTTCAATGGAATTTTAATGCATTTTAATGTAGTTTGTGTTTATGTTGTATGCCACCTTGAGCCTATGGGGAGAGTGGGGGTAAACATTTAAATAAAAGTCTTTAGCTACAGCAGAAATTTAAGACTGAAGTTCACTGCAGTGACAGTGATCAAGACAATGGCCGCAATCCCATATGGGATCCGCACAGGTCCCACACGGGATCCGCGTGGCAACAATGCAATCCCTGCAGAGATGCGTGCAGTTTGCACACACAAACTCGCACACAGGATGCGCGCAGCTTGCACAGGGGATGGGATCGCCCCCAATGATAGTAAGACAGAAGCCGCTAGCTTTCTTGCCAGACAGGCACCATTTTGTGAGCAGACCACACAATCACTATCTTGTTGGTGGGACTCACCTGGATCCAACGAAGAACCTTATTTTTGAGGACACGGCAGTCATACATATAGTTAACTCATCCACATCTCAAAACCCCCTTGAGTTCCAAAGGGCCTGTCAACTTCTAGAGAGGTAACTAGGGATTTTATCCTGTGTCCCATCTCCAAGCCAAGGCTGTCTGCTTTTGTTTGGGAGAGGGGGCACAGAAGAGGCCTTTGGATTCTTGTAGCTATTCTTGCACTTTGTCTGATCATGTCTAAAGGAAAAAGGCACAAGAGATGCCTCCAACAGTTACTTCCCATGGTCTGCGGTCTCTCTGCCCACAACAAGGAGGGAAAGAAAAACAAGAGAATGATCTGTAAGCAATTCATCTCAAGGAAGGGAGGCAGATTAGACTCTACCAGAAAAGAAGAGTCTCCCCATCCTCCACCCCACCCTATTTAGCTTAATCAGGGGCGATGGGCCACCTAGGGAAGGAGGGGCAATGCCCCTACTGACCCCAGGACTCCCCCAGCCGGCCCCGACAGCACTGCAGTGCTTTTTTAAAAAAAAAAAAAAAAAGTGGCCATGCGCACCGCGGTAAATATTCGGAACCATCTCGAAGAACCTGGTTTAGAGCAGCAACCTAGAATGTTGCTGCTCTAAACTAGGTTCTTCGAGATCGCTTCGAACATTCTCACTGGTTGTGCGCACGCGCGCGCACACAACCGGTGACTCCCCCAGCCGGCCCCGACAGCACTGCAGTGCTTTTAAAAAAAAAAAAAAAAAAAAAAAAGTGGCCACGCCCACCGCGGTAAATATTCGGAACCATCTCGAAGAACCTGGTTTAGAGCAGCAACCTAGAATGTTGCTGCTCTAAACTAGGTTCTTCGAGATGGCTTCGAACATTCTCACTGGTTGTGCGCACGCGCGCGCACACAACCGGTGACTC
>QEPC01009299.1:3104686-3122650 GCA_003113815.1 Sphenodon punctatus
AAATGCTGGAAATGGGATGTGTGTGGTAAAATGGAGGTTTGGAAATCCTGAGATGTCACTGCAAGTCATGCGATTACAGCTGTGTTCGAAATGCTGGAAATGGGATGTGTGTGGTAAAATGGAGGTTTGGAAATCCTGAGATGTCACTGCAAGTCACGCAATTTCAGTTTTGTTCAAAATGCTGGAAATGGGATGTGTGTGGCAAAATTGAGGTTTGGAAATCCTGAGATGTCACTGCAAGTCATGCGATTTCAGTTTTGTTCAAAATACTGAAAATGGGATGTGAGTGGTAAAATTGGACTCAGGCTGTGACTGGGGTGCTTTACAAGGATGGGTCCCTGTGTTTTGGGTTTATAAATGATTTATTTTAAGCTTGATGTGCATGTAGACTGTTTTCTTCCATTCAATGTTAACCCTGGGAACTCCTTTCTGCTGGGTTATGCCATGCCACTGGCCTATTGTCCCCCTGAATCCGCCTACCGTCCCCCTGGCTCCGCCCCTAGGCCCGCTGGCCTTACTGCCCCAGTGCCCCTCCAACATAAAAACCCACCAGTCGCCCCTGAGCTTAATTAGACTGAGAGGTTTCCAATAGTCAAAAAGAGAAGAGGGAATTCAAGGCAAAGAATCCCTTGAAAGGTCTCTCAGAAACAGACCAATGCTGGTGTGCAGAATGCCCCAAAATACAAACAGATCTCTGGAAGCCTGTGGGAGGTGTGGTCCTGTCCTTAAGCTGTCTGAGGACCTTTGCTCTGCCTCACACAATATTCAGAGAGGGGTGTTCCCTTCTCCCTGCTAGTTTAAAAAGCATGTATTTTCCCACGATAATACACATGTACAAAAATAACGTTCTCTACCTAGGTTTCTAACCTCTAAGCCACTTTCCTTTTTTAACCTCACCGTTGAATGCAGAACCTCCCAAATTAGTATCAGTTGCAGTAACATGTCAATTTAACCCCTGTTCCACATCATTAAAGATACTAATTAAGATTAAACGCTACCATGATTCCAACCATAGTTCATTGGGCATTTAACATTAGCACAAGGCTTCTGACTTTTTTTCATTAGGGTATACCCCCTACTAACCTTCAAAATACAGGACAGTATCAAAAGGTTTCATACAAAGCTTTCAAGTTTCTCTTTACTGAATTTTCCACATTCACTAGCTGTGCTAACTAACATTGAAAACCCAAATGTGATCACACATGTCACAATTTACTCTTCATAAATTTCCATGGCTGCTTATTCTTCATGGTTCTGTTATTCTCTTCTGACAGATTCCTTCTGTGGGTCAGATCACCCCATCTGTTGCCTTCTGGATATCCTGGGTAGTAACTATAATTTTTTCCTGGTTTTGATATCTGTACCACATTTATTTTTTTCCCCAGTTCTCACAAATACCCCCATCCATAATTTCCCTGTGAACTAGAAAAGCAGCACTAACGGTATTTTTGTCCCACATGTCAATGATTCACAATTTTTCAGAAATAATTGTCAGTGGTTTGTTATTTGCCAGTATACCTTTATGGCCCTGGGACATGCCATCTGGACCCATGGAGGAGGATATGTTCAATTCCTGTCCCCCACCCCCTTACATTTTCTTATCTATTTCCATCAACAGCCCCATTTACAAGGCTTTCGTTATCTCTGAAAAGGCTTTCCTTTGTTTTTCTTTTGAATAGATATTTAAGAAGTAGTTTATCTCAACCATTTTGAGCCAATTTGTGGTGATGGTGGATATGCATCATCCCTGAGGGGCCTGAATTGCGGCATTTCTCAAGGTTCTATTCTTTCACCCATGTTGTTCAATGTATACATGCAGCCCTTTAGGGATGTCATGATCAAGCACGGGGTTGAGTATTGTCAGTACACTGATGATACACCACTGTATATCACTGGCCCCATGAGCCCTGCCAACTCGACCTCTGCCTTGGCGGAATGCTTTAATGATATAGCCACCTGAATGCATCGGAACTACCTCGTGCTCAATTTAGGGAAGACCGAAGTGATGATGGTGGGGATGGGGCAGCCGATATGAGGATGCCCTTGCCTCTCTTGGGTCCATGAATGTGGATGGGACGGAGGTGAAGGTAATGGGCCAGGTAAATAACTTGGGTGTCATTTTTGACCAAGATCTGTCCATGAAAATCCAGGCATGACGTGGTTTGGAAATGCTTTTTTTTTTCAACTACACAATTTGCATAAGTTACGCCCCTATTTATCCCAGGCTGACCTTGCTACAGTCACCCATGCCCTGGTGACTAAGAGGCTTGATTTTTGCAATTCCTTCTTCTACAGGCTGCTGACAGTGCTCATCTGTCACTTGCAGCTTTTTCAGTATGTGGCAGCATGGCTGCTTACTGGTTTGGATAGCCATGATCATATTACACACACCCTGCATTCTCTGCAGTGGCTGCCTGCGGAGCAATGGCTTGAGGTTAAGATTGTGCTCCTGGTTTTCAGGGCCCTGAATAGTTTAGGCCCTGGCTATATTCAAGACCTGCTTCTGGAGCCTCACACTCATGGGTATCTGTGCTCAGGAACCACCTGCTATTTGGGGGTTCTGCCATTACATCTTAAGTCAGTGGGCGATTGGACTTCTGCTGTGGTGGGCCCCTCAGCGTGAAACTCGTTCCCTCCAAATGTCCATCTCAGTTCCTCCATCCTTACCTTTAAAGAGCACCTGAAAACACATTTATTTTCTAGGTGCTTTTAAGATCCACTGCCGGTTCCCTCAATGTATTGTCTCCTCCCGGTTTCCTTCCCCGATTTCAAACTTCTTATTCTTTTAAATTGACTTAATTTTTTTATATTTTATACTTATGTATGTAAAGCGCTCTGAGTGCCATGAAAGGCAGGGGACACCATATAAATAAAATCATCATCATTTTGGACGAATAATTGATTTCACTGCTCTCATGTACTTAATTAGTCTCCCTGTTCTCTAGGATTTTCCCCACTGATGTGTTTGTAAAAGCCCTGCTCATTACCCTTATGCTCTTTGGCAACATTAACTCATTTTTCCTTTTTAGGTTAGACTTGCTAACTCCTCCTCCTTCTAACTTGTTTCTCCTTTGCATGCCTCACTTGTCTCTTCATCTGGGTAAGTTTCTTTACTCTCCACTGTGGGCCTTTTCCTCAGAGCACCAAGGTTCTTTGTTCTTGGAGTTTTTTTGTGCGGTTCAAAGGAACTGTCATCAGTGGCACCTTAATTATAGTACCTAGGGATTCTCTAGCCTTCTCTTACATTTTAACACTTCATCCCATCACTTTATTCATTTATTTCTAATTCTTCAAATCCCTCCCTCTGACTGCAGTATGTGAATCCTTAGGTCTTACTTATGTTGGATCCAAGTAAGTTGCTCTCACCGATTACACCCTTCCTTATTATTCTCACAAACGCTCTCACTCCCCTCCTTAGTAATGCAACAGATCTAGGCTGGTTATCTCGTCTGGATCAGATTCCTGTTATTTCCTAGGAATCTTAAATGATCCATGTTTAGCTATGCGGAGTCTTGCCTTCCATTACATATTCCATTTCAAGACAAAAAAGTAATCAAGAAGGTGGAATGTCCCTTGCCAAATATGGTCAAACCTAGACCCAGTATTAACTGGAAAGCTGTTTGTACCTCATTTTCTTTCCATCTCACTATTACTTCCTTCTGTTTATTGAGAGGCAACAGGGAGGGAGTGGTCAGGGCTCACCACAACCAAAGAGCATGCATCTCATGAGAATCTGCACAATGGTCATTTCATTTAAGCCACAAAAAATACTAGAGAATAAGTAATGCCAGCATTGTTCCCAAAGAGTGCTGCCACTAACCCCTCCAACTGTGACGCTGCAGTGAATAAGGTGTTCCACACCATCCTTACCTGGCTGGGTCTGGGTAGATTGGGTGTTCCCGGGACCCTGCCCCATCATAGCGTGACAGTGAAATGAGGGAAGACTCCAACAGCCTCCTAGGAAAGAAAACAAAATCAATTATTTAGTCACCAGCCTCGTTTCTTGCTTTCTGAAATCTCCCCAAATTATTTAGAACTATCAGTTTAGTTCTACAGGTCTGCACGGCATTGTACAGACAAAGGCCAGTGTGCCTGCTGTCAAATATGAATGAATTAATTTTTATTGTTTAGGCCATGGCCATAACAAGGTTTACATGAAAATCACGTAATACAAATTCCCATAAACAAACAATACAAAACACAAGACAAAATATAAAATACAAGGCCCAGTTCATTCATGTTGAAGTTCCATGAATCATTGGCTGTAATCAAAAATAAAAAATACCAAATATAGTTGTGCCATGTTAGAAATTCAAAGCATATCAAAATCCTACAATAAATATTGAAGAATGATTTCTGCCTGGATTCTCCAGAGACAGATATGTAGAGGTTATTTCTTGGTTGGGGCCAGACATCTTGAGTGATCAGGGAAACATTGGTGCTGTGTTAGCAATCAGAATCAGGGAATCCTGTCTCTCCATTTTAATGGGCTTATAGAATGACTTCACTGAAGAACAGGGAATGGAGATTATTATTTATTAACAGCAAAATCAAGAGCACCCCCTCTGCCCTCAGCAGGATCAGGCCCCCAAACGGCATCTGCTACTGTACCAGTCACGACTTACACTTTGTGCATCCTAGAAAACATCTCCTCCTCGTCTTTGGTTTCAAGTCAAGAGTGTGCACCTCTCAAGTAACAAATCAAGCCTTTCACTCTCTTAAACAAATCATAAATCAGAACACTTGCACTAAAGACAGGGTCTACTATGCTGCAACCAGACTAACTGCCTCAAAGTCCAAGTATCATTCTTTTGTGAGACAGAAGAGGAAATAGGACTGTAGGCTTAAGGCAAGGTAGCTACATGTGGCTTCTGCACTCCATAGCCATCAAGAGCCTTCAGTTCACCCTGTCACAAAAAAATGTTTGCTACAACTCTAGCCTAATGCTGCCGCCATTACATTTCAGCTTCCATTAACAGTCCAAATAGCCCTTCCAAAACTCAACCTGCAAAGAAGTTTGCAGAGTTGTTGAGATCTCTTGGGAAGCTTTACCAAACATTTCCTTTGGAAGGGCTATTGCCTGTTGAACATTCTTGGCATCTCCCCTTTATTGGCTATTAGGGGCAGGTGGCTGGAAATGTGATCTTAGCAATTCAGTTTCATATGCTCCAGGACCTCAAATGAAGGCATCATCCACTATGGGAGGCATCTGCAGGTTGTGAAGAAAAAGGCATGAAGATAGGAAGTATGGAGCTGGACCCTGGTCACAAAGAGCCTGTTCCCAATCACACAGTTTTCATTAGGAAAGGAAGTTTGAGAGAGAAGAGAAATTAAGCTACACTGGAAACAGGTTAGCAGAACACTTCATATACAATTGTTGAAGGTTCTTTACAATCCCACTGTAGCTCTCACACAAGGTATTTTCTTGTGTGATTCCTCCACAAAACAACAGGATCAAGTAACTCCCAAAGCAGTTCCAGGATTTTAGCCTGGGATAGGAAAAAATAAAAAAACAAAAAAGCTTTCCTAACACCATGCTCTATCATCTATCTATCTATCTATCTATCTAAAAAACAGGGTCTCAAGCTTCTTAGAATGTGCCCCTTTTCCTTTTGTTTATACCATATTCCCTCCATAAGTTCCTCCCTTCTTTTCCCCCTTTGGCAACCTGCACTTGATCACCACCACTTCTCCCACTCTTCCCCCCGCCCCCCCCCAACTTCTGTTATTGCATCAAGTCCACAGCAACTCAGCTGGGATGATTTCCAAAAAAAGAGTGATGGCATCACTCCTTAAACATGAATTTGGATGGGTTACTGCAGAAGACCTAGTTTGAAAATCTTTCGTTTGACGGGATAGGCGGAGGTCAGAGCCCAAAGAAGCAGCACTAACTACAAAACATCTAATGGGGTTGGAGTGTCTTCAGTCCACTTTCCTGAGGACTCTACTGGCTGCCCCTCCTGGCACTCCAGCGGTAGTCCTCAGGGCAGAGTGTGGGCTCCCTCCTGTGAGAATGAGAGTTTGGCAGGGAGCCTTTACTTATTGGCTCCGTCTATTTTTCAAGTTAGCTGCACCTCTTTCACTTTTGGTCCAGGAAGATAAGTTTAGCAACATCTGGACTGCCCGGGTAGAGGTGAACCTGAAATCTATGGGAAAAGATCTTCGGACGTTGGGGGATCTGGGATTCAAGGGGGCTAGAAAACTGATATTTACAAGGCTTCTTGATATTACTCACCAAGAGGAAAGCGCTGCTTTGGCGGAAGTCAGAGTGCTAGGCCCTTATGGTATTCTTTCTAATACATCAGATATCCCCATGCCATATCTCGAGAACAGTTCATTGGTTAAATTTAGGAGACCCTTCATGTTAGCAAGATTTAACATGTTCCTATCTGCCATCACTGAGGGTCGCTATAGGGATATCCCGTTAGCAGAGCGGTTATGTTCCTGTGACTGGTGTTCAATTGAGTCCTTGGAACATATGATTTTGGACTGCCCTCACTATGCACTGTTGCGAGAGAAATACGTGCATCCCCTGATAGCTGATCTCCCAGGAAGAGGAGCACCAAGAGTCATAATTAGATTTTTGCTGGAAGATCGCTCTACTGAAGTGTCCAGCAAAATCGCTATATTTCTTTGGAAAATGTTTATGTATAAACATAATGTGAAGTCTATAGTTATATAGAAGCTTGGGCAGCATTTTTATTCTTTGCCTTAGGCTTTCTAATTGTGATCGGAGATACGAGTTAGGTGTCCCATCCTAAATACCATACAGCCCTAATGAATAGGCTGGAAGTAATTGTGGCAAGTGGGTAAAGTAAAGAAAGCTGGTAACTAGTTGTATGATTTTGGGACACTGATACTCTATGTGGTATATATTGTATTTATTGTTGTTTAATTATCCCCTGTGAATAAGATATTATAGCTGGGCTCACCAGGGTGGTGAAGGGTGCGAGCTCCTGGATTTTGGCCCTCCCTCAGTACTCCCGGAACTTTTGTTTGTCTTGGGTAGAATTATTTTAAAGTTATCTTTATAACATATTGTAAATTTGTTGTAATATGGTTGGGATGTTGCTTTTAATTTGTGTGTATTTTTTTATGTTTTTATTTTCCTTTTTATGTTTGCAATGACCTTGTCGTCACGCAATAAATTTTTTTTATATATATATATATATATATATATATATATATATATATATATATATATATATATATATAACATCTAAAAACAGGAGCTATTACCTTCCTGCTGATCCTCTCTGATGTGGTGTTTGTCAGCAAAAGTGAACTGGCCCTTTGTTGTTTGTTTTGAGAGTAGATCATCTTTCAAGACTTTTAGAGAGGCATTCAGGAAAGAAAGAATCCAGAGATAGAGCATAGCTGCCATGTTGGTCCCAAATGGCAAACACAAAGTGGTTCAAATGATATCTTTTATTGGACCAACTGTTGTTGATGGAAATAAGGAATAGAAAGCCAATATGCAAGTTTCCCCACACCACTTTTCACTAGTATGTCACGACAGAACCCTGGATATTTTTATCAGTGTCTTTTTAACTAAGAATGCTATGCTGACCAACTCCTATATTTCAGCAAAGTAGATGACCAATCATGTGAACTACGCAAATATTTTGTGTTTTGGACAAAAACTCACTGCCCTGTCCTGACCAGTATTTCAACTTGGTGTTCTCAAAGTAAATATGCATTAAATCAACTCTGGAAAGGAGGAAAAGCAAACAGGATTAGAAGATGTTGATGACTCAGGCAAATATTGTTTTGTTTATTGCCCCATACTGACCTTGTTCAGAGGCCAGTACAATGGTCTCCAGAAAGCCCACGACAGAATTTGTTTAAGGAATACTTTTTTGTTTTTTTAAACTGCTTATACAAACCTCTCCAAATCCATCAGACTCCAACCAAGTCTTGATGGTAGTGCTGAGATAATCATACTCTCAAATGCAGCATTGCCTAGTCACAGCATGGCTATGTCAAACCTGGGAATGGTTTATTGACTCAGAGGTGCCCACTGATCATCTTGGACCAGCTAATAATACGTAAACATTTTTTTTTATGAACTACTGAAGGCAAAGAAAGACACTGCAGTATAAACTTCACTGAATCTGCACAGCAGGACAGATTTTTATTCCTTCTTGCATACCTGGGACCGATAGTGATTAAGCTAAACACTTAGGCTCTCCAAGATAATTATGCTCTCAAACCAAACCTCTATTATGGTTTAAAAATTGACATCTCTGTTTTAAGTTATCAGAAGTATTCAAGAGAATGAATTCACAGACTGACAGTTATTGCTCAGTTACTCGGGCATTGGGATCCTTTCACACAGCTATGTGCCTGTGATTTCATTTGAAAAAGATACAATTTTATTCCCAAGAAAGCCACAATGCTTATGCATGGTGTCATCCCCCCCAAATTCCATCTACTTGCTTCTCCCACTGGCCTTTTATAAAGAATATCAGATGCATTCCACTGAACATGAATGTTCCAAGACTATATATCCAGGAGAAATATGTTTAAGAAAGAACAGTCAAAAGCCAGCATGTTCTCAATAGAACAAAGCATATAAAGCGAACAGTAAAACCAATTCAGTCATCACCACACATGCGCACTTGCCTCTCCTACATGCAAGATGCATGCATTAAACAATCCAGCAGATTCCAAGTTGGTTTTAAACCTTGATGATGGTTTGTGTTGTCTTATGATTTTGTCTTCTCTAAAAATCAAGGGCAATAAAGTATATTCTGGACACTACGGGCGTCCGGAACCAGGAGAACCAGTAGTAAACATAGGAGATCAAGATGGATGATCTCTGCTTTGTGTTCAAGAAGATGGCAAAAAAGTCAGCACCTGAGACCAGTAACTATGCTAGATAGATTTGTTGTAAAAGTTAAAATAATTTTTCTTAGGGAAACCTCACTTTTGAGGGTCAAACTGCACCTTTTAATGTATTTTCATGGCCTGATAAATGGGTCCAATTAACATAGGTGCTGCTATAATCATGAAGAAGGATTTCACAGTCTGTTACAATCCTGAACCTCAATTCCTCATCTATAAAATGAAAACAACAACGACGCCTCTCAGGGTTGTTGTGAGGGTGAATTAAATAAGCATTATAGAGCACTTTGAACACTGAAAGTGCTAGATAAATGATAAGACGACTGGTATTTGTGTTATGAATATAAAGTTATATTACATTTTACATTCTTTAGATTTCAATCCCCCAGACTAAAATCTGGGTGTGCTAGTGGAGCAATGAACCACCATTTGGAGCATGAAAACCAAAAGCAGTGGAGACCTGTCCCATTCTGGAAGATCAAGTCTAGGAGACAGCAAAGCCTAGGTTTGCTTTCATTAAACCAGGGGGGAGAGGTTGTTAAAGTTGTCACTACTATGCATTCCATTATAGCAGCACTAGCAATAGGTGGTGATAAACAATACACAAATAATCATAAAAAATTACAGAGGGCTGCGAAGGAGAGGTAGAAGGGGAGTGTGTTTTGTATGCACCTACTCTTGAAGCCTTTCACTTGACTATGCGTACGTCCAGTAGCCCCACATTTGTTTGTTCTGGAGCTCCAAGTTCCCTTCACTTCCCATCACCATGCTGTCCAGATCTTTGGCGAGCTAACACTAAACTCTGTCGAACCAATTGCTCCACAATCTGTCTAGACAACATGAAATTGTCACAAATGACATCTCAAGTACAATTAGTAGAGAAACTGCAATTTCCACTCTCCTCCCCCGCTTGCCAGGAGAATCACACATTAACATCCTCCAGATTGTCAATCAATGCCTCAATGGTGAATATTAACTTGGTGTACACCGGGAGAGATTTCTGTCCTAGCTTGCTAAAATAGGCATTTAAAATATTTAAGGTTTTTTTTCTTTTACTACAAGGAGATATAAAAATTGTCTACTTCTCAACAGTGCTCCTTATTATGATCTCTGATGATAGCCTGCCTTACAGATATCAGCATATGCAGAAAGTTTTACTACTACCCATTCTACTTTGGGATTGGTAAACAAAAGAGGAGGAAAAATGAAACTAAGCTCCACTTACAGGGCAAGAGAGTTTAAACAAACAAAATGAAGAGAAGGGCAAGTTTTTCTTCAAATTCCTCTCCATTTGGGAACACACTTATCAAAAGAGGAATGGAACCCTACCGACATCAGACAGCTAGCTATAAAGAAAATGGGGGGAGAGTGAGGCCTGCCGGGCAATCAAGGCTCTCAAGAGCATTTCCTTGCTTCTAGCAGTTGAGACTCCCAGCAGTTCCCACAAAGCTCTGACCTTCACTAGTGGGGAGTATCTTATATACCAAGAGCCATAGCTTAGGAGAAGCAAGGCAACCCTGCTTCAAGCTACAATGGCAGCAAGTACTCATTCCTCCTACCAGCCCCACATTTTCCTCACTAGTAGCACAGATTTATTACTAAGGCAGATGAGACAGCATAATAAATTCATCCAAGTAAGTTCCTCTGGGGGGGTATTCAAATGTAGTAAGGCTAATTTCTTAACTCTCTCTCTAATGGCAATTCTTAGGGCTTTCTAAAATCAGCATGCACATTAACTAGTAGTCAAGATGTCCAACCTCACCTAGGTAATAGCATCTCCCACCTCTCAAGGAGAAACATTTTAGAACAAGACTCCAGCAAACTGAGCACTTAAGTAGTGGGCTCTTTCTCAGCCCCAAACCCCTGAGAAAACTACTGCATGTTTTCCAGGCAAAGTTAAGAGCTTCATGCATAAGGATGGCAACAGCCTCACTAACTTCAAATAATTGCACATACAACCCACTCCTACACCTGTCTAAATCTTGCATGTTTGAGCATCAAAGCAATGACAACTCTACAAACTTCTCCCCATTGTTCAGCCTTGCATCTTCCTACGCAAGCAGGAAGGTCCAAAAAACCTATATTAAAAAGTGGAGCTGAAGCAGGGTCCATGAACAATAACGACGTCTGTCAGCTCACAGCTACCTATTTTGAATTTTCATTCCTATGGTTTCAGAGCACCATGCAACCTTACGGTCCTATATATAAATGCTAATTAGTAGCAACGAAGAATAGAACGGTATTATGTACTCCTTCCGCATAAAAAAAGTCTTCTGCCAAAAAAGACAAGCAAGAACTGGTTCACCAAAAGAAAAAGATTCCCGGATACCCAACTTCAGGCCTCCTTCAAACGCTGTATCGAAAGGAAGATTCACAAGGTACATGAATGGACCCCAAAACCAAAAGGTTATGGCCTGAATAGCTACAAACAAAAATCCCATCTGGTGCATCTGAGCTCTTTAAAAACAAAAAGCATTTGTTTTATCCAGTAAGGCTAAACTTTCAAGGGATTTTCTTATGGAGAAAATTAGCCTGTTCACTTCATAGGTGTCAGGCAAGGTTTCTCTGGAGCTTCAGAGGGAACTACACCTCAGACATTCTGCTAGAATGGGGAAACACCTTTGATACAGAAGAAAGGGTGGAGGGAAAACACTAAAAGAATTGGATTCAACTTTAGACTGCAATGGTTGGAAGCTTTAGATTGCAATAGTTAGAAGTTATTTACGACTGTAGACACACAAAACAAAGGATTTGCCTAACAAGAGGAAGAGGTGCATAGGGAGTAGTTTCTCTATCTTGAGGGGGAAATGGATGATGATTTGAGATGAACTGGGTTTTGTTGGGTGCATCTGTGTATTGACTGCTCAGTTTTATTCTTGTCGCAGTTCTGCTTTCTGTTTCAACATTTAATCTCCATTAACTGTCTGCTTCAAAGTTTAATCTCCCATTTACTGTCAGATGCCACAACGGCTTTGGTGCTCATCACATCTCTGTTGCTAACACTAAGGGTGCAGGGAGTATGATGAAATCCTCAAAACAGCCCCAAGACCAGTCTCATAATCTGCTACTTCACTCCCTGACAAAGACCATAAATCAGTTCAGGATATGAGGGAGCACTATGCGAGATCCAGCCATGCAACATTCAGAGAGTGATTAATGGATTCACTCTAAGGCTAGAGGAAGCATGCATTTGTGACTGGCACACTAAAGGTTGAAAGCAGATCCAACAACATGCTATTTAAGTTGGCAAGAACTCTGATAGAATGAAAACTATGTAAGTGTGAGACCTTTCACCTTAGCGGTGGAGCTCTTTTTGAATATTGCACCGAGAAAGGAAGGACTTGAGTAATAAGTTCTAAGATTGCAAGTTTTATAGCTTCATTCCAAGAGTTTATGGTGTAGTTGAGGATAACATAAGTAAATGGTGTTTACATACTTATTAGAAGAACATGGAGGTTGCTTTGATGGCTGCAAAGTAAGTGCAGAAGTGCATAGGCTTGAAAGTGCAATTCATGATGCATTGCTCCCTGCTAGATGTTCAAAAAATAAATCAAACAAACAAATTATAGAGCTGAGATAGTGGTTCTATTAGTGAAGACGAGTCAACTCTTTTCACTGAATGCCGGCTATACTACTGTGTTGAAGTTTTGGAAAACTTTACTTCGCTGTTTCCGACCAGATCTGCTGCAGGACATTTCTCCTTTATTTGGTGGTGTGTATTAACTTTAATGTGTTCCAAAATTAAAGGAGACTATATACTAATCGCTGGTGGTCGTTACAAGAAAATATGTATTGTCAATCAAAAGTTATCATACCCAGATGATGATGTTATAATAAATGGAAAAATAGTCACACGCACATCTGGTTCTCATTATGTGGTGCCATCGTTAAAACATCGGCCTTGGACAATTACCTATATACATGCCGTTCAAAGATAATACTGTGTGAGAACTAATAGAACTGTCACTAACATCATTTAATGTCGATCTGCATATTGTGTTATAAAATGCAGAGGTGTCCCAACCATCATTCGTTACATACTGGCATGTCACAATCCCTGTGAAAAAGCCTGGGGAGAAATGGATGACTAGACATCTACATTTTAAGTGCCTTGATACGGGGGCTGGGTATCAATGACGGGGAGGCTGGGAGCTAGAGTGGGGGTGGGGGTATGGCTGGCGGGAGAGCAGGGAGCTTGACCAGGGGTAGGGGGGGGGGGGGATTCCTCCTCTCCCAGCTGATAGAGTTGCTGGGAGTGGAAAGATCCCACCGCTATTTGAGCTCCTGCCGCTGAGGATTGTAAGGAAAGCGGGGTGGCAGGGGGCAGGATAACTGCTCCTTTGCTTCTCACAGTCAACTTGTTATTTTTACCTAGCTGTCTGGGAGAAGTGGCAGAGTTGGCTTTGGAACATCTGAGAGCACTAAGAGAACCTCTGGGAGGCTCCCCCAGCCCATCCCCCAAGCCAATGTCTCCAGTCCCCTGCATGCCAAGTTGCTGCCTATGCCAGGTCTGCATCCTCAACCACCCACCCACAACTTCCCCTCTTTTCATTAGGATTCTCAGTAGCAGGAGTACAAGGGGAGGGAATCCCTCCTTTCCCACTGCTCAAGGGTCTGGGAGTGGAGGGATTCCCCCACCCCCTGCCATTTGAGGT
Organism: Sphenodon punctatus; assembly: GCA_003113815.1. Taxonomy (NCBI): domain Eukaryota; kingdom Metazoa; phylum Chordata; class Lepidosauria; order Sphenodontia; family Sphenodontidae; genus Sphenodon; species Sphenodon punctatus. The sequence goes on from QEPC01009299.1 coordinate 3,118,189, forward strand.
CCTGCCACCTAGAATCATAATGAAAGCAAAGGTGGGGGGTTGCGGGGGATGGAAACCTGCCGGGGGGGGGAATTGGCCTACTGGGGCTAGGGACATTATCTTGGAGGGGTGGGGGAGTGTCCGGGAGCCATTCCAAGTGGTCCCCAATGCTCTGCAGGTGCCTCCTTAGCTTCGCCAAGCCAACTTGTTAATTTCACCAAGCTGACTGGCTGGGAAAAGCACTTGGCAGAAATGTCTGTGGATCATTGGGGACCGCTATTAGTACACATTATAACGTCCACCATTCTCTCTCATATAAATACTATCAATTACTCTTAAAGAAAAAATTGTTCTTTGCTCTCAATTTCACATTTCTCTAACATGTAAAACTTTTTTTCAGAAATGTAAACATTTCTTTATTTCTAATTACATGAAACACTCATGTTCATTGCCTGTTCAAAACAAATGATAATCTAATATTTGAAAAACTTTGGTTTTAATAACTAAAGTGTATTCACCCTAACAGGAAACTTCAATGTACAAGGAAATTGATTAGGAAGGCATCTGTTTATTCTCTTCTCCTCCTTCACAGCAAAAAAACCTACTACTCCATCTTTCAAATTCTCACCTTTGGTTCTATTAATTCTTTACCAATATTGAACTTCCACTTCCACCTTCCAAATATCACACATTTCAATTCCTCCATTTTCAATTCAGAAATTTTAATTTTCTCTTGCACATATTAACCAATTAACTGAACTGGAGGAAGGATTGATTGGTCTGCATATGAAATTATTATTATTATTATTATTAGCAAGCATTTATATAGTGCCAACAATGTACCTGGCACTTTACAAAGTAATTGAATAGACATGGTCCCTGCCCTCGGGCTTACAATCTGAGAGACGGGGGGGAGGGGGGCGCAACGGGACGGGACGAAGGAAGGGGAACAGAGAGCGAGACAAGGAGTGTAACATTCATGAGGATAGTCCCAGGTGCACACGCTTGGCTTGGGAAATAAGAAAGAGTACATATATGTTATTTTAACATTTCAGTTAACTTGTTAAGACATGAGAGAAAATTAAAACTTCTGAATTGAAAATGGAGGAATTATATTGAAATGTGTGATTATTTGAAGGTGGAAGTGGGACTTTACATGATGTTAGTAAAGAATACAATAAAGGTGAGAATTTGAAAGATAGAAAAATGGCATAGTAGGTTTGTTTTGAAGAGAACAGAACACATGCCTTACTAATCAATTTCCTTATATGTTGAAGTTTGTGTGAGGGGGAATATGCCTTAACTAGTTTAAAACAAAAGTTTTTTTAAAATATTAGAATAAATAAATAAAAACCCTAGGTACTTGTTGTCTTTTGGTTTCTGTACCTTTAAGGTGCACTGTAATCATGTTTCCAGTATTTTCCCTCCATACAACAGGACTAGAATCTCAGTTTAAAAAAATAATAATACAGCTTTACCATGAGTCTCTCAATCTAAGTAGTTCCTTAAAGTCTAACAACAGAGTTGGTAATCCTGCTGATACAATGGCTGGTAGAGTATGGATGAAAACAGACATGCACCTTAACTCCGCTTCAACACCGGTTTAACATTTCATATGCATGTTGCAGGACTACACAGGGCACCAATACAGCCTTGCAACATGCATAAGAAATGTTAAAGAGATGTTAAAGCAGAGTTACGTGCATGTCTATTTTTACCCTATGAAGACAACCTAAAACAAAATAGCTGAGGGGAGTGAACTGCTCTATGCATTTCAACAGAGAATTAACTTCAAGATGCACTGCCATTGGCACAAGGGCACAAACCACCACTCCACAGGACCCTGCATTTAGTAAGAAGAATGCACCTAGAGTTCCACCCACCAAAGTAAAACCATCCTAGCTTCTGGGAATAGTACTGGGGCACATCAGTCTCTCCAAAGAGGGAAAAGAGGCCCCCTGCTGCTACCTTGACCACTTCTCTGGGAGGAAAGGAAACCACGACAAACACCACAAGGTAGGAGAAGGAACACAGTAAACATGTATAGTAAATCACAATGTGTAGTATGCCTAAGGCCCCAGATTGCCTTCAGCTGACCCTGGCAAATTACTTCTTCTTTTTTCTTTTTTTTTAAAGCTCAGATCAATGGACCCACTGTCAGAGCAGCTGGGCCAATTTCTCCAGCTTCCCTCCTCAAAAAGCCGAGAGAAAGGGATGAGAAAACTAAATTAAAAAATGAAATGGTTTCCTGTAAGATAAACAATCCCCAGTCTTCAGGTACAGCAGGTGTACAGGCTTCAAGAAAATCAGTGTGTGTGTGTGTGTGTCAGTTACATCATTGCAGAAGCAGCCATTAAGAGCAATCCATTAAATACGTATGTGGAAAAATGTTTAAAATGCACATTAGTTACTTAACAGATCAGAATGTCTCAACTGGAAAAAGCCAGTCATCTTTTTTCTTTTTTTGTTAAACTCGTGTTATTGAGTCAGGTTACAGGTTTCTCCATGTGCTTTGAGGCTCAGAACCCTGCTGGGCTCAAAGTCCTGGCAGAACTGGAGCTTGACTGTACTTTCTCCTACCCAGTAATTCTGTAACAAGGAGTGAATAACTGAATCAGAGCAGCTTTGCTCCCCCATTGCATCAAGTTGTGAATATACTGTCAGTGAACACACATGCTAATGTTTAAGGGTTTGTGACAATGAATTGTCAGAGATCCATAATGAATATAAAATCACAACACTGTATACCAGGGGTGGGGAACCTTTTTCCTCCCGGGGGCCATTTTGAAAGCTTGCACAAGCTCCAAGGGCCACACAGAAGTTGGGGTGGGGGTGCTTAAGGGATGCACTCATGGAAAGGAGGTCCCAAATTATGGATCTGTGCCATGGAACGGAACTGTCCCCTGTCCTTGTTTGCATGACCTCCTCTGTGCTCCCTTCCCTTGAGCTCAGTTTTTGAGTGACTGCAGGTAAGAACTGAATCCAAGGGCCAGATCCTGGAAGTGGAAAGGGGCCACATAAAACTTACCATGGTCCGCATTTGGCCCCCGGGCCTGAGGTTCCCCACCCCTGCTTTGTACTGTCCGCCTAAGTTTCCAACACCCCCTTCTTATTCACCTCGAGACTGGACTACTGTAACACACTCTACCTGAGACTACCTTTGACAATGGTCCAGAAGCTGCAGCTGGTGCAGAATGCAGCAGCCCACTTCCTCATGGGGATGGGGTTCCACGAGCACATTACACCGGTGCGCCGGTCTCTGCACTGGCTGCCTATAGTCTTCTGGGCCCAATTCAAGGTGTTGGTTTTGGCCTATAAAGCCCTAAATGGCTTAGGTCCTGATTACCTGTAGGATAGTCTCATCCCTGGGTCCTGGAGCAGACCCTGTGGCCGTCGGGGGATGCCCTCCTCGGGGTTCCCCAAATATCTTGGGTGGTGACGATGAGGAGGGTATTCTCTGTGGCCGCACCAAGGCTGCAGAACTCCCTCCCAACAGAGGTCCACTCGGCCCCAAACCTCCCTCCTTTCCACAGACAATGCAAAACCTGGCTGTTCCGACAGGTTGAGTAGGGGAGAAAGGGTTTTAACTCGGGCTAACTTACTGGTTTGGAATATTTTTGTATTTATGTGGTGTGTTTTTATTGATATTTTTATGCTTTTTATTGTTTTGTAAGCCACCCTGAGCTGCAATAGCATTTTATTTTACAAATAAAATAAATAAATAAAAGGAAGCAGCTGTAGTGAAGGGGTGAGTTAGTGTGGCTGAACAAATGTGCTCTCCCCCTTAAATACATATATGGACATGCCTACATTTGGAGAAGACAGTCTTACTCTTGGAATGAGAAGGGGGCACCAAATATTTACACACTACAAACAGATAAATGGGTACACATTATATAGAGAGTTTGGCCCACAAGACAGCATTCTTTTGAAAGATTAAAATCATCAATATGACAGATTTATTTAATTTACATTTAATATCCCACCCCTCTTGCGACCCGGAACACCTAACACCACCACAATAAAAAACAACAACACAGATAAAGATACAATACACAAAAATATCAAAACATCAAAGCAATATAGGTTTGCAATAAATCCCTCCTTAACCTCCCATTCCTCTCCCCCTGCAGAAGGCCTGGTGGAAGAGCCATGTCTTTCAATTACGTTAAAAGGCTAGGAAATCCAGGCTGAGGCAGATCTCTACCAGGAGAGCATTCCAAAGTGACAGCGCGGCTGCCGAGAACACTCTCCTGTCCGTATGGACGCGCCGATAACACGGGACCTCCAAGAAGGCGTCCCCAGACGACAGCAAGGGCTGCCCTGGAACCTGGGGGGCGAGGCTATCTTTCAGATAAGCGGGACCAGGGCATGAAACTTCAGATCCAAGTCTAATAGCCAAAAATGTTTCTTGGTCGCCAAGGGTAAATTAAATGGCAAATTTGCATAATTAGCCACCACCTATTTATGCAAATATGTATAT
>QEPC01009299.1:3124459-3134605 GCA_003113815.1 Sphenodon punctatus
GACGATGAGGAGGGTATTCTCTGTGGCCGCACCAAGGCTGCAGAACTCCCTCCCAACAGAGGTCCACTCGGCCCCAAACCTCCCTCCTTTCCACAGACAATGCAAAACCTGGCTGTTCCGACAGGTTGAGTAGGGGAGAAAGGGTTTTAACTCGGGCTAACTTACTGGTTTGGAATATTTTTGTATTTATGTGGTGTGTTTTTATTGATATTTTTATGCTTTTTATTGTTTTGTAAGCCACCCTGAGCTGCAATAGCATTTTATTTTACAAATAAAATAAATAAATAAAAGGAAGCAGCTGTAGTGAAGGGGTGAGTTAGTGTGGCTGAACAAATGTGCTCTCCCCCTTAAATACATATATGGACATGCCTACATTTGGAGAAGACAGTCTTACTCTTGGAATGAGAAGGGGGCACCAAATATTTACACACTACAAACAGATAAATGGGTACACATTATATAGAGAGTTTGGCCCACAAGACAGCATTCTTTTGAAAGATTAAAATCATCAATATGACAGATTTATTTAATTTACATTTAATATCCCACCCCTCTTGCGACCCGGAACACCTAACACCACCACAATAAAAAACAACAACACAGATAAAGATACAATACACGAAAATATCAAAACATCAAAGCAATATAGGTTTGCAATAAATCCCTCCTTAACCTCCCATTCCTCTCCCCCTGCAGAAGGCCTGGTGGAAGAGCCATGTCTTTCAATTACGTTAAAAGGCTAGGAAATCCAGGCTGAGGCAGATCTCTACCAGGAGAGCATTCCAAAGTGACAGCGCGGCTGCCGAGAACACTCTCCTGTCCGTATGGACGCGCCGATAACACGGGACCTCCAAGAAGGCGTCCCCAGACGACAGCAAGGGCTGGGGGGCGAGGCTATCTTTCAGATAAGCGGGACCAGGGCATGAAACTTCAGATCCAAGTCTAATAGCCAAAAATGTTTCTTGGTCGCCAAGGGTAAATTAAATGGCAAATTTGCATAATTAGCCACCACCTATTTATGCAAATATGTATATTTGTGCATAAATAAGTGTTCCTCATCTACGTACATACCTTTTAATAGCTACTAAAAACTACTCACACAATCATGGATCATCCCCTGCAGGGATGGGGACAGCGGGGGGGACGCAGCTGTGGATCCAGGAACATCCCAAACTCCGCACAGATAGAACTAAACAATGGAAGATGCCCTCAATAATAGGGGCAACCCCCTCCTTCAGATAACCAGCCCCATCCACCAACATCACCTCCATCTTATCGGGATTGAGCTTCAACCAGCTCTGCCTCATCCAGTCCCCCACAGCCATCAGACACCAGGACAGTAAGGAGAAAGCAGGGCCTGGCTCTGATGAAGAAACCAAATACAGCTAAGTGTCGTCCGAATACTGATGGCACTGGAACCCCCAGCTGCAGACAATCTCCCCCAGCGGCTTCATATACATGTTGAAAAAGGGAGGGGACAAGATAGAACCCTGCGGGACCCCACATGGAGGCCTCCCAGGGAAGATCCTATCCGTAAGGTACAAACGAAACCATTTCAAAATGGTCCTGTCCACCCCAGCCAAATCCTGCAGGCGTGTCACCAACCATCTTGTGGTTCACAGTATCAAAAGCCGCTAACAGATCTAACAGAACTAGCAGAGTCTTACAACCACCGTCCAGTTCTATGAGGAAGTCATCAGCCAAGGCCACCAACACTGTCTCTGTACCATAATCCAGACGAAAGCCAGACTGCACAGGGTCCAGGAAATCTCAGTGGTCTAGATGTGCCTGCAGCTGACGGGCCACTACCCACTCAATAACCTTCCCCAAAAAGGGAAGGTTAGAGACAGACCGGTAAATCGCAGGGGCGTCAACATCAAGAGATGGTTTCTTGAGAAGAGGACGGACCACAGCCTCCTTCAAATGCTCCGATACTATCCCCTCCTGATGGGAGGAGTTTACCACCCCCACCAGCACAGCCCCAATGTCTCCCTGGCAGCAATCAGTCAGGACGGACAAGGACCTAATTCACAAGTTGTGGCTCGCACAGACCCCAGGACATCCACCACCTCGACAGGCATCACCAGTTGAAATTCCTCCCACAAAAACTGACCAGACAGGGTGTTCCCCACCTCAGGTTCCGCCACTGCATCTGAAGGGGTAGAGTCAAAGTCATGCTCAATAGGAGCATTTGAATCCGTCAAGTATGCCAAACATATCACAACGGGCTGTGGACGAATTCAAATCCAGGCAAAGAGAGGCTGGACCGACCAGACCTCTCACCACCCAGAACAGCTCCGCCGGACGCAAGTGAGCGGATGCTAATAAGGGAAGCAAAGAACCGCTTCTTTGTTGTCCGTACCACCACAGTATAGGCCTTCAACCATGCTCTATACTGCAACCGATCGACTTGGGCCCGAGTTCAACGCCACCAGCACTCTAACGTCCGATCTTTTCTCTTCTGCTGCCGCAGGTCCTCCATGAACCGTGGGGCCCTGCAGTGCCTAAGCATCAGAAGCAGACACCTAGGAGCCACCCAATCTATGACCTCCACTAGCCAGCTGTTCCAAAAAAACATGAGGTCATAGATGGAGCGGCCGTTGAGACCTCCAGGTATCCCCTCCAGAGCATTCAGGAAACCTACCGGAACCATAAGTCTCCGGGGGCGGGCCAACCGAATACGGACAGGCACTCATGCCAGGATGGAGGTACACAGGAGGTAATGAAATGGAAGTGGGAGCCCTGGATGAGTTGAGAGTGGGATGTGAACTAGACTGTGACTCTTCTGGACATTTGTGCGCTGCCAGCAGTAAGGAAGTTGGTAACAGAAACGGGACCTTCCCTGCCGTTTTTTCCTGGTCTCTGTCCTGATGACAGCACCAGAAGTGCCTTGATAGGATGGCAAAGATGAATCTCTTTGGAGATGCAAGTTACTCAAGGCACAGGGAATGTGAACTGAATAAAGGAGAGCTTGTTGCCCTATATGAACTTTGGACACTCGGAAGTGCAGGGTACCCATGTGAGTGGGGATGCTTTCCGCCCACTTTATGGTAATGCAGAAGATGCTAGAGAGGGTGTACAAGAGATGCATGTTTGAGGGTTTTATGAAAACCAAGAGGGATTTCCAACACCACAGCGGAAGTCCTCAATAAAATTCTATGCTGCTACCTGCCAGTACATTGCTGTGAACTGTGGATGCAAGAAACCAGGTTGACAACATGCAGAGACTGATTGCTTTCACTTTCAATTTTCACTATAGGCATTCAATAAAGTACGTGATTTGCTCAATAAATGCAGCAAAAGATTATTTCCAGCTGCCAAATGTTGGCAGGTATAAACCCAAGTATGAATCTTTGTGGGTGGGAATAGCAGGCACTAGATCGTCTACTGAAGACATAAGAGCCTAGAAAAAAGAAACAGCTGGTACGACTGCTTCTTCCCAGGGTTTGCTGCAGCTAGGAGTAATGATAGTGGGCAGGATACTGAGAAGTGGGGGGTGGGATTGGTACATAAGAACATAAGTAGTGTCATATTGGGTCAGAACAATGGTCCATCATGCCCAGCATCCTGTCTCTGACAGTGGCCAGTCTGTCTCTTAGGAGACATACCTCACAGGTCACAATGGGCAATCCATTCCCTGTTGTTCCAGCCCCAACAGTAAGAGGTTACATCCACAAAATCTGCTTGGCTAATAGGCATCAATGGGCCTATCCTCCAAGAACTTATCCAATCCCCTTTTAAAACTAGCTACACTACTGGCCTTGACCACTTCCTTTGGCAGTAAATTCCACACGTTAATTGTGCAATAAGTGAAAAATACTCTCTCATATTAGTTTTAAATATGCTTCCCAGTTAATTTCATCGTGTCCCCTTGTTCTAGTACTGTTAGAAGAGGATAAATAACCGCTTCCTATTTGTGTTCGACACCACTCATGATTTCATAAACTTCTATCATATCCCCCTGTCGTCTTTTATTCAAGCTGAAGAGCCCCAAACTATTGAACCTCTCTTCATACAGGAGCCGTTCCATAACCTTGATCATTTTTGTTGCCCTTCTCTGTACTGTTTCTAGTTTTACTATGTCTTTTTTGAGATGGTGCGACCAGAACTGCACACAGTTTTCCAGGTGCAGTCGTCACATAGATTTATACAGAGGCTTTATAATATTTTCAGTTTTACTTTCTGTCCATTTCCAAATGATTCCTAATATTATGTTATATTTTTGCTGCTGCCATACAGTGAGTTGAGGATTTCAATGTATTGTCCACAATGACTCCAAGATCCTTTTCCATAACTCCTAATTTAGAACCCAGCATTGTATACATATAGTTTAGGTTATTTTTCCCTCTGTGTGTCACTTTGCACTTATCCACCGGTGGGCAAAGCACAGCAGGGAAGAACGCCTGCCCATGTATTAGTTTTGTCCCACTAAATGTGTGAATGGAGGCTGCTTGAACCATACACGCAGGGTGCGGTCTATTAGACTCTACACACTAAACATGAGAGTGGTGAATTTCGGTAAGGTGTCGTCCCGTTTAATACCAAAAGGCAATTGTTCAGAGGCTGCTGCTGCTGCCAGAGAAGTACGAAGAGCCATCTCATTCCACACCTCCCTCTCACACCTCCTCCCTCCAACTGTATTGCAGCAACATTGTTAGCAGAAGAGAGGCAGGCCATTTCTCTCTCCTAATTGTTTCATTTTTGACTCACCCTTCTGTGTGAGATTCCTTCTTACGCAAGCTTCCTTGCACCCACTATAGCTTCCTATTTTAGGAATAATCTATTGCTGCTTCTTCTGTCCTTTTACTTTGATTTTTCTTTTATTACTAAGAGGTTGTGGGAGAAACTGATGCTATCTCCCTCCCTCCCTTCCATGACTAATAGAGGATACTCAACATTAAGAGACACTCAAGAGCAGTTCTGAAGCAGGAGTGGAGTTTTGTCCTGTGTGAAACCTGCTGCCAACTTTTGGAATACCTGAGACTCTTTGCCTGGGTTTGATATACTCTGTAGAAACCCAGGCATGTAGAACTGGGAGTTGGAAGGTGCCTCAAATGTCATCTAGTCTACCCAAACCTAGAACTGGGAGTTGGAAGGTGCCTCGGTCATCTAGTCTACCCCTCCCTTGAGGCAGGATATCCTATACCTATGCTAGATGCCTGTCTAGTTAGGGATCTCTAAACCAAAGTCTCTTCCTGAAAACCTCAAGGGAAAGATTCCACAGTCTTCCTGCACATCTTGTTCTATTGTTGAGCTGTTCTAACAGGAAGCTTCCCCAAAACCTTCCTCTAATTTAAAAATGTTGCTGCTTATCCTACTCAGTAGAATTCAAAAAGAAATATTTTCAGTCCTTTTTTATGACATTCTTTTAGATATCTGGAAACTGTTAGCTCACACACACCACGGTTTAATCATCTTTAGTCTAAGCTAAATATGCCTAGTTCTGTCATCCTCTTTTAGGACCGTTTTCTAATCCATTATTGAGATGAGTAAGATATGAAAGAAAGTAAGTCCTGATTGTTCAGATTGTCCCTTCAACATACTAAAAAACCTGGTGTTTCTGTGGTTTTTTTGCTTGGATGGTAGCATACCCTCCAACATTTAACCGATAAATAGGTACACTTCATGTCACTCCCTATTTGGCATAAATTTGCATGTGTTTACAGAGAGGGAGCCAAAGTGGTTCAAATGATATCTTTTTGCACCAACTGCTGTTGATGTCAATAAGCAAGCTTTCAGGTCACACAGGGCCCTTCCCCAGGCATGTAGTATAGCTAGTCTAAAAAAAATTGTTTTTTTACTGTACTTACAGCCTGCTGACTGACTTTGGGGCTGACATGGGGGCAGGGGAAGGTGTGCGTGCGCGTGCACTCACGCGCGCTGTTCATGGTACAGCTCAGCCTGTTGAAAGTCAAAATTCTCAAATATGTACATTGACTAACTCTACAGTTTGTTTTAAAGACACTCCGAGTATCACAGGTGGAAGCAATGACAGTTCCCTTTCAGTAGGATAAAGAATCTCTCTCACAAACACACGTCCCTCCTAACTCTTCTAGTTTTTATCTTGATCCCAGGCAGACAGCTTCCTTTCTGCCTGGGTGTTATCTATCTATGTTCTTTGATAGTGTTCTTATTCCAAGCTTGCTAAAGTGAGAAAAAGTGCCTCACCCCTGTCCCACAACAACTATAACTATTAATTTAGGCAAGTGAGTTGTTGAGTGGAATAATGAGGTGTTAATAACCCTCTGTCTGCAGAACCTGGTAAAAACCTTGCACTGCTGGGATCCAAGTACAAGATAACAAAACTCATTACTCACCAGTCAAAAATATAGGATGGTATGTGGTAGTCTTCCTCCCTATAGCCCAACTATAATGATCCAGACTGCCCCATTATCACTCCTTTTGGGGGTACATGCCAGAGGTCAGAGTTAACTGTGTTTCATACATTAAAGCTCATACATTCTTCCTCGTTCCCAATCCCATACCTTGCAGAGACTCTGTTGGACTTGGGGCTGATACGGTGAGTGGAAACCCTGAGCCCTGCTGCTGTCATTGCTCCTCCCCCTGTGGCAGAGGGGGTGGGGCCAGGGATCCCTCCCCCTTCAGTGCTTCCATTTGGGGGGGAAAGCACTTTACAGCAGCATGCTGCCCAGCAGCACTGCAGGTATGTGCCACAGGCCACACGCCGAAGGGCTTCTGCTAAAGGGCCTTAGCGGTGGCCCTTTGGGGGGGGGGGGGGCATGGAGGGAGGGACTAGGGGGTTCTTTGCTGACTAGGGAGGTGGTGTTTGAATAGGCATGTGCAAGTTGGAGTTATTGTAGGGTTACAGTGTTTGGGTTATTGATGTTTTATGAAGGGTAGGGTAGCTGAGATCTCAGATGACCTGGGTCTGTCACTGGTGATGGTGGTTGCCAGTAAATTCTCTGTTCATAATTCCATCTTGGAGTGGTAAGCCGATCTCGTATAAGACCTGGCTGGACGAACTGTCGGGGCCCGTGTTAGTTTATTTATTTATTTTAAAATTTATATCCCGCCCCTCCTGCCCACAGGGCAGCCCGGGGCGGCAAACAACATTTCATTTAAAACAATAATAAAATTTTAAAACAATTCAAAATACACTACATGGGGAAAGCCCCCATCCCCCCTAGTTGACCTTGTTCTGGTTGTGTACTTGGTCCAACATCAGCCCAGACCTGGGGGGTGGGTGGCCATTATTTTTAAGGATGGATTGGTTGCGAGAATGTATTCAACACAAATGGAGTCCAGGATAGAGGGACTTTATCTGATGATCAATTTGGCCAGTAACAGACCACAGGGTCCGGCCAGGGACAGGTTGGGGATTCTGCTGGTGTACCATGCACCTCACTGCCCAACAGCATCTCTGACTGCTCTAGGTGCTCTGGTCTCAGATATGGTCTTGAGATGGCCCAAGTTTGTTCTCTTCTCAATATCCATGCTGTGGCTTGATTGCATGGAGCAGAGCAGGACTTCATGGCCATGATGGCAACCATGGGACTGTCCTAGGTGCTGCTTGGCCCGATGCATGAGGCAGGGCATACTCTGGACTTGTTTTGTGCTGACCTTGAGGCGGGGGGTCCGTTGATAGGTGTTGAGTGGACTCCTTTGCCATGGTCGGATCATTACCTCCTGTGTACCTCCATCCTGGCATGAGTGCCTGTCCGTATTTGGTTGGCCCGCTCCCGGAGACTTATGGCTCCGGTAGGTTTCCTGAATGCATTACCATAAAGTGGGCGGAAAACATCCCCACTCACATGGGTACCCTACACTTTCGAGTGTCCAAAATTCATATAGGGCAACAAGCTCTCCTTCAGTCAGCTCACATTCCCTGTTCCTTGAGTAACTTGCTTCTTCGAAGAAATTCATCTTTGCCATCCTATCAAGGCACTTCTGGTGCTGTCATCAGGCCAGAGACTAGGAAAAAACGGCAGGGAAGGTCCCGTTTCTGTTACCAACTTCCTTACTGCTGGCAGCGCACAAATGTCCAGAAGAGTCGCAGTCTAGTTCACATCCCACTCTCAACTCATCCAGGGCTCCCACTTCCATTTCACTGAAGTTGGAACTGCAGTAGGGGTGTGCGGTGTCTGCATTCCACCATGCATACACAGAACCCCAATGCATGCATGTGCTACCCTAGGAGCGCATAGGCTGCCTTGGAGGGAGGGTCTGATGGCTGACCATTCTCTCTGTACATCAGGCCTCTCCCAAAAGTCAGCAAAGGCCAGGGTATCCATGACATCCCAACTTCTCTGGGCCCCATACCCCAGGTGGCCACAGCATCCACAGACAAAAGCCAAAATCATTGGGCTTTCCTGGGCAAACAACCCGTAGCAATAGTTTTCTACAGCGTTATGCCCCCTCATGCTCACTGCAAATGAAAACTTACTTTCAAAAGATAATTATAAGAGTTACTTTTAACCAATGGGAAATGGCATCCCAGCTATGCTCCTACACATATTCCGGGCGGCTTTCGCTGCCTTGCAGATCCCGCCCCCACCTGCCCATTTCCTAACTTTGTGGTTTCTGTCCTTGGCCCCCATTAAAAAATGGCATGTTTCCGTGGTGTAACATTTTTATATGAGTTGGCATGTGCACCAACGTGCTTGTGACAGAAATGTCTATGTAGTTTAATAGTCACCTGGATTGGCAGTGCCAGTGCAGCAACACCCTCCTCTCCACCCCCACCCAGAATAAGCTTTGCAAAAACTTTTTCAACCAATAGCCAGTCTGTAAGCAATAGCAGCTCAAGCTTGGCCTGTAAGGACACACAACCAATATTGACCAATAGTTGCTCACATGTGGCATGGAGGCAATCCTAGCTAGACAGCCAGCCAGCTCTAAGCTGTTTAAAACATTTGGTGCATGGTCTGCAGAGTTCAGATGCCAGAGCCGCAGTCATGGAGACGCATGCTGAGAACTTCCTTGTGTTAATTATCTAGTGCCAGGCCTTCCTCTCCACTGCTGAGAGGAACTTGCGATCAATCCAGCAGATCACCTAATGCTGTCACTGGTGTGATGTGATGTCGGCTCATGTGCAATCTCTGGTTGGGATAGAGGAGCACGCCACGGAGGCGACTTCTACTTTGGCACTATGCACTTACCTATCTCCAGCAATAATGGACCACGCTGGGGAGGATGAAAGCTGTGCGAAGGCAGCTGATGCGCACACAGATATACCTGTCGAAATAACATGGCTTCAATCACTGACACTATGGGCAGGGCTGTACCCACCAAGAGAATGATCTGGGTAAAAGGAGAAAAGCATAGACTGGTGGAAGAACGTGCTGTCCTTATGGGGAGATGCTGAGCGAGTCGCAAATTTCAGAATGCCCCATTGCCTCATCCTGCAGATAGCCGTGATCCTCAGGACATGACTGAAGAAAGAGCATGGTGATGTGATCACCCATCCCTGTGGAAAAGTGTGTTGCCATTCCATTTGGAACCTCGCCACTCCAACTCCTGCTGTTCCGTCACTCAACAATTTGACATTGGAACCTCCACGGTGGGCACCGTATTAGTGGAGGTTTGCATAGCAATTGTGGAAGTGCTGCTGGACCAGGTGGTGTATTTGGCTGACCCCATGGAGGTAATGGAGAGCTTTCAGCAGGAGGGCTTCCTGAACTGCAATAAGGGCAATCGATGAGAGCCATATCACCATCATCAGCCCACCCCATAGCAAGGATGGATACCTAAACTGTAAAGTATTCTTAATTCTGTGGTTTTCCAGGCTGTAGCGAACCACCATGCCCAATTTGTGGATGTGCTTGCTGGGTGGTCCAAGAAGAACCACAATGTCCACAATCTTCAGTCAGTCCCCCTTCTTTGGCTGCATGTACACCTGAGACTTCTGACCCTGCACTGAAACTGTTGTGAATTGACATAAATCTAACAGAGATGCTAATTTCCTTGCTACAATGTAACCAAAGAAAAGTGCTTCTTCTGACACAAATGTGCCAGAACAGACATTGAATGTCATTCTAACTCATTCTTTGTTGAAATGTAACCAAAAGAATATTCACTAAAACAAAAAACTTAACAGTTTAAAAAGACACTTAAATGTACAAGAGTTTTCTTAAAATACACACAAAAACACAATTCAGTACAATTACAATTCAAAACACCTTCCAC
>QEPC01009299.1:3142671-3163169 GCA_003113815.1 Sphenodon punctatus
TGAAAGGATGCTATGAGTTTCCTATATGCTTTATTTGCTTGCTATATGCTTTATAGTAATTTTTGGCTTAGGAACTATTAAAAATGCATATTATACAAAACAGGCTGGCAGGAGGAGAGAGAAATATGCTGACAGGGATACACTCTTGTCATCAACAAAAGGAATGGCCCCAGTAAGAACAGAACTAGTAAGAACTGTCCGTTCCCAGAACAAGGTTGCAGATAAGAACCAAACAATGCAATAAGGGAAAATGACTTGATCAGACAGAGAGACGCCTCAGAGAAGGGGTGTGGGGGAACTATGGCCTAAGGTCATGTCTTTCTTCCGGAAGGAGGACAGGCAGGACCTAATCTGGTCATGCCAAACCCCAAACAGTGACTAAGCAGAAAGAACCCACACATCTGAAAAACCAATGGGAGGAACTTTCTTGACGTGGAACTGTTAGCCTCATGCTCTGGATAACTCATAAGGGAAACAGCATAAAAGGCCAGTCCCTAGACAGAGAAGTTGCCTTTCATGATGCTTGTCCACTAGTCCTTATCAGGGCGCTGGCTAGCTTGATGATTGGTCCTCTCTGGGATCTCTCCTTAAGAAGTCCTACAACTGTTTCTCCTGGGGCCCCGCCCTGCCTCTCCTCTCCTCTCCAGACCGGACCTGAGACCTCTGATATGTAAGAACTCATATGTATGTATTTGTGTGTGTGCGCTTGCTGTTAGAGTAGTTGCAGGCAAATGCCACATGCAAGTATATTGTAGGTGCTGTATTCTCAGTTCTTTTATATTGAATAAACATCTGTCTATCTGAAGGACTTTTGCAATCTGTTTCATAGTGCCTTTGCCCAGATCCTGAAATTGGAGCTGCCTGCCAGGGGGTCTAAGTCCTGTCCCTGGTAGGATTGATAGAGAACAGTTCCAATTTAGAACAAAACGTGCATTGAGGGGGTGCTCATGCGGTCTGTTCTCAGGGACCCTGTCTAACCTCTGGAGCCCTGGCTCATGAAGGTAACAGTGTTGCCAGCACACCAGAGCCAAGCTCAGCACCACCTGCTCGGTTATGGAGAGTGCTTTTGGGCTATTAAAGCAGCACTGGAGACAAATTGCAGCCAGAACTGATTTCCAGCTGGAGACCACTCCACTTCTACCTACCGCCATCTGTGCTCTCCGTAATACCTGCAAGTCCAGCAGGGCTGTATTGGAGAACCCTCGACCAGTTAGCTCCAATGAACCAGTGCTCCAGTTCCAGGACCAGCTGAACTGAGTTGAGCAGCGAATGGCCAGAGAGATCCGGGATGTGTTGTGCCAGCACATCAACTGCAATGCCCACAGCACTCATCATCAGTGAAAGTTCAATGAGCATCTGTGAACCATTTCAAATGACCTCTTTGTGACATCAATAAAGCCTTTCAAGTGTTTTCTGTGTGTCACCTCATTTACCTCTGGCCCATCCAGTTTCTGCGCCTGCCCCCCAAGCACCAGGACAACATACTTCCCTCCTTGTCCACCCTCATGCTATTTCCTGCCTAGCAGTCTTTTCCTGTGCATTTCCTATTGGCATTCACAGGCCAGCTGGTGTGAGTATGGCAATGGGAAGTGCAGAGGCACAGGCATACAACCAGCTACTCTGTGACTGGTTAGCACTTAGTCTTTGCCTGTGGTTTTCCCATGTAGGTCCCTAGCACCCAGACTTCTCTTCAACTGGACTACTATACACCTCACCCCACACCCTCAAGTGCATGGCCAGAGGCCTCCATTTTCGGTGCACCTACCACCCCCCTTCCAACCTCCAAAGCAGCTTATTGCTAGGTCATACTGCTATTCTCTATGCCCTCTCCTACCCTCCTTTCCCAGAAAAAGCAGAGAGCACAGATTCTGAAAAATTAAAGAACCTAGTTTTAACTTCTTAAAAATAATTCCTTCTTGCACCTGCTCCTTTTGGGGGCAGCCGAGTGCACTTGCTTCAGTAATGGACGTGGGCAGACATTTCCAATCCTCCACCTGCAGATCCATCTGTGGAGGAGCATTCATGGGAGGTGTGCGGGAATGATGTGGGGGGGGGGGGAAGAGGAGGAAGTGCGCCTGGCCCAGGAACTGTTCCCAGTCATGACTGCAGTGCAGAGAGGCAGTGTGTGCACCCCTATAGTACTAAATCAGAGTCCACTCAGATACCTAGGACTATTTAACATGCCAGTATTGCAAGCAACAGCAACCCCACCATCATTAAAGGTTGCAACAAAATTTTCATGCCACCACCAATTTTAAAGTTCTGGCTAGGCTACATTTTTCTCTACAAAACCAGATGAAGATACAACTTTATAGTATTTGAATCCAAGGACATTCCAATCCCCATGATGGTGCCATGGGACATCACATCCAACAATGAAAGAAAAAGATATTTTAGGATGTGGCTAACTGCAAAGAAGAAATCTAATCACTTCAAAGAAACGGAAAAACAAACAACAAACAGGACTCAGAGAAATGAAGTAGCTCAGAGAACAGGAAGGATGTAAAAAACCAAACACCTGAAGAAGAGACTTAGCTGAAAAACAAAAGCTGAAGAAAAAGGCAGTGGGAAATTAAAACAATTCCACAAAGGAGATAACAGAGAGAACCCGAGAGGGGTGATAAAAAAAAGTCAGAAAGGAAAAATAGCAGGGGAGGTCTGAACCAACTGATGCATCAGAGGAGAAACATGCGAGGAGACATTCATTCCAGAGAACTTTAGATGCTAGGAGGTACAGATCAGCAGAACACGATCAGCTGGTTAAAAGGGTATTAAGGTTTCAAGAACCTTAGTGAGATTCCACCCAGGCATCATGATTTTAATAAGAGTGGCTAACCCTCGCAAAAGCAGGAAGAAGCACCTATAACACAAGTTTCCTGAGGTACCAAACAAATAAGCCCAATGTCAAGACAACACTTCTGTTTCTCATGCAGCTTTAGACAGGGGCACAATCTTAATTTGACAGGTGTGCAAAGTGATTATACACATCTAAAAAGTGTGCCAAAGTGCCAGGCCTGGCTTAAATGGGTGCCAAATTCTTGTGTTCACAGGCAAAGGTATCATTGCCCATTCTCACTTGTGAGGAGAGTGTCATCTCCCAGAGTCCCACTATATAGTCACTTAAGTGTGGTCTGACCAGTTGTAAACATGTCTCAGCTATAGAGGTGTGTTTCAGCTCTCACATTACAAGGAGCAACCCACTGACTGTGGTTATGCTGCACAACAATGCTTCTTACTGTGAAACAGATTTGGCACTCACTTAAGTCTAGCATTGCACTTTGGCACACTACTTACACATGCACAACCCCCCTTGCACATCTGGAGACTAAGGACTGAGTCCTTGGAATGGGAAAATGCAATAGTGGTATCTCACCAAGCAGCCAAGTCAGCATTGTGCTGTTGTGACCCTTCCTCATGGCTGGAAGACAGAGGCCATAAAGAGTGCTTTCTTGATTACAGCTTTTCTCAGTTGGTAGATTTACTTTTTGAATTAAGCAGTCAGTTTTTAGGGCAACATATCAGATTCTAAGATGTGACCAAACTGCATATAATATTCAAGGTGTGGTTATATAGATATATATATATCTATATATATATCTATATATATATATATATATCCGTTGCATCACGGATTTATACAACACCATTATGATAGTCTCCGCTTTATTTTCTATCATTTTCTCTATTACTCCCAATGGTCTGTTGGCCTTTTTGAACACAGAAGTCAGTGAACTCCACTTATATCTGCACCAACGCCCCCCCAGTCATGAAACTCTGAAGCAGTGCTAGGTGTGGGGGGGGGGGGGGGGGGGGGGGGGGGGGGGGGGGGGGGNCAGAATGCTTCTTATCCAGAAGCAAGAAGAAATTTAGATGTGAGTAATGGATTGCAGAGAGAAAATATCTCCATTAGGACGGATTTCTTCTAGGGTATCAGCCATATCAAATGATCAGTTTGGCTTCGAAGCCCACAAAATTCCAACTGGTGCAAAAAAAGGGAATCCCCAATAACAGGTACAGGAGGCTGGTAGAAAAGTTAAGATTGATTTGATTGATGCGTATATGCATGTGCCTTGCTCACAACTCCGTTACAGCTCCATTTCTGCCTCATAAGCAAGATGGATAGAATAAGGAGATGTAAATAAAAGCACCTAAAAGAATTTGCTGCCTCCAGCTCAGAGCTCCACAGGGAACAGCCTGGTTAAACTGAAGTATTGATTCAACTTCAGTCAGCCAAAAGTAATAAACACTTCGAAGCATTCATGGATCCCTCAGCGGTTTCAGTCAAAGAGTCTCAAGAGAAATATTCACAGATCTTATTAATAACTTAGAGGGGTTAAAATGAAGTCCTGTGACCTGAAGGAAGCATTGAAATTTAAAGTCAATATTGTTGTCCCTCTTCCCAATACCATAAGGCAAAGATGATGACAATATTAATCACCAGCAGCTTCTCTTTCAAGTGTGGCACACAGGCCAAATGTTGTCCAGAGGAGAAAAGCTGGTATGGGCCTCCCTCATCTTTAGACCTTCACAGGGATCTAGATTCTCCTCCACAATTTCAACATCTAAGTGAAGGCATTGAGAAGGCAGATGGCATTTAACATGTAGTGGCACTTGGCTCCATTTTTTCATCACATCAGACTTTCCACACATGCCAGAGACCATAACCAAAATTAAAAGCAGCTGACTGAAACCCAACAAGAGACAAAGCAGAAGCAATACAGGCAGGCAGGCCATCCAAGTATTTACCATTTTAGAACACATCCCTTTGGCAGGGGAGAGTGCCCCCCCGGTCTCAAGGGGGCTGTGGTGCGCCCCCTGATGAAGAAGCCACCTTTGGATGTGAACGCACTTGCCAGCTACCGGCCCGTCTCTAACCTTCCCTTTAGAATGGGCAGTGGCGCGGCAGCTCCAGGCTCATCTTGACAGCATCAGTTTCCTTGACCCATTTCATTCAGGGTTTCGCCCTGGCTATGGTACAGAGATGGCATTGGTGGTTTTGGTGGACAATCTCCACCGGGAGATGGATGCAGGACGCTCAACACTTCTAGTCCTGCTAGATCTCTTAGCTGCGTTTGGTATAGTGGACCATGGGCTGCTGCTGAGATGATTGTGTGACCTGGGGGGCCTGGATGGAACTGTCCTTGGATGGTTCCAGTCATTCCTCTCAAGGACCACCCAGCAGGTTCGATCTTGTCTCCATTTTTTTTTTTTCCCTCCATTATTATTTAGTGTATATATGCAGCCCTTGGGGGGAGATCGTGAGAGGGTTTGGTGTGCGTTGCCACCAATATACTGACGACACCCAGCTTTACCTCTCGTTTTCAACTGACCTAGGTCCTGCCGTCTCTGTGCTGTCCCAGTGTCTGGAGGCCGTCATGATATGGTTGTGGCAGAGCAGACTGAAGCTCAACCCTGATAAGACGGAGGTGATGGTGGCGGGTACAGCGGTGGAGGTGCTGGCCCCCCTTGTGGAGGGGGTGTGCCCCGTCGTGGCCCAACAGGTGCGGAGTCTGGGGGTGTTATTGGATTCGGGTCTCCGCCTGGATCAGCAGGTGGAGGTGGTGGCAAAAGCGGCTTTCCGCCAGCTGTATCTGGTGCGGAGGCTGAGTCCATACATCTCCAGATCTGACCTGGCCACTCTGATCCATGCCTTCATCACCTCGAGGCTGGATTACTGTAATGCGCTTTACGTGGGGCGCCCCCTGATGCTGGCCCGGAGGTTGCAGCTAGTGCAGAATGCAGCGGCCCGTCTCTTAACAGGGACGGGTCAACGTGAGCACATAACACCTGCGCTCCGTGCGCTGAACTGGCTGCCTATAATGTACCGAGCCACATTCAAGGTGTTGACGTTGATCTATAAAGCCCTGTACGGTCTTGGCCACGGATATATCTCAGGGACCGCTTCACCCTCCACGATTCAGGGCAACCTCTTCAGTCCACTGGGAGCGCCTTCCTGGAGGCCCAACGCTTAAGGTGGGGGGCCACAATGGAAAGGGCGTTCTCGGTGGTAGGGCTGCGGTTGTGGAACTCCCTCCCGGAGGAAGCCCACGTGGCCCCAGGTCTGCTGGTCTTTCGGTGGGCCTGTAAGACGTAGTTGTTCTCCCAGGTCTCCAGGGGTGGGGAGGGGGGTGGGTTAAATTAGGGATGGGGTTTTAAATCTGTTGAATATTGTAATTTTCAAAGGTGATTTGAAAGTGTTTTAGTATTTATTGGAAGCTGCCCCGAGAGACCGTTGGCATGAGGGGGTGGCATATAAACATAACAAAATCAAATTAATTAATTAAATAAATAAATATCCAAGGATCTATTGTTCACTGTGTTTTCTCCATTGCGGTCAATTTATTTTATTTATTTATTTATTTATTCAGATTTATACCCCAGCCTTCTCATTAAGGCTCAGGGTGGCTTTCACCATATAAAAACATGTATAAAAAACATTAAAAAATCCTCTTAAATCCCCCCAACCCTTTCTCTAACACCCCCCCCCCAAATCCTATCCCTGCCTGCCAAACACCTGGCCAAATAAGTGCATTGCTTCCAGAAGATAAGCAGGCTCGGGCTTAGACAAATCTAGTTCCATAATTGTGGGGCAGCCACTGAGAATGCCTCTCTGCATGCTCTTGTTGAAGAAACTTCACAGGCAGATGGTAGATGTATGAGGGTGCTCCCCGCTGACCTCAGAAGCTGCAACGGGACATGAAGGAGGAGACGGTCTTCCAGATATCTGGGGCCTAAGTCACTTAGGGTTTTACAGATCAAAAACACACCCTGAATTGTGATCGAAGGCTAACTGTAGCCAGCGCACTCTGGAGCAGTGTTGTAATGTGCTCCTGGAGACACGCCCCCCCCCCCAACATTAGATGGGCTGTGTTCTGCACTAACTCCAGCTTCCAAATGGTCATCAAGGGCAGCCCCACATAGAGCATATTGTGGTAGTCTAGCCTCAAGATTACGAAGGCATAGACAACAGTGGCCAAATCCAAGTGAGACTTCTTTTTAAAAAGGTCACAACCTTCTCACCAAATGAAGTTGGTGAAAAGCACTCCCAGCCATCGCAGCAACCTTGGAAGCAATGGATCCAAGAGCACCCCAAGGCTGCAAACCTAAGTGGCTCGGAGGCTGGACTCAACAACAACACTTTGTTTGCAGGCTGCAAACCACCAGGTCACAAGGCCGGCCAGCCAATATCGCCACCACGTCAATCTCATCTGGATTCAGCTTCAATCGGCTTCCCCAAATCCAGTTCCCAACAGCAGCCAGGCACTGGGTAAGCACCAAGACTGTAGGACCTGGGTCACATGAAGTAGAGAGATAGAGCTGGGGGTCATCAACATACTAATGGCACTTCACTCCAAATCTCCATACAACCTCACCCAGGGGCCTCAGGTCCACATTGAACAGGAATGGGAACAAGATGGAAACCTGTGGGTTCCCACAAGGGAGCGCCTGAAGGGACAATGAACTGTCAATCACCGCCGTATGGGTTCTCACAGCCAGGAATGAGCGTAACCACTCAAAAGCAGTCCTGCAAGTCCCTGCCAGGTCATGCAGCCATGTCAACACCACCCCATGATCGACTGTATCAAAGGCCACCACAAGATCTAACAAAAAAAATCAACAGGGTGCAATGACCCCAGTCGATTTCCAAGTGGAGATCATCAACCAAGACCACAAGCACCATCTCCGTATCATGCCCCGGACGAAATCATTGGGGAAAATGCAGTGAACATAGGTCCCCATTTGTATTGTAAAGACGGTCAGCTGCATTATGACCTTCTTGGATACCAAACTAGTTGCAAGCAGACACAAACATCTCATGCACCTATAATTAACCAAGAGACCATGTTTTCTTCTGCTCAATCCATATGTGTATAAAGGGTTTTGTTTGCCTGAAGCTTGTATACTCTCACCAACAAAAGTTAGTTTATTAAAGGTATGATCCGAACTACTTTGTCTCCATCTCATAATCAAGTTGCCTCTTAAACTCTCTCTCTCTCACACACACACACACACACACACACACCATGAGCTTCACAAGTTCATCTCCCTATAGAGCTAATTTTTCAGACTGGAGTTCTTTTTCCTCAGGGATTGACTCGCCCTCAGCGCCCCAGAGCAGCTCCTTCGGTCTGCCGGGGGTGCCTTCCTGGAGGTCCCTCGGGTTAAGCGGGGGGCCACAATGGAGAGGGCATTCTCGGTGGCCTGACCGCTCCTTTGGAACTCCCTCCCAGAGGAAGCTCGCCTGGCCCCGAGCCTTTTAACATTCCGGAGAGTTTGTAAAACCTGGCTGTTCGCACAGGCCTTTGGGGGGGGGGGGGGGGGAGTTAATGGGTTTTTATCACCCTACCCTTCCTTATTATTTTTTTGTAAATTTCTGTCCTCCCTGCTCTTGTGAGATTTTTATGATTGTTTTAATATTTTTTAAATTGTTTTAATTGAAATTTGTTAGCCGCCCCGAGCTGCTTACAGGAGGGGTGGGATATAAATATATTAAATAAATAAAAATAAATAAATTCTAGCTCTTCTATGCACCCACTCCTATTTTTCCAACATCCACTTTTGAATGTAGACAGTAAAAACAGGACATAGTATTCCAACAGTCTCACAAGTGCCAGATACGAAAAATCGCTTCCTTACTCCTACCCACTACTCCCCTGCTTATATAGCCAAAGTTTTCATTGGACCTTTTATCACAGCACTGAAGTAGGATTTCAAGTTCAGCTACTTGACCACTAGAATTGCCAAGCTCTTCTCAGTCACCACTTCCTACGATATAGACTACCCCAGTTCCGGAAGTGTGGCCTACCTTTGTTACTTATGTACAAAAATGGCTGCATTGTTGACGAACAAGAGGAGGAATGGGAAAGCTGCAACATCCCCAGTGAGAAACTGCTTCCGTGTCACACCCTTCTGCATTCGTCTCTCCTCCCATATCCAAGTAATAATAGAGGGTCTAGTCTGCAGGACATTGCCAGTTTGGCAGCATTTGGTGTATGGTGCCAAACCACTTGCATTGTATGGAAGAGCTACCCAACTGCGTAAGAGTCCCTTGCAAGTCTTTGCTCTCTTGCATTACCTGGTTTAATTGTTTAACCCTAGGTCGATAGGCATGGGTCTAACTGATCTGAGAAGGGTACAAAAGAGTCAATAAAACTTTTTAAGTGAACTTCTCCCACTCGATACACCATGACTTTGTCAACCATAATGGGCTCGATTGTCCTATGGTGTTTCATGTCCCCTACCCCCTTGTAAAAATTTTTAATTAAGGTTTTTATTCCGACGCTGCCAGGGGTCAGTTTGACCCCAATTGAAGTGCATGGGAAATTGAAAGTACTATGCGTCTAGGATGCTGGGGGTAATATAGACCCCCAAAATGCTGTTAAAAATAAATTCATGTTTATTATTTCTTTAAATGCTTAAACCAGAACCATTTCTTTCCTTCTTTTCTCACAAGTGGAAATAGAAAGAAATATAGCATTGTGTCAGTTTTAATTAATGACATTTTTGTAGGCACAAAATATCACTATAAAACACTTTTGGGGGTCTATTATACTCCAAGCTAAAGAACCACTTTACAAACAAATTGAGTTGTATATTTTTTTTGCTGTTTTAACCTTACTGGTGTGAACCTTAAACACTATTTTTTTTCATCATAGCTACTTGCAGAGTTAATTTTGAAAACTAGTTACCAATCAACCATATGGAGTCTTTTGTACCCCTCAATTAACTTGCTAAGTGACCCTTTTGGTCGGTAAGGGTTAACACTATCTTGTCCCTGCTCATGTTCAATGTGTATATGCAGCCACTTGGCAAGGTCGTGAGATGGTATGGGGTGTGGTGTCATCAATATGCTGATGGCACCCAACTGTACCTCTCGTTTTCATCTGACCCAGACCTGGCAGCCTCGGTGCTTACCCGATGTCTGGCGGCTGTTGGGGATTGGATGAGGGTGAGCCAACTGAAATGGAATCCAGACAAGATGGAGGTGATGGTGGTGGGAAGGGCAGTGGACGTGGCATTTCCCATCATGGATGGGGTCCGCCCTCCACTGGTATCCCAGGTCCGTAATCTGGTCATACTCTTCAATCTGCAGCTCCACCTGGATTTCCAGGTGGAGGCGGTTGCGAGGACTGCATTTCAACAATTGCATCTGATGCGACGGCTTCAGCCGTATGTTTCAGATAGTGACCTGGCCACCATCATCCATGTTTTCATTACCTCGAGATTGGACTATTGCAACACACTCTATGTGGGGCTACCTATGGTGACGATCCGGAGACTGCAGCTAGTACAGAATACTGCAGCCGGTCTCCTTATGGAGATGGGTTGCCGTGAGCACATTACACAGGTGCTCTGGGTCTCATTCAGGGTATTGGTTTTTACCTATANCTCATTTGGCAGGGAAATTTCCATGAGTTTCATCATGAAAGACAGGGTAGGGAAATCCAGCACCAACACTAACCCAAGTTGTATTTAATGTTACATTGGAATATGTACATACACTTAATTTAACATTAATGAAACTCACAGTGAAATTAAAACACACATAGTGGCTTGCAGGGGCTGGATGGAGAGGGGAGCACGGGACTCTAGCAAGGGAAGCCCCTGCTAGCCCTTAACAAACAGCCCTAGGATTCCCCAGCAATCTCTCCCCCCTGGCCTGGCGATGGAAACACTGAATATTTCTCTTCCTGCTGCTTCATCACAAATCCTTTTATATGGCTGAAGTGCCTCGTCAAGAGCTAAAAGATCCGTTAAGCTTATGAGCACCCTGTTCACTGAGTCACAGCCTGCAGAGGGATACTTGCGGGGGGGGGGGGGGGGTGGGGTGGTAAACCCAGCGTTACGGTATGAAATTACCAAGTAAATTGTGTAATGCAAGCATGAGGGACGTGGTCTTAAGGGATCCATTAAATTCAATTTAACAGATCCCTCAAGGTCACGTGACTTTGCATGGAAAAGCAAACAAACGCAAGTATGCAGCCCAGCAGGAATCTCACATTGTTGCTAATCTCACGTGAAAATCAGCACGTGGGCAGGCAGCCTTAGCCTCTACCTCACTGCATGAAGACCCCCTGTAGTCTGTACATGGAGTGGGGCTGCAAATAAAGGCAATATCCAACAGGCAAGAGATTGCCAAGGAAAGGGAATCTGGGGATGGGAAAACATCTTTTAAAAAAGAGAAAAGAGAGGATCTGGGAAGTTACAGATCAGTTAGCGTGTCTTCAATATCTGGGAAGATACTAGAATATAGCAATGGAACCTGTTTTTATATCTTACCAACGTAGATGGTAAGGAAGGAAGATAGAACAAGACTAGAAATAATGGGCTTAAATTACAAGGTAGGTAGGTTTCAGTTAAACATCAGGAAAACGTCATAACAGTAAGAGCTGTCTGGCAAGGAAACAATTTGCCTAGAGAGATTGTAGGCTCTCCATTACAGGAGTTTTTCAAAAAGCAGCTCAAAAGACATCTGTCAGGGATGCCGTAGCTGTCGACATCCTGCATCACAGACTGAGGTTGGGCTAGATGGCCCTTGAGGTCCCTTCCAACTCTAAGATTCAAGGGACAGAAACTGCTTGGTGTGGAGAAATATATCTGCAGAGTGGAATATGACTGAATTTGTCAAAGACACTTGGACAGAATGGTAGAAAAAGTTTCTTCATGACACAATAAGAGGTGTGGGTCTCTCCAGGGAATGTGACTTAAGTACCAATATAGGAGTATTTTTAAAACTATAATGGCTGGCTCAGGGGACATTTATTTTTATATTAAAATTTATATCCCGCCCCCTCCCATCACCAGACGGCTCGGGGCAGCTCACAACTCCCACATTTTAAAATCATAAAACAGTAAATACAATTACAAACAATCGACAAAAGGGAAACCAGAACCAGTTAAATAAGGTAAGAACAATGAAAAACTAACCCTCCCTCCTCCCCCACCCTACCCACTCCCTTCCCCGAAGGCCTGGACCAACTGCCAGGTCTTACAGGCCCGGCAGAAGGCCAGCAGACCCGGGGTCAGTCGAGCTTCCTTCTCTGGGAGGGAGTTCCGTAGTCGCTGTGCAGCCACCAAAAACGCTTTCTCCATTGTGCCCCCCTCTGCCCCCCCCAGCTAACCCAGGGGACCTCCAAAGAGGCATCCCCAGCGGACTGCAAAGATCGCCCCAGGACCCGAGGAGTGAGGCAGTCTCTCAGATAGGAGGGGCCCAAGCCGCGTAGGGCTTTAAAGGTTAAAACCAGCACCTTGAATCAGGCTCGAAATGCTATGGGCAACCAGTGCAGAGCTCTGAGCACTGGTGTTATGTGCTCCCTACTGCCCGTCCCTGTTAAAAGACGGGTTGCCACATTCTGCACCAGTTGCAGCTTCTGAACCATCACCAGGGGCAGCCACACGTAGAGCACACTGCAGTAATCCAGTTTCGAGGTGATGAANTTTGAAATTTTAAGGGTGTGGGGATATGCATGTTTCAGCATTTCAGGGAAGGGTAGTCTGCCACAGCCCCTGTAAGGGGGGAAAAATTATAGGAATGATAGTTGAATGAGGGCTATTTAACCAAGTTGGTTTTTGGGGGTGAAATATAGTACGGGTATGTGGGGGCAGTGAACAGGAAGGGGTTTTGGAGGGGCTGTATGTTTGATATTTTATTTTGCACTTATTGTATTTATTTATTGTAAAACCACTCTGAGCCCTGCTTGAAGGGCAGGATAAAAATGAATAAAAATTAAAATGTATTTTATTGCAATGGGTCCAGCAAAAAAAAAGCAATCTATATATAACCAACCTGCACATCATTACCAACACAAAGAACGGTGTAATAGCAATTATCAAAACTTAAATCAGCAATAGTTTTGTATCTTCTTCTAGAACACTGATGTCTTTTGGATTGCCTCTACAAAAGATCCTTGCAGAACCTCCAACTCACCCTCATTCTAGGGTTATTCCGCGTCAGCAGCTACTTGCGAGACCCATGAGACAGTGAGTTCTTAATACATTTAACATGTGCTCCATGGATAATGTATGGTGCAATGTTCTGATTAAGTCAAACACCTTGTGGAAGTTTAAGTATGTTGCCTGGTTTTATCAACTAAACTTTGTCCTCAAAACATGGGAATCGGGTTTAAACAAGGACAAATTTCATAAAACAATCCTGATTAGCATTAATATTTCAATTGCTTGAATATTAATTTACTGATCCCATATCATCAGTGGCAAAGCAACGGAGACTTAGCCCTCACCACTGAAAGGCTCTTGAGCTTGTCACATTAATTCAGCGGAAAACTCACCAGCAGTTATGTGGGTTTTCTGGAAAAGTTTGAATCAGAAAATTTCCCGATGCCCTAAATCGACTGAGATCTGATTTAGCATGTTTGACTTATATTAAACAAAACTCTACGACGTTTTAATTTTATGTGCTGGATAAACCTCAAAAAATCTTTTCTAATAGCCCAAAGTAGTTCAACTGAAATATCTAATTAGGGAAGAAGGAAAGAAAGAAAA
This sequence comes from Sphenodon punctatus, assembly GCA_003113815.1. Taxonomy (NCBI): domain Eukaryota; kingdom Metazoa; phylum Chordata; class Lepidosauria; order Sphenodontia; family Sphenodontidae; genus Sphenodon; species Sphenodon punctatus. Next base: position 3,156,175 of record QEPC01009299.1, read on the forward strand.
GAAAAGAAAGCGCACTTAGTGTGGTTTAAAATAAATGTTATATTCAAACAGATTCAAAACCTTACTTGGAAATTATTTTTATTGGAATTACTTGTAAATATTTTAAGACACGATGACTTAATAGCATACTCTCACCAACAGAAGTTAGTTTATTAAAAGATGGGGTGGTGATGGGCAATTGCTCATCATCTCCTCGGGAGCTTCCCTGTGGTGTCCTGCAGGGTTCTATTGTCTCCCCTCTTGTTCAATGTGTATCTGAGGCTGCTGGGCAAGGTCATTTGGAGGTTTGGGGTGAGGTGTCATCAATATGCTGATGACACACCGCTCTACCTTTTTCATCCAACATAGCTCCTGCAGTCTCGGTGCTCACCCGATGCCGGGCTGCTGTCGGGGAGTGGATGAGGGTGAGCCAATTGAAGCTGAATCCTAACAAGACTGAAGCGATGATGGTTGGCTTGTCTTGTGACTTAGAGAAGATTGGGGCACCTGTCGTTGATGCGGTCCAGCCCCCTCTGGTCACTCAGGTTCTCAGCCTTGGAGTGATGTTGCAGCTCTTGCTGTGCCTGGATCGTCAGGTGGCAACGGTGGCCAGGAGCACTTTTCACCAACTCCATCTGGTGAGGAGGCTGTAGTCTTTTCTTTCCAAATCAGATCTGGCCACTGTCACCCATGCTTTCACCACCTTGAAGCTAGATTACTGAAATGTGTCTATGTGGGGCTACCCTTAAGAATTGTTCAGAAGCTGCAACTGGTGCAGAATGTGGCGGCTCGCTTCCTTTCGAAGACGAGTCACCGGGAGCACACTCAGTGCTCTGAGGTCTACACTGGTTGCCTATAGCTTTCCAGGCACAATTCAAGGTGCCGATTTTGATCTTTAAAGCCCTGAACAGTCTGGGTACCACGTATCTGAAAGATCAACCATTCTACCATGTCCCTTTGTGGCTCCTACGGTGAACCGGGGGGATCCTCCTGCGGGTTCAATCTGTTACCCTCATCCATGGGGCAGAGGTGCGCAGGAGGGCATTCTTGGTTGCTGCCCCCATTTTGCGGAACTTCCTTCCCTGGGAGGTTCAACTTGAGCCCGAGCCTGGGCGTCTTCTGGAGGCAGTGCAAAACTTTTTTATTTGGAAGAGAATTTGGCAGGCAGGGATAAAATAGTGCTTGGCTGTGTTCCTGGGTAGGATTATGGGGGAGAGGGGAGGGATGGGCACTTTTATTGTATGAATTTTATTATGTTTTATGAATTGTAAGCCACCCTGAGCCTTGTGGGAAGTACGGCATGGAAATTTGAATAAATAAATAAAACACTTCCCTTACATTGTTTAAATTTAAAGGGGAAAAAAAGTTAAGGCACTGTAAATTGTTAACATTAATTTGTGGCATTAATGACAGCACACCCAAAGAGATGTGCATGATATGCTACTGTTGTTCACTGATCTACCTTCAACCAAGTTTAACTTTCACTGGGCACCTTCAATTTCATTGTCACTGTCTGTAGAAGCCCTTACAGTACTTGTTAGTTCCAGTTGAGATAGAGGCAAATCAGATTCAGAACTGCTTGAGCCATGTTCTCTTTCACTAAAGGATGTTGTATGTATACAACTGTGAAACTGCCCAATGTGACTGGTATTGGTACAGGTATTACATTACTAATTAACAGTATGAAACAATGCATTTTTCAAACTGGAAAATTTTCCAGAAAAACAGACCAGAAAGTTTTCCGCCCCACATCACTGCTCACCAGTGGTCAGGTTGAAACAAGAAAATTTAAATTGAACACCACAACCAATAAGGGCATTAAGAAAAGAAGGGACACATGGGACAAGATCAAATGAAAGCAAAGGGTTAAAACTGCTGCCTATTATACTTTTACTAGGTTTCACACAGTTAAGGCTTTTCTCTCACAGGTTCACCTAGTTCAAATCATCAAGTCTGCAGTCTTTACTCAGGCTTTGAGAGGCTTGCAGGTCTCCATGGGAGACACTGCAAGATCTCTTGCCCCTGGGTCTCCCCATCACTCCATGGCCATATGCTCCAGGAAAGTGCTCCCTCTAATTGTCAAAGGTCTCCTTTTCCTAGAGCCTGACTTGGGAGCCTTGTGCAGGGCCAAATGTCACCCCCAATGGACATCTTATAACTGCCCAACTCCAACTGTTAACAAGCAGCAGCAGAATCAGCCCTTGTGCCCTCTCAGTTTTACAGCCACAGTGAGAAAGAAATAACTGTTGCCTAGCTGCTAAACAAGTGTATTTAACACCATATAGTTAACAAAACCACTTAATTTCAATTGGAATCAGGCTACCTTGCCTAAAATTGTCAGGCCATCCTGCACTCTCTTTTAAAATATTATTGCATAAATTAACCATCTTCCAGACTTGTGGGATTTTCTCAGTATTACAACATGGATTAGGAGCATCAGCAAGACCACCAGAGATCTCCTCAATCAGATCACTTAGAAACCTGGGGTGCAAGCTACCAGAACCTGCAGGTTCATCCCTAGTAGATTAACATCACCCTTTGTTACAGATAGGAGAGTAAGTAGTTCATCATCCTGATATGAATGCATCAACTTGCTTCTCTCCAAATTCAGAACAGAAATAGTTCCTGAAAATTATGCCCTTTTCCACATCATTCTTAACAGTTTCACCACTTCTCCCTAGTCATGCCCTATATCATTGTTAAGATTTCTTTTGTTCCTAGTACACTTTAATTCCTCCTCATTATCCTTAGCCTTGCCAGCCATGAATTTGTACCTTCTCACAAGTTATCTACAAGTTCCTATTATTATTGCTATCTAGTTCTCCCACCATCCCAAAACTGATTATGCTCCTAACCAATTTTGTTCTTAACTATTTTCAACTCTGGGAAGACAGACTTTTGGCAGCACCAAGTATATATCATTGATTAGGAGTGCCAGGTACATGACCGGCGCTATATAAATGTTTATAATAATAATAATCTATAAAATAAACTGACCCACCCCACCCCCCGGATGTTTTTTCAACTGGCTGTATGAGGCCTCCAGAATGTACATCTCCAACCTTCAAAATTGAATTATTTCTCCCCACACAAATGTTTAATAAAGAGCTTATCCCATTCTCTGCCTTAATTCAGTGTACTGCAGACTACCCCCAAAATTTATTCTCTCTAAGATTCTGTCAAACCTCTTCCAACTGTCACATTCTGCTTTCAGATAAACTGAAAATATTATAATTAAATCATATCAGTTGATTTATCCATAAAATAAGAGACACTTAGGACAGGGCTCTCCTCTGTCACACAGATAAAATAATTTTCTTCTGTGTTTCCAAAAAGAATGGTAACAATGGATTTATAGTAGGCCTTTCAAACCTAGTTTTTGGAAAATGTATGTATGAAAATTGTTTAAGAGGAGTTGGATTTGCTGGCCCCAAGTAAGAGACTGACAAGAGAAAGTTACGCTACCACCTTTTATTGGGCCTTTTGCAGCTCAGAAGCTAGCATACACAGAGATCTTGACAAGGCAGTATGAAGAGCTGAGTGTAGTTGGAATGCTCACACACACACACCAGAAAATGTTGGTCCAATAAAAGGTTATACTCTTAACTACATTGTCTCATCTCCCTTATATGAAAGCTGGTAATTCTAGATTTCTTTTTTAACCTGGAGTTTCTCATGTTATTTACCCCCTAACGTAACGATGGGGAAATGTATAACTCGTTTTAGACCTTTATTATATCAAAGTGGATCATTACTTTACTAACTCTTCTGTTATTTGAGATTTTCTATTTTCTTTTTGTCACATTTTTAACCAGGCTTCCTATGGAAAGGCGCTTATGCAAGCTGTATGTGGAAGAGTCTTCCCAACACCCTTAACTTTTGATGTGTCAGGCCAATACCATTTTGATTTCTCGCACACAGATAGGCCTTCGACAGCTGATGTGCACGTTTGCGGACTTTTACATTGACAAAGCTTTGGAGACTAATTTTCTTAAAATTAAACTGATGGTCGTGGCCAAAAAGCCTGTGAAGCACAATTGGTTTATGCATTCGAACCCCATTGAGCAGGTCAAACTTATAAGTATCTAGGAGTCATTTTTGTTCAATCAGTTTCATGGGTTGACCATTACAAAGCTATTAAGTCCACAGTTGCTAATACCCGTAAAGGGATCTTAGGCTTTTATTATTCACAGAACAGGAGATTGGCTAACCCAGCACTGAAACTATATATGCTACGGCGCTAGTCCAGATGTTGTATGACTCCCAGGTATGGGGTTTTGTCTTTATCAACTCAACTTGAGGTTCTTCAGAATAGGTTTCTTTGTTCTATTTTGCATGTACCACAGATTACTCCTATAGTTTTACTCCAAGCCAAAACCCGNCCAAACTCTGATTCTGCAGATAAAGTGGCAACACCCAAGTTGCGGGGGATAAGAGCGAGTTGGTCTGAAAAGTAATAAAAATGTCAAAGCGGGCATTAGAGGACTCCATTATAGCCTTTTTACAGCTAGGATTGCTACTCCCGATTCAGCCAGAATGGAAAACTACTTTTGCATTTGACCTCTTTGTTGGCAATGTCAGTTTGGCCAAACACTGAGCCAGCTATGGAGAATTAACTTTAACATACTGATACTCCTTTCCAGGGTCAATCTCAATGCATCACACAAAGAACAGGGGAGGATAGCAGCGTGGAAAGCTTTTGACATGGACTCTCTCTACTGTGTGTCAGTTGCTGGGAGAGAATTTTTGCTTAAAGTTGCCAATCCAGCAAGTTTTGCTCAGCACTCTGTTCATATGAACAGATTTTTTAAACAAAAAGATAATAGAGGTACTGTGAAGAGGAATGTATCAGTAAACCCAGGGCCCCAGCAGATTCATAAGCGTGAGAACGTAAATTACATTAGGCAAGATAAAGACAAAGATTAAACGCTCTGGTTTGGGGGCATAAGTCAGCCACTAGCAGATAGTTATTAGAATGACATTTGTAGAATTGGCTACTGCCAGGTAGTGATCACCTTCCTTTAGAACATCTGGTAGTTGCAGCTGTCAGCACACTGAACTAAAGGGTTCCCATTTCTTATCTGACAAGGGCACTCAGCTTTTCCATGTCAGAACACCCTCTCCTAATCAACAATATGCAGTAGCAAGCCCCAACATCAAAATCCAAAAGGTTAAGAGCCCATTTTGTGGCAGTATGGGAAAAAGCTGGAATTCATGGCCCCAGGATCAGAGTCCACAGGGCTCCAATAAGGATGAACAGAACAATTCACAAGTCTCTTTGAATCCCTGCACGGTTCAGCAGCCAGCACTGTTTTGTATTGGTTACTCTTCATTCACATTTTCCGAGGTCAACCATCATGGGCATCAAACTTTTTTGTTTTAAAGTGCTAACAAATCAGGAGGGTGAACACAAGCCACCTGCACCAGTTTGCGATTCCATTTTCAGAAGCCCTCTGCTATTCAGCAATCTTGCATCTGCCCACATGCTGGAGATAGATAGGATTTATAGGTTTTTCCCATCATTAGCATTATGAAACTAACAGATGTACACACTGTCCATCCTCAAGGTTAGCAAGAGAAAATTATAGCAAAATATCCGTTTATAAAATCATTTGCTGCTCAGTTTTTCCCCTTCATTCTGATCTTGCTAACAGCTCCACCATCACTTGATGAAGGAGCATTTTACATACTGACAATGCAATACTCTTAAACTTTCAGGCCCCTTGATATCCAAGATATACATACAGCCGCGGGTGGAAGGATCTCTAAAAAGANGCCAGGGCACAAAATCTGCAGGCGCCTGGGAGTCATTGGCACTCAGAAAACTGAGGCTGGCGACTGGTTCAAGGGTGTAGCAGGGCAAGAACGATTTAATATCAGGATAAAGTCTGGTGACTGATTTTGTTTGTTTTGTTTTTTGGCTTCTGGAGGTGGATCTGAAATTTCATATCCTGAGCAGCAGCAATAAAACCCCTTACGGCAGAGAGGCAATACATGAATATTGCAAGTTCAGGAAAAAGATCTAACGTTGTTGAGGGGGTCCTAAAACATGGGAATTCAAAACATGAGCAAGAGGGCGGGAACTGCTAAGCCAACATGAGGCACCTGTGACCCTATCATCATGTTCCCACTCCATCTCATCTTCCAAACTTTATCAGACATTGCTCTGTACAGCCCAATACAGCCCACCCAAAAGCAGTATTATTATTAGCATTTATATAGCACCAGCAATGTACCTGGTGCTTTACAAAGTAATTGAATAGACACGGTCTATTCTTTTCTCTAGGCTTTCACTAGAGAAAAAGCACACCTGTTCAACATGAAGGGAGAGAGAAATGTTAAATACTTGCTGATAACACAGACAATTAATGCACTGAACTTCTTCAGGCTTGTACTTACTCTTCCCCACCTAAGTAGAACAGAATTGGTGTCAACACCCAGTTCAAAATCACCATAGGAATGGCTAGACCAGAACAATAAAGCACTGACCAAACAGAAGAAAAAGTCTAAGGCTGCTTACCCAAGTTACACAATTTCACATTAGCTTCTACTTTGTGTGCGATTTAGTAATGTGTGCATGCGCCTTTACTCATTTGGCAGGGAAATTTCCATGAGTTTCATCATGAAAGACAGGGTAGGGAAATCCAGCACCAACACTAACCCAAGTTGTATTTAATGTTACATTGGAATATGTACATACACTTAATTTAACATTAATGAAACTCACAGTGAAATTAAAACACACATAGTGGCTTGCAGGGGCTGGATGGAGAGGGGTGCACGGGACTCTAGCAAGGGAAGCCCCTGCTAGCCCTTAACAAACAGCCCTAGGATTCCCCAGTAATCTCTCCCCCCTGGCCTGGCGATGGGAACACTGAATATTTCTCTTCCTGCTGCTTCATCACAAATCCTTTTATATGGCTGAAGTGCCTCGTCAAGAGCTAAAAGATCCGTTAAGCTTATGAGCACCCTGTTCACTGAGTCACAGCCTGCAGAGGGATACTTGCGGGGGGGGG
>QEPC01009299.1:3167985-3209849 GCA_003113815.1 Sphenodon punctatus
TGTGTCAGTTGCTGGGAGAGAATTTTTGCTTAAAGTTGCCAATCCAGCAAGTTTTGCTCAGCACTCTGTTCATATGAACAGATTTTTTAAACAAAAAGATAATAGAGGTACTGTGAAGAGGAATGTATCAGTAAACCCAGGGCCCCAGCAGATTCATAAGCGTGAGAACGTAAATTACATTAGGCACGATAAAGACAAAGATTAAACGCTCTGGTTTGGGGGCATAAGTCAGCCACTAGCAGATAGTTATTAGAATGACATTTGTAGAATTGGCTACTGCCAGGTAGTGATCACCTTCCTTTAGAACATCTGGTAGTTGCAGCTGTCAGCACACTGAACTAAAGGGTTCCCATTTCTTATCTGACAAGGGCACTCAGCTTTTCCATGTCAGAACACCCTCTCCTAGTCAACAATATGCAGTAGCAAGCCCCAACATCAAAATCCAAAAGGTTAAGAGCCCATTTTGTGGCAGTATGGGAAAAAGCTGGAATTCATGGCCCCAGGATCAGAGTCCACAGGGCTCCAATAAGGATGAACAGAACAATTCACAAGTCTCTTTGAATCCCTGCACGGTTCAGCAGCCAGCACTGTTTTGTATTGGTTACTCTTCATTCACATTTTCCGAGGTCAACCATCATGGGCATCAAACTTTTTTGTTTTAAAGTGCTAACAAATCAGGAGGGTGAACACAAGCCACCTGCACCAGTTTGCGATTCCATTTTCAGAAGCCCTCTGCTATTCAGCAATCTTGCATCTGCCCACATGCTGGAGATAGATAGGATTTATAGGTTTTTCCCATCATTAGCATTATGAAACTAACAGATGTACACACTGTCCATCCTCAAGGTTAGCAAGAGAAAATTATAGCAAAATATCCGTTTATAAAATCATTTGCTGCTCAGTTTTTCCCCTTCATTCTGATCTTGCTAACAGCTCCACCATCACTTGATGAAGGAGCATTTTACATACTGACAATGCAATACTCTTAAACTTTCAGGCCCCTTGATATCCAAGATATACATACAGCCGCGGGTGGAAGGATCTCTAAAAAGAAGCCTGGTCTTTCAGAGTGCAACAACTTGGGAGAACAAAAGGAGACCAAAGCCCTATTCTCACTCACTACTGCTTAAATGCCGAATAGGAGTCCATTCTACGCGGAAGGTAAAAATTCTACCTTCCTGAAGAATTCTTATGCACAAACCTTCATTAGCTCCATTCCATTATTTAGCAGCCAAACTCAACAGGTCTGGACCTCAGAGACAGCCTGAACTTTCACTTGCAAAAATGAAAGCTTCAGACAGCAAGCAAGGCAATAATAATGTGGCCTGTACATTCCAAGCTGCGTGCAACAGCACACACACACTACGCTGCATGAGATTCTCAGTGCTCCTGTTAACAAATAGTGCCAGAGCTGTCAGTCAAAAAAAGACTCATTAGATGCTTATTAATGCCCATGTTACCCTCTCAAGATAATTAGCTCAGTGCCATCAGAAACAGTACAAATCCCTCCCCACACCTGGCCTTGCTGCAGCAACATAACCCAAAGAGGGACAATCTTCATTAAACCTTCATTAGCTCCATTCACCCTGTGCATCAACAGCTTCTCAAGCAAGCTACTACTCATCCAGACAAGCCAGGTCAAGGAAATGGATCTCACACACAGATGGTGAAAAGTTAACACACTCTGCCTTCAGCTTCTACTTTTATTCCTAGGTTTTCAGATACCCGCTGAACATAACTGTGTTGCCCAAGAGTGACACCTGCTGGAAAAACAAGGGAGTGAACATTTAAGTAGAAACAAAGGCTAGCTAATATGATTCCAACTGCTGACCAAGTGGCCTGACACTCAGTGGTCCTGAGCCACAAGTCCTGTTACAAGTAAAGTCACACAAGGCAGGGCCAGCCAGATCCCCTGTCTGCTCCAGCAGTCAGCACACTTTAGGCTGGCAAGGAGGGCAGTCCAAATGAGCAGCCCCCTAACCCCACAGGGAAACCAGACGGGGGCTGCTATCACAAGCCCCTCTATATCACATGTCAGCCAAGGAGCCATCCACATAGGACAGGACTCCCAGACTCCTGCTGCCTCAGTTTTACATCTGTACAATGGGAATATGCATGTGTCTGTGTTACCCTCACTCGTGTCCACCTTGGATTGTAAGCCCATTGGGCAGGAACCTGTCTCAAAAAATATATGACTGTAAAGCGTTACGTACACCTAGTAGCACTATATAAATAAGTAGTAGCACTAGTGTTGCACAGCATGATTGGACCCTGGGAGAAGTTGCCACGAAACAGCTGATCAAGGGGGCAGAGGAGCATGCTCATCCTGGCTGACAGACAGCTGATCAGGGGGTGGGGTGTTGATTGGTGGCCAGAGTGAGCATGCTCCTTTGGGCCCAATCCTCGGACCTTGCCTCATGGCAAGACTGCATGGGCTGACCAAACAGGAGGCAGCCCTGTGGCCCATTAGCCCAGGGGAGGCAACAGTAGCCTGCGATGTATCTCCGGTCTTCTCCAGTCAACACATCGCATACGATGAAAGCGGGTGAAAATCTGCCAGATGCTGGGCAGATGGTCAGCTGCATTGCAGGCTAATGTGGGATAATGTCTTGTGTGGTCTTACCCTTAAAGTATATACATGAACAATCACATACAACTACTGCTACTACTCATTTCTGCAGCGCTTTGCAGTTACAGATTTTGGAGACAGGTCCCTGCCCAGTAGGCTTACAATCTAAGACAGAAAACAGTGAGGGGAACACAGGGACAGACACGTCCTCTTTTTTTTTTTTTCTTTAAACAAATGGGGAACTGAGGCTGACAGGTTGTGACTTGCCCAAGGCCACCCAGTGAGTTCATGGCTAGGTCAACATTTGAACCCTTGACTTCCCAGGTCCAAGTCCAGCACATGTTTTCATTGTTGCACTCCTGATCCTCCCAACCCCATTGCCCTCTTTTTGCTCCATATCTTAGACTGCAACTTAATGCAGGGATCCATTACCATCTGGGAAGTCATTACACCTATTGTGCTACACAAATTAAGGGAAGCACCCAGAATGCAATTTGTGAGAACCTGCTCTAGTACACCCGAGCCTTAGGTTCTGGAACTCTTAGACCCTAAATATGGATGCCAGGGAGACTAGGGATGATTTTGTGAGGGAAGGACAGATAGGTGGGCAACAGTTCTGACAGGGACAGCATTTTGTGGTTCAAGGATCATGCATGCAGAAGGTTACAAGAATCTTTGTGACACATATCCTCTTTGAAGATCCCGCTCTTTTTTTAGCAAAGATTTTATGACATCTCCCTAGCCTGAATGCATTTCAGCAAAGAGCAACTAAATGAGTTTGTACAAGCATAACAAAAAGATATTTTGGAGGATTAGATTGCCGAATACGCTGAACACTCTTGGAAACTGCGTTCATTGCATACTACCCATTAATGTCAATAGGGGGACATTAATTTGATGCAGTGAACACAGGTTTCTCTACTGTTGCGCAGTTCACATTAACCTTCTGTTAAGATAGAAATAAATGAATCCACTGAATCAATCCTGAAGAGGAAACGTTTCATGGCACAAATAAAGAGTAAAAGACATTTAAAAAACAAAATACCTATTGTGGTTAAAAGTGCCTTGCAAGAGAAGCTCCACCAGGGCTTCCTGCCATGGAATACATACCGAAGTCAGCACGAACATTAGACTGCCTGCTCCAAACTCATTCAGCCTGGCAAGAAGCATCTGTTTGCACAGGTGAATGACTAACAGAGACTGGCTGTGCACAGCTGCCAGAGCCATGGAGGAGATGGCAGAAATATAACCATCTGTGACAGCTAAGACAGCCCAGGGACAGAATCATAGCCATCATAGATGGAAAGGCTTATTAGGTCAGAACTAGTCCATCCCCTGGGTGCCAGGGCAGAAAAACCATTTTCTGCAACATATTCTCCATTCCAGTTTAAACAACCTGCATGATACAAATGGGACTCCTCCCTTTGGAAAGCTTCTCCACAGCCAGATACATCTCGCTGCTGGTTAAGTGTTCCAAAAGCATTCACTGTCTTCCTTTAATTTCACACTGCTATCCCTAGCGACACTAGAATGAACTGACCCAATGAACAGATATATAAAGACATTTAGTTGAGCAGTATAGATATTATATGAAACAGAAGAATCAACTAGGAAAAAGGGAGAGCAAGAGGGAACTCAACATAGAACTGAAAGTGATGACATAAAAGACTAGCCACACTCTCCATCAGGTAACACGAAAGGGGAGATACCCTATTAGAATCAGTAGCAGGTGAATTTAGAACCAAAGAAAGAAGTAGTTCTAACCTTGCAGTAAGCCTGTCAGATTACTAATGCAGAGTCAAAAACTGGTGCAGGGATTTAGAAGTAGCTAATTTCATGACCACCAACATTTGCTATGCAGCTATGATAACAATCGAGGTAATCACAGCTTCTGCTTCAGACTATAAGCCGATTACCTGCAGGAGGAAGGAGGAGAGAATTTCCTTCCCTCAAAAGACCTCTATGGCGATTTCACTTTCTGCTAAAGGATCAGGCATTGACCAGTGTCCGAAGTAAAACGATTAGATAGCGTCCCTCTGAAGCATCTGGTGCAAGCCATTGACAGAGGCAGGATGTAGGACTAGGTGGACCACAGGTCTGACTCAGCGGGGCACTTTCTATGTAAAACAGAGTGGCTAGGCCAAGAGCTTGAAACAGTTTTCTGCATGAAAGACTGACTCAATTCAGTTGCTCCCCTGTACTTGCCATAACTGAAACATGGAGACACTCAAGATGCTTATTTTCTAAAAACAACATGAACAAACATTTGGGCTGATGAATGTTCCCGCTGAAACCAAAGGTTCTCACACCCAGTCCTGCATGCCCATTTCAGCACAGGTGATTCAAAGGCTCTGGAAATGCTTCTCTAATACCATACATTATTTTATTAGGGGAATATGAGCTGAACAGATTTAATAAAGTTTAAGTATTTAAGACCAAGTTGCAAATATATTCCCTTCTCTCCAAGATGAGATAAGAAGCTGTGCATCCCTTATCTTCAAAAAAACCTTTATCCTCCCATTGTTACTCTTAGGAAAGAAACCTTCATTGCTATTAGTCTTGGTTGCTCTATGTTAAGCTCCATGATGGACACTGCCTGTGTGGTAGTCACTGTAAAGTATCTGCTACACAAAGTAAAATGGCTGTTGCAGTAGGTGTCATGCCCAGTCCTTGAGGCTCTGCTTAAAAATCAAGCTGTCCCCAACACAGTCTGGGAAGCACTATTCAACTTTCCTTTCTCTCAACTATGACATCCCTCTGTTCCTTGAACATGGGAAGGTCTTTTCCTTTACACCTCATTTTTGCAAACTCAAGTTTTGTATTGGGGTGACCATGGTCAGAAAACATTCTACCCTAAAAGCACCAGGCAGCTCAATCTAGACTGTAAACATTGAAACGGATTCCATAAAAGGAGAATGGTGTCTTACCTCCTGAGTGAATCCTCCTCCGAACTTTCCTCAGGCATTTCCTGGTTTAAGGCCTCCTGTGATACATTCCCAGGTCTGTTTGAAGCAGACTGGCTGTAAACTCTTTCCCAGTGCCCTGTCTCCTGGTTAAAGACCACTCCCACGGTCCTTTCCTCTGGTGGATTAGAAGAGCTCCCCAGCTGCAACCTGCTAGTGGGAGGAGCTCTGCCCTCGGTTCTCTCTGCTGCCGGGGGCTGGCTGCTGCTGGGTGGCACACCCTCAAATGTGCCTTGGACCTGCCCAGACGTATAGCTGGGTGTGCTTCTTTCCCAGCGCAGTGTATCATTGTTAAAGGTCAGCAGGTTGTGACAGGCGCGACAGCGGTTTAAGTGACCCCGTGACAAATTGGAATTGTTTTCACTGCTATGCGGAGTCTGCTGATGGGAAGGACCTGGCCTATCAGGCTCAATGTTGTTGTTGAGCATCTCCTGGGCCTGCTGTGACTGACTGGGCTCCCCACCAATCCCCTGATCTAGTTCTTGAAGTCGGTCATACTCCAAAAAGAACCGTCTCAAGTCACACTGGAGTTCATTGCGGACGCTGGCTGGATTGCTTGTACCAGTACTACCACTACTATCCGCTTCAGCTGCAGGTGCTGGAAAGCCCCTTCCTTCTGTGGATGATGTATACACAGATGACTGGGAACTTCCCTCCTGCTGTCTCAGCACTGACAACAAGCTTACTGAAGAGGCACTGGTTCTAGGCGGAGGCATGGCTTCCAACTCTGAGCGAGAGCCTATGTTCAACACCGTTCGAGACCAGTCCGACCCTAAGCCAGAACCCACCTCTCTTGCAGACTGGTACCTGGATTGTGGGCCTGACAAGGGCCCACTAAGATATCGGCGAGTGGGGCCTAGGCTAAGGTTGCGTAGGGTGTTGCCAGCAGTACTGCTCTGAACAGTGCTAAAAGCAGATGGCCTAGTAAGCAGCCCCTGGTCTTGCTGCGTTGTTGATGCCTGCTCTGGAGGTTGGTAGGGCTCTGTCTGCACAGAAGAAAAGGAAGTGCCTGTGGCCCCAGACGAAGTGGAGGGAGCATTATCCTGGGCTGGGAAGAGGGAAGAAGGAAGTCTTGTACTAGAGCATCTGCTGCAAAGGCACAACATCCCCAGGTGTTGACAGCATTCTGCTGTAGGGTAATTGACTCGCTCACGGAGCCTTGTGTAGGCTGTTTCATTGGCTGGAGGTGGCGGAGGTGGAGGGGATGGGGTGGCAGAATCTTGGACAGTATTTTGCTCTCCCACCTGGATACCAGAGGAGCGCGAGGATAGCATATGCAGGAAGTTGTGTAGGAGGGGTGTGCGTCTCACAGGCTGGGATTGGAGAATAGAGCGCTGGCGATAGTGTGGCATCTCCGTACTATCCACAGGGATTTCTACCTCCTCATCACTCTGCAAGGAAAACAAGAGCTCGATCACCTCACAGAAAACAATGGAAAAACAACCTTCAACAACAACAAAAGTCAAAAGATAAACCTTTACCAAAACCAAAGGAGAAATGCTACCTTTGAATTGCATGAAACCATCTGGCTGCTAAGCAAAAGAGAAGCTTTGTTCAGACCAAGACAATCTACCTCATGTTTCTACAATAAGGTAAACCTACCAATAAAGGAAAAAGTCAGCTCCTGACAGGTTGCCTCTGTGGGCATGCAATGATCAGTTCCACAGATTTGCCAACAGCAGTGAAATAGCAGCACACCCCAGGAACACGATGGCATGAGCAATGCCAATGTGATCGTTGGCCTACAGAGGGAGTGGTTGGGCTGGCAAATACAGGAACGGCTCTGCAGAGCCTCTAGTTCTTCGTTGGGCTCAGCTCATCACGAAGTCACTGGTCATACCATTCGCAGGGCCCCGAGGGAAACACGCTTCTGCAAATCCCTCCCACAGGGAAATTCCCTACAGAATTTCCCTCGCTGGGTGACATCACAGCACACAAGCCTCTGACTTGCGTGCAGTGATGTCACCCATTAATCACTGCATGTAAGCCTCTGATTGGCTTGTATGCAGTGATTGATGGGTGACATCACCACAAGTGAGCCAATGGGAGGCTTGCCTGTGATGTCAGCTGGCCACTGCCTCCCCAGCCCAGCCAAGAGTACGCTTGGCTGAGGAGGAGGAGGGTAGAAGCAGCGCTCAGAGCTCCTGCTGCTGGTCGCTGCAACAGGCAAGTTGCTGGGCCCAACCCCGAGCGCTGCTGCTACCCCCCTCTCCCCAGCCCAGCCAGATCAGCAACAGGTTGCTGAGCGCTGCTGCTAATGGGATGAGTTGGGAATCCGGAGGGAGGAGGAGAGGAGAGGGGAGGGAGGGACTCACCCTGGCCCACCCAGCAATAGGAGAACCCTGGTGCAGCTGTTGTGCTGGGAATTCCCTGTTGCTGGGGCAAGTTGGCCTTGGGCCCAGTACAGCGAGCCAGGAGGTGGGCCCCCAGACTCCTGCAGAATATTATTGTTTTCCTGCAGGAGTATCAGGGCCCTGACCATTGGCTGCTCAGCCCCTTATAACAGCACACAGGAAGGCAATGAGAGCAGTAGCACCATGTGACTAATTTACACCATGCACAGGACTCTGCACTCAGAAATACTTCAGACTGTATCAGAAGCATCAGACTTCCTAGGGATATAGCACAGCTAACATTCTTAGTATCTCTTATTATTCTTACTTGTTGGTTGGAAGGGTTAACAATCGCTGTGAGCAAGTAGTGTCCCAGAGGATCAAACCGCACTAACCTGAAACAGAGATTTTAGGGTAAGTTACCATCTGGCGTTTCATACTGAAAGAACAAGACATTCCAGTCCTTGCATTTGGTCCTATGAAGGGGGCAGAAACCTTGCATGTCTTATAACAAGGTTTCTTGTTATGAGGGACACCAATGTACTCTAACAACTTAGCATATATAAAAAAAACTTCTTAATTCACCTCTGAAACAATAATCTCTAGTGCCACATGCTATTATACTGTAGTTAGGACAGGAAATTAAGGCCTCATTCATACAGAACTTCCTTCCCTCTTCCAAACTCACCACGTTCTTAAATCTGTTTTGTCCCATATCAATGCACTGACGCAACTCTACCACATTTCACTAACCCGCTCCCACCCCCATCTCCTTACTTTGCTGTCACACAATGGAAGACAGGCTTTTGATATCCCTGCATGCAATATTACAGGAGGAGCATAGGGTAAAGGTGGAAGTCCCTGCTTCAGGACACTCTGGTCACACCTGTATGGTCACTCAGATGTAGGAAGTGACAAACAGGAAAAGATGTATTGGAGACTGAAGCTTGCTCCAAAATAACCAAATCAAACACCATAGTTACTCGACAGAATAGGATCTTTGGAAGCAAACCCTTTTCATCAGACAGCAGAGAGTAAGATAAATGCCACATAAAACCTGTCATTTCTGGTAATATATTTGCCAATTAAGTGGGCCAAGAAAAAACAGTGATCCAAAGTTGAACAACTGTTCCTGAATCCCACCTCTTTGTCGTAAAAGATATCCTCAGTAAATAACCAATCCTCAAATTTCCTAAGAAGAAGTTTAAAATATAGTTTTCCGATGACATCTAAGAGCCTTATGGGCCTGTAGTTGCTGGGGAGTGACTTATCACCTTTCTTGTAAATAGAGGTTATTATAGCCAATGTTCAACCCTCAGGGAATTTACCCGTCCTATCTACGTAAGTAAATAATGCTGCCAGTAGTGGGACCCACCATTGTGCATGATCCTTAAGCAATTATGGAAGGGTATATTGTCCTCAACAGGAGCTTTGCCATGACAGCAGAGAGAGTAAGAAATCAAGGGATATAGTAAGTGGTGAGGATACCCCATAACACTCAATGGAGTCAATCCCATGGCCCACAGATCCCCTGCACACCCCCATAGTCAACATACCGTTCCACACAGAAACTGCGTGCAGGTGCACACGGGATCCGTGCGGCATAAGATCAGCCCCATTATTTGGGTTTGCATCACTACCCACTCTAACACAATCTTGTGTGAATAAGCTCTAAGAATCCTGCAACCAAACTGAAGGACAAACTTAGCAAAGCAGAAAATAAGCACTCGAGTTTGGCAACAACAGATATGTTACCACCTCTGGTGAAGTGCCCATTACAATGATTTTTCTAGATATTTATTTTAGTCTTATTGGAAAGAATGAATCCCATGCAACACACCTCCCCCTGGCACCATGCAGGGGCACTGGTTCAGAATTGACTAAGAGGAGAACGCTATTTCCTGCAGCATTCGGGTTCTCCCTTACTAGCAGTGACCCGTATCAACCCTGGGTGTTAACAAATGAGACAATCACCCACACCAGGTGGGTGTCCACCTTCTCGTTTATTAGGTACTCACCCCCACTGGCCACCACCCATAGCACACGCAGTCCACACTCACGGCGGGGTTGCAGAAAATGCACAGCTCACCAGGCTAACGTACGCACATGTGTCCACATCCCATCAATTAAGCTGCGTACAGCCTCCCCATGTCCCAGTCCACCAGCACCACTAAGTCGCTGTTGAAAAAGCCTAGAATGCTCCACAGAGCTATCACTTCCCGCTCCTTTCTCCCCTCTTGCTCTCACTGGTGTGTACGTAACATCCATCTTAAAGTCAAACATGCCATTTTCAAACATGCATTCTCCCAGCTCATTCTCGTTGGCAGTACTTGCCCAACGCTTGCTCTTTCCCAGCCACTGAATTCTTTGTAACGACTTGGAGGACTACCATCACCGGGGCCATGGCTCAAACCGGCGGCAAGGCAACAGCCAGCACCACTACAACCACTGTAGTGGGAGAAGAGAGAAGCCGCTAGCCATGCACTTGAGGGCAGAGGGAGATTCAGTGAAGTGCCAGAGTCTCTGCCCAGGTGCAAAGGGAATGGCTTTCAGGAAAGTCACAGGCAAAGCTGGGTGCTGGCCACTCATAGTAGCCAGCTGCATGCCTGTGCCTCTGTTTCCTATTGCTATTCCCAGACCTGGCTAGCCTGCAAATGCCAATAGGGAACACACAGGTAAAGGTCTGCAGCCAGCTACAATGGGAATTCCAACAGGAAATGCACATAGAAAAGCCACCGGCCAGGTGCTAAGGGGAGGCGGATGGGCCAGAAGACAACACAGTGAAAGAAAAATTTATAAAGGCCTTATTGATACCACAAAAAAAATAATTTAAAATAGTTCACCTCCCAGAGTAATAGCCTGGAAGAAACAGCTGTGGCAGCTTCTACCTATGATTCGCTGTGGCTGAGTCATGGCAGGAGGTGGGAGGCTGAGAAGGGGGGGAGGGGGGAAGAGAGCACCTGCCCGTTTATTAAGCTAATCACGCTAAACCTGTAGGTGGGGGCTCCATGGACACACAACCACACACAAGGGATTAGGCTCTCACACACCAAACATATGAGTGGAAGCTGCAAAGACCGAATCCCGACTCCAGCGGGCTATTGTCTTGTTTGTTAACACCCACTGCTGAAATCTGAAGATCACAGATCTTCAAATACTATCCCCATAACAGAACTGGGAAGAACTAAGTGCCACGACAGGGGCGTGGGCCACATTTATGGCCTAATATTTTTGCTCTTTCCTGGTGACCCACAGCTCCTGCTCTATTAACTGTGCAAGGACACAGAGACAAGCACAAACGAGAAGAGCCAAGATGATTACTTCCTGGATATTCCATGATACAAGGAATCTGCTCTGCCTCCTGCACGCCATTTCTCAACCTGGAAGTGCAAGCATTCTAATTTCCCCAGAAGGATTACTCACCGAACTCGCTCCATTTCACTGGCTGTCTTTACCACTGCAAAAGGTTCCCGGCGACTCCAGTCCCAGAAGTGGATCTCATTGGCTGTTGCAATCAGCAGGAGCTGGGCCGTGGGATGGAAAGCCAAGGATGCAATGGCATTGTTGCTATCCGTAAACCAGCTCTCACTTCCACCCTGGAGATAAACCAAACCAGAAACACCAGCAATTTAAGTACAACTCCTACAAACTAGGACTCTGTACATATCATATCCTGTACATATCATATCCTCTACACCTGCCCCAATATGCTACAACACACAGAATGGGTGTACTGTTTTCCTGCTACAGAAAAGTCATCTGCCCTGGTTCCACTATCTGAGTGTACAGCCAAAGCACAGAACTCTTGGCAGCAGTGCCCACAAACATGCCTCTATAGATCGGCGCATCTCTGGAAGCTTGTAAAAGTAGCACATTCCAGAGCAGTCAACAAAATAAATAATTACCTGTGTGCCAAACACTGAGTTGATCCTCAGTGGGGAAAAGCAAAAGTGACAGCAAAGCACTTCTCAGGAGTTCTAAAAATATTTTTATTATACGGACTAAGCCAGGGTGCATTACTGCAAGGCCCATGAGCTCTGAAATGCAGCTCAGAAAGTACTTATCACCAATTCAAGCATCTAGTTTGAGAAGACTACAGTTCCTTTGTTCTTCAGGAGGTTGTTTGTTCCATAGCAAGGACTATTAGCAAGGACAGCGAAACGGTTAGCACAACCCTCAGGTAGGCAAGATATGAATACCTCAAGATCAGAGGAGAAAAAAAGCATTCCAATAACAGCAATGGGGCTGGATGCTTTAGAAGAAACTTACGTGTAAATCCCAGATTCTAACCTCCCCATCTAGACATCCTGAAGCAATGAGCCCTGGGATGGTAGGGTGAAAGGTCACGCACCATGGTGTGCGCCTATGTCCAACCAGAGAATGGACACACTTGCCCGTTTTAACCTCTGTGATATAGATATTGTGGTTCACATGGGTGGAAGCCATCAGGGTCCTGGGGAAAAGACCAAAATGAATGATGGGGTGGGTAAACAAACAACAAAAAACAGCTAGCTGATACAACCAGCTCCATCATAAGAACGGGGCAAATTCTAAATCAAACCAAGCTGGTTCTCCCTCAGAGTAACACATAAGCAAGAAGAGATCAGAGAACTCCTGTACACAATATATACAGAGATACATTCAAGCCCAGATGTCAGATATCAGGAAGGTGCAGTTCCAGTCCTCGTTCAGGCACAAGGTCACTTCAGAAAACCATCCCTAATTCTCTGCAACTGAATAGCCCTTTCACCAAACATGTTAGGCCAAAGCAGAGCCAGAATACTTAAAAGCATCTTCCCTCCAGCTTATCCACTGGCCTATGCGATTCTGGAAAGGACTCTTATAATCTAATTCATTCCATCCCTTCTGCCAGCATGTTAGCCTCCTATCCCTTTCTGATTTTAGATCTGGTACACAAGATGTTAAACATAGCATCTTTATGGTGCTATAAATTTTATATAATATATAATTTTCCTGCCACCCTTTACTCCACAAGCTCTCCTGTAGTTGGGACTGTTTTTACTGTTGGACAGAAAAATTCTTCCCTAAACTTTAAATCAAAATATTAGGTGCCAATAGGGTATTTGGTGCTATGCAGCTGAACAGGTAATCTGGCACCTCATCTCCTAAACCTTCAGTTGCATGTCTGCTAGGGGACACGTATCCTCACAACCTTTATCAACAGAAAAGAGGAACACAAAATGGAAAACTGTTACCTGTCTGGGCTAAATGCCAGTAGAAAGGTGGAGCGTGGGCTGTCTGGTAACTCAACTTTCTGAAAAGACAAACAGAGCAAAACACATCATTAACACTGCATGATTTCACCCACTCCATTTTTGTCCACCATTCCCTCCTAGGCAGTATACAGAACCCCAGAGAAAAATACACCATCTCCTAGGAGCATGGGTGGGTCATGCACTGTTTTCATGGGGAACTAGATTCAACTCACCCAAACACACACCAAATACATTTAAATTCCCAGCTCCCAAATTAAATAGTCAATTTATGACAAATTTACCTTCAAATGCGTCCCCTCACTCACCACCTTACCTTGCCCTCCCATTTCATCCACCGCGTTTTATCTTCTACCAACTCCTGGAGAAGCCGCTGAGCACCCAAAGCTTGAGTACCTCGTTCTCGACCCCACAGAATTCGCACAGCATTCTTCTCCGGTACAACCTTCATGGTGTTCAGTGGGCACTGTCACACCAGAAGACGTGTAACACACCAACAGGATCCAGACGACAACTATAAAGAAGCTACAGATGTGCCATCCACACCTCAGAAGACTGTCCTCATTGAAATCTAGATGGGAGAAAGAATATCAGAGGCAGCTTACATGAGAGAAGAGGGAGGAAGAAGCTTTCAGACCCAACAACTTGTGTGTAAGAAGGATCTCCTCAAAACACTTTCACTGTCAGGTGTACCTTTATTATCAGGGCCCTGTGTGATGCTCAGTGCTGTGATTGTGGGACGTTTAAAGACAGCAGTCCAACTCTTGTTGCAGAATTATACCCTAGAACCCAAGTTTCATTTGTGTCAAAAGTGACCTGCAAAAGGGGGAGGGGGGCTCAGTCAATTTTTGTTTCTCATAAGGAAAATTTATTCCCCTTCCCAAAGATTATTTTTTCTGCTTGCTCCTTTACAAAAACTCAGGTGTTGTGTATGCCAAGCCAAAGGGCATTATGATGAAGAACTAGCAGTAGCTTAAGGATCTACTGTTAAGTCCACCCTCCAATTAAGTCAGAACATTTAGGACAGTGTTCATTTTTTTTTCCAGTGGGACGGATTTTTAAAAGAACATTATTTTGTGGGTCCAAATAGCAGATTTGTGTAAGTCTACATAAAATTAAATGTGCAAATTTGTCCGTAATGGGAAGGCACTGGTGAAAGAAAGACTGGACATGAAGAGACAGGGGGAAACACCTCCCCCCACCCCTCCCCATGCACATATTTTGGCTGCGGGAAGGAATGCACATGCCAGGATATGTGCGGGGTTCGGCCAGTCTGAAAGCGCCCCTCCGCCCCCCCCGGGTGCGGCTTTGCTGGCAAACACCTGCAGCGATACAGAGCTGAATTTCCTACTCTGTATTGCTGCAGGTATTTGCCGGCAAAGCCGCGCCAGGGGGAGGGGCTTTCAGACCGGCCAAACCCCACACATATCCTGGCGTGTGCATTCCCTCCCGCAAACCCTGCACATATCCTGACATGTGCATTCCCTCTCGCAGCCAAAATATGTGCTGGGGGTGGGGGAGGTCTGAAAGTGGCCTTATTCGTTCTTGAGGAAGAAAAAGACTTTAAACCTAAACTTACAAGGCGGAGTATGAAAAAGGAACTAATTGAGAAAGAATGCTCCCAGTGTCCATCCAAGCCAAAACACAATATGAACCAATTACTAGAAAGAACTATGCCCTGCCATGCTCAGACCAAGTAAATAAAAAGGTACTCTCAGAGGGCAACACTGCTCCATCTCTTGTGCCAAGTGCATAGCTTATCGGAACTGATGTCGCAGTTGAAGCAAATATTTGGGATCAGAACACCAAGATTACCATGGGGGATATTCGCTTCTTGTTTCAAGTACTATTCTTGCTCATTGAAAAGATACATTTGCATTATCCCTTTTTATCACACGAGAACACAAGTCCTTGTAAGGCTACATTTGGGGACCTGGTAATGCGCGAGCATTCTCACGTGAGAAAAGGGGATTAGTGCATTCTCACAGGTGCTAATCCCTGCTATTATTGAGCTGCAATCGTGACTGCAAGACCTGCCCTGCCCATATAGCTTTGGAAAGCAGCCTGAATGTTGCAGCAGGTGGCTGCACCCAAGAAATACAATGTTTCAGGTTGCTTTTGTATGCTCCATTTTTGTCATCTTTGACATTTACACTGTAGTTGTATTTACTGGCTTCACCTTTTCTTCTTAAGCCAGAGAATCTCAATACAGAGTCTGTTCATAATTCTCATTATCAGCTCCACAGCCCCAAGTCAAAATTCACATGAATCTGATAATGACTTTTGTCCAGCAGAAAAAAACAAACCAGGATGTGACCCATAGTTTGCAGTTAGTTACAATTACCAGATAAAATACTGGGCTGTTTATCTGATATTGTCTGTAATATCAGCTACCTGATCCTAACAGGACTAAGCAGAAGCTCATTCCTATGCTTAACAAATCTACCAGTCTGCCCTCAGGGCATACACAGAAAGTGCATGTTACAGGGTAACATCTGTTTAGCCCAATAGTAGATTGTCACAACACAGTAGCAATGTGATTACAGCTAAGAATATTGCCATACACCTGAAACAGTTAAATATCAGAGCAAAGAACAGTGTTTTCTTGGTTCATTCAAGGGGGAAGAGCCCAAGAAGTGGTGGCTGACAACTAAAAGATTCATTACCAGCACAGGGCCTTTAATTAGAGGCTTGGACATGGCCCAGTGCACCAAAGAAAGAGTGGAAGGCAAGGGATTTTCTACAATTGGAGGCTTTGTTTTAACATTTTTCCCTTCAGAGCATTTCAGGACACTTACAGGCTGCAAGCCGGTCTACTTACAAGTATAGAGAGCGTACTTCACCACACCACAACCCCCTGAATGCTACCAGCTGTCCTCAAAAGAATCTTGAAAATTCCCATCCCCTAAAAACATTGCAGCCAAGCCCATATAGCTGGCCAGAATCCACACAGCAAGCATCCAGTGGCTCATCTTTCCTTTTTCCTTTCATAAGCAATTGCCAAGGACCAACGGCAAATTCTTGTTTCATTGCTTTCAGAAATCACAGTTGGCACAGATGTAAGAAAGGGGTGTTTCAAATCTTTGTGGGAACACCTGTACTAGCAATAAATCCAGAGACAATATTTCACATTATCCAGACTCATCACACAAAACACATTCGGATTAAAAATGGTTATCCAGGGAAAGCAGACTAGGATTTATCCTGGAATGGACACACACTATTCAAGGACTTCCACAGAAAAACAATGTTCAATTACCCTGGGGTAAACTATCTGCATGTGGTACAGGGATAATATACCTTAACGGTATTTTCACATTTACTTTACCCAGGGTAAAATGCCTTTATCCATAGCAAGCATAGCCTGCCCTGGTTCACATTTCACAATTAAATGTACACAGAGCATTTTGGCTTCCAGGGTTAGGAAGCCAAAATGATGTGCGCACACTGTGGGTTATTACAATTATAGCATAAAGCAGCTCAAGATAGCCAGTGTCAGAACATGCTCCTCTGAGGTACATGTAAAACTTCTTTCAGTCTGCCCTGCTGCCCAAAGGGATCAGAGGAAAAGGCAAACAGCAAATGATATATAAAGCTGGAGAGGTGACAGATCCATTTTCTGTGGAAGCTAAAAGTGAAAGCTCTCTGTGAGGAGCAGATACTCATAACAGCCTTCCTAATCCCACACCAGATAAAAAACAAAAACTAGTTTAACACAGCTCTGCCCATCCCTGCTAAGTCCAGCAGACACAAGACTACGTTTCATAGCTCTGAAGAGAGCAGACCAACCAGCAACATTAACACAAACAGTATCTTCTCTGTGCCTTCATTCAAACTGAAATCAGACTAAATGTTATCAAAGAGAAAAAACTTTACAGTATTACCAATGATCATGCAATTTGTTATTGGCTTCCTAAACACTGGATGGACAACACATGTTGGAAGGTGTTGATAAGCTTGATCAGAAGTGGACACAATCTCCCACAGCTTTCACCAAATTAAATAAGGAACTGATTCAGCTCGTATGTCATGGAATTCTCCCAATGCTTTCAGAACTTCGGCTTGCCAATCACGCCTATGTTTAGTCAGGGAACACAGTTCTCCCCTTCCTATACAGGCTCTAAATCCATGGAACCAGAGAATGTGACCAAACCAGACAGTCTCTTTTGTAAATTAAGACAATTTCTTTCAGTGAGAGATACTGGAGTCAGAAATATGCAGACAAGTAAGATGGATGAAAGGCCCTTTAATCCAAAAGAGTTCTGCTGACTTCTTTTTTGCTGTAGCCCCTGCAAAAGCTAAGAACCTCTGAGCATCCTTCACTGCAGTGGCACAGGATCATATAAAATGTCTTAGGCTGCAGTTTATCAGCTTCATATTTCATTTTCTGCTAGTGACTCTTTAATCCTCTGCCCTTCCACTTCATTTGTTGCATGTCATCCGTGGCCCATATAGTCTTCATGTAGTTCTTGTTCTTCCTGCTTTAATCTCTCAAGTCTGAATAAAAACAAGAGACTCCCTCTTCCAGGGTTCTAAAAAGGCTCCTGAACACTAGTGCTGTGACTTTTAATTAATATTTGTAGCTCAGCTACATTATACTACAATGCTAAAATTGTTAGGCAAAGATTTTAGGATTGTTTTATAAAAGAGTTAAATCCAACACCTCCCCTTCCTGTGACCGAAACTTATCCAGCTGTAAAACTGGTATAACTGAGGTACAATGAAATGAACTGACTTGCTAAGGGTGACACAAAGTCATGGGCATTTCCCAAGGACTACACAGAACTCCATAATTTAACTCAGTCTGCTTCCCTCTAACCACTAGTGAATGCAGCCTTCTTCATACTTAATTATGCCATTTAAAACAACAGAAACTTGCTTGTGCAATACCCAAGTGTAGTCAGAAAAAAACAAAAAACTAACCAGATTTGTGAAAAATCTTGTTATTTTCCACAAATCGAAATTTTTTTGTAGCATTCTCTCTTGGTGTAACACTTTCTCTTGTACTAGTACTGGGGTGCATCTGTGGGATCCCATTTTTTGACTTTCCACTGTATCTCATGCAAAAAGCTGCACTATTGGCAATAACTGTCACCTGTGAATTTGGTTCATTGTCCCAGAGCCATACCCTATCAGCTTTGAGGTCACACAATGGAATGGCATTGTAGGGATTTAAGGATGGGAGGTGGCCAGCCAGGTCAGGTCCCTATGGCATAGGACAGATTGCAGCAGCATTAAAAGGGGCAGATTCTAAGACTTCATTTTAAGACCCTATATTTCAGCAGTACCTTTCCAAACCTATTGCTTGCATACTGAAGTTTCTGGCAAGATTTGACAAATTCAATAAAGACTGAGATATCCAAGGAGAATACACTTTTGCATACTTGGGGATGCAAGTTATATAATGCTTAAGAGCTTCATACTTCCCACAAATCATGTTTTTTGTGCAATAATATCTTGCTTAAACACAGCTGTAAAGGAAGAATTGCATGCTTCAATTTTCTATTGATTATGATTTTTTATATCAAGACGCATTGCTCTGTGGAAGCATTCATCCTCAAATGGCTCCTGCGGTCCGCCGGGGGTGCCTTCCTGGAGGTCCCCCGTGTTAAACGGGGGGCCACGATGGAGAGGGCATTCTCGGTGGTGGGGCCGCGGCTTTGGAACTCCCTTCCGGAGGAAGCTCGCCTGGCTCCTAGCCTATTAACATTCTGGCGTAGTTGTAAGACCTGGCTGTTCGCCCGGGCCTTTGGGAGGGAGGGATAGGGGAATGTTTTTAGTTCCCCCACCTAGTGATATTTATACTGTCTTTTGCCCTGTTTTTATATGATGGTGGATTTTTAAAATGTTTTAGGATTTTATTGTGGATTTTAATGTTGTGAGCCGCCCTGAGCTGCATGGCAGGAGGGGCGGGATAGAAGTTTATAAAATAAATAAATAAATAAAATCTGCACATTTCAGTCTAGCATCAAGATTTTAAAAAGCATGTTTCTGTCCATGGGCAGTTACATTTTATAGCTTCATTTTTACAAATGGGAAATTCAATATATGGCTGAAAAGGTTCACATATGAATACATCAGGAAACTCAAATATTAACTCAACCATATTGCACAAATAATAATAATCACAACCACCACCTTAACCAATGCAAAATGCGACAAGTGCAACGAGTTTTTAAAAAGTTTTTTTTAAAAAAATCTACATTCTCGTGGCATTTTTTCCTGACTTGTGTTTCAATTCCCAATCACAGTGGTGAATTAACAGTTTTGCAGAAAATAGAAAAATTAGATAGAAAATAAGAGCAACTAATAAAAGGACTGTGGAAAACATCAAGGATTAAATGTACATGGCTTGAGAATCCAATGATTCCAGAACCAAAGCTTCAGGGAGAAGGTCAGTAAATGTGTGTGATGGCAATACAAAGATAGGTACAAAGACAACTTCAGGCTATGGCCTTTTTAAAACAGGCCCCCACTGTGGGAGGCAGTCCGTGATTGTGCCACTGCAGGTGCAGATGCAGATGGGTGTACACCCATTCCCACCCACGCCCCCACATAGAGCAACCTGAATTTTTGCTGGTTGCTCTGTGCGGGGGCGACGGGTGGAGGTGAGCGTTTTACAGGAGCACACACGCCCACTCACCCACCGCTGCTTTCACACGAGACGCAGCCACCCATGTCCACCAGGTGGGCATGAGTGTGAGCGTCTCTTTAAAAAGGGCCTATTTATTAACACCAAGGTCACTGGGAGATGCAAGAGAATACCAAAGCAAGTTAGGGAGGTAAAGACTTAAAACAGGTGTTTCAGAATGCCATTCCCCTTCCAAAACAGGCATCAGAAACCACAGGTTTTGAACAAGCATCAATGGAGTTTCCTGGCAGTGACTGGCCCCACACAACCACTGCATTGCCCTGATTGCAGGCCTGATCTGAACACCTGGGTTTAGTTTAGAGGGTTTCTTTTCAGCAGCCCAAACCATGTCCCCCCACTCATCTGACCGACTCCACTCCACTATTTCAGATTGTTCAACAGGAACAGGAAGTTCGGTGGAACAATTTACAAGCTTGGAATCTGTCTGTTCTAGTTCCTCTTCATGTTTGCTTGTTCACCCTCAGCCCCTCTTCAGGCCACTCTCTCTTTTTTGTCCTTTGTGAGACTGACTTCCAGGCTCCAACCTTCTGGCTTGCTTCTAGACTGTTTTCATGATGCAGCATGACCTTTGGATTTGATCCTCTGGCCCACATCTTGATGCTGCTTCCTGAATTGCCCCTTGGCTTGTCTCATATACCAGCTCGGACCTTCTGGCTCAGTTCCTAATTTCACAGCTTGGTTTACGTGCCTGACGTAACTACATTCCCAATCCTGCCCACAACCCATGCACTATGGCATCTCAGTTTACTCCTTCTAGCATCCCAGAGATATTCGTGTCAAACAACTCCCCATACTTCATTAAACAAGATCTATTTGGCCTTTCCCTGTTCTAATCAAGGTTCCCAATTTCCCTTTGCCCCTCTTCCAAAGGCCTCCAGTTACCTTTATAGCAGGGTCACCCACTGGCCAGTTTCTGTCCTCTTGTGCATTTCCTCTGTTACTTTCATCCCAATCATAGCTCTCTCTCAACACAGTCATCCTAAGAATAGGAGCTACTATCCTGAATCAGACTCATAATTAGGGTTGCTACTTTTTGCAGTTTGACCCCAAAACTCCCATTTTGGCTTATAGGAGTGTCAGGGTTAAACCACAAGAGATGGCAACCCTACCCATAATCCATCTAGTCGAGTATCCTCTTTCTTACAGTGCCCAACACTCAATGCTTCTGAAGAGATGTAAGACCCTTGCACAAGGGCAGCTTTTGCCACATGTGACTGTGAATGTCTTGTCCTATTTTCTAACATTTAGAGGTTTTAGCTCTTGAACATGAAGTTTTATATGGCTATACATTTTACATGGCTATTTCCTTTAATAGTTCTGAGATTGTCACCTGTCAATTTTATTTAATGTCCCCACATTTTTGCATTAATATAGGAAGAAGAGTAGTGTTCTCAAAAGTATATTAAACCATAATCGTCTCTTGCATTTGCCTACTTTTAAAGTAATCCTAATATTTCCACTCTCCTTATAGCAGTTTCTCCATGCCCTCAATCACTTAACTGCCCTTCTCTGAACACCTTCCAATGCAGCATTATCCTTTTTAAGATGAGATGACTTCTACCACACACAATATTCCAGATGAGGGAGAAACATCAACTTGCATTCCATTCCATCTTAACAGTTTACTTTGACCACTGCTGCACATTAATCAAGTCTTTCTACTATCCACACCATCAACCAGGTCTCTTTTCTGAAAAGTTACTGAACCAATGTATGGTATACAAGTAATTTAATATTATTTTTTTCTAATTGGCATTGCTTTACATTTATCTATATATACTGTACTTCTGCAGGCAGTTGTGGAGATGTGTCAGAACTTGCCCAGCCCCTTGGCTTTCAACAATTAAGCAGGAAGCTCAACTTTAGCCTCCTGCTTTGATCACAGGACCAGTCACATGTCCTCCCCACAACTGCACTAAGTTTGCACTGATTGCAAACAGCTGTTGTGCTCAAGCAGAAGGGCTATTATGTATATTTCCTTCCTTGCCAGCCCCAAAAATGGGGACTGGGCAACCATAATTGGTTATAAAAAGCATTTCTGAGAAAGATTTAAGGAAGAAACCCTATGAAACTTGGCTTTTTCTGGTTTTACTCTTTGGGTCAGTTGAATCACCTGCTTACCATAAGAGAAGCTTCGATGTGCTCAGAAATTCTCTTTCCCAAAGCTCTTTACAAATCTTCACAAGCCCTGACAGGTGAGTACTAATCCCATTTCACAGATGGGAAATCACAGGTGAAGTAACTTGTCAGAAGCAGAACCAAGATCAAAGCTCTGGAGTTCTGTGCTCAGTCTGATGCTCAAGGCTAGCCCTTCTCTCATATCTGTGCTGTGAAAGAGAATGGCAAGTATCTGTCTTGCATGTTTAGACTGTAAAGTCTTTTGAGTCAAGGTGGTCTCTTTTCTGTTTGTACTATACCCACCACAAAAGGGTTCACCCCCACCTCCCAGGGGTCTATGGGTGCTACTATAAATATTTACAACCAACAAGAAAACTACGCCAACCCTACTGAATCAGACCTTTTTGCTCTGGAAATAGAATTGACACTAATTCAATGGCAGAACTGGATTTTTCCTTGATTCACATTCAACCTAGTGTACAACACAAAGCCAGTTTTAGGATAAAATAACTGAAAAAAAGTCTCTCACCTAAACCCAAGGAGCGCCTATACTGTCCTATCACAGAACCAGGCAGATGACAAGTTGATTCAAAACAGGCGTGACCTGGTCAGGTGCTGAAACTGGTGCATTTCTGAATGAAGAATATCTAAACAGATATGAGAAAAAAGATTTAGGATTAGGTAAGATTTACCTGAATAGACATGTTAACAGGAACACAAGTGTGATTTTTCATTTCTACAACAGTATAGCTAAAAGAATATCCCATTTCCATTTGAAGCCTTATTTGCCATCCCTAAATTATACCCCAAATCCCTTTTTGTCTGGACATTTTCACATTTAGTCTCAGATCCTAGAAGAATTTTGTTGGGAAGTTTCAAATGAATCAGAGAAGCAGTTTGGGATACTTTCAGTACATGATTAGCCTCTGGGAAAGAATCCAGAAGGCAACGCATGTGCAGGGTTTGTAACGTGGGAGCACCTGCCGAGTAGGGAAATCTAGCTCTTCAATCATCCGTGGGATCGCCAACAAAGATGCACAGGGGGTCACTCCCACGTTACAAACCTTGCACATGCTTTGCCTTCTAGATTATTTTCCAAAGGCAAATCATGCACGGAAAGTATCATGGGATAGCGCCCTGAGATGTGAGCTTTATGGGAATTATGAACTGCACATGATGCCCAGCAATATTACACAGTGTCAGAGGTTATAATTTTTACAAGATCAGCGAGTACAGCGATTCTGAATTTGCCAATTCTCTAGCACAGTCAAACAGGTCTTTCATAAACAGTCATCCAGACGTGCTCTCAAGCTGTAGTACCCACCTCTTTTCAAAAGTTCCTCACAGAAATTAACAAATGTGGTGGAAGAGTTCATCTTCCAAGGCTATTCCTCCAAGCTCAACCCTGGTACCTGCCCCCTTCGAAAGGCTTGAGAGAGCAATTAATAAAAACCTGATATGACAGAAACCAATTAGGTTACATTTATATTTCAGGATCTCAGGTATTAGGAAAAGAATTGCTCTTGTCTATTCCCTTCAGCCTTTGTTTAGTCCTGCTTTAAATTACTCAAGTAATAGGGGGCACGCCACAGTTTAAGAGATGTGACCACTAGGACAAGTTTTCTAGTATTGGGCCTACATTTTCCATTGTGCAACTTCATCCCATTACTCCCTGATAACCTCCCTTAACAATGCCTCACATAACCCCATTGTCTTCAGCTCATGCGTACTTTAGTCACATTCCCTCACACGTTACACAGTATGGATGCTTTACTACCTTAGGTATGCAACATTTTCTTCATACAAAGGATGCAATCCTCATTTGCACAGGTAAGCACGGTTTTATGCATGTTAGCTGAGTGCTGAAGTGCCAAGTTACACTTAAATGATTGTCAAATCCAAATGCACAGTGAAGCAAGAGGTATTGCTGCCTATCATCCCCTCAACTGTGCATGCAGTGTGACTGCCCAGAGCACAGCCCCTCTGTGCAGTCAGCTCTTGTATGGTTTGATCACTTGTATGACCCAGGCGGCTTCTACATCCTACCTTGCAGGCAACAGTCCACTGATCAAGTTTAAGGTGCACAACAATGCCTCTTGCTGTAAACAAAGATTTGGCACCCACTTAAGTCTAGTATGGAACTCTAGGGTGCAACTAATGCACATGCAGCTTGCTTGTGCACCTGGATATGTGAGGATTGTATATGAAGTATCATTGTTACTATGCACTGATCCCCCTTGAAGATGTCAAACTCTGTCCTCCTGTAAAAGTAACCTCACTCAAAATACAATCGTATAATAGGAACGTGTCACTGGGCAGAACGCAGAAAGATCATCAATTATAGCAGTGCAAGGACATGAAAACAATAGGAAAAATCATTGACAAAAATTCTATATGGTTAACAAACAATAGGTAAAAGTATTTAAATACATCACTGAAGTAGTCTGAGAAACTCCAGAAGGCAAGAATCTACAGCACTTCAGGAAAGAATACAAGAAATATCCAGTCAACCCAGTGACACAAAAGGATGCCTAAAAATCCAAGGCTGCTAAAAAAATGTTTAAAAAAATAGTAAAGTGGGATACCATCAAGCAAGAGTATTCTGGTCAGTTAAGTTTTTCAACAAGACAGAAAGTAATTCTGCCAAATGAGTCAATAGAAATAAGGACTTATTTTTTAGTAAATAAATCAAAGGAAAGTAAAACAATTGGATTCAAAAGAGGTTCATTAATAATGAGAAAAGCAAACTGGAATATTTTTAAAGCTCTCTCTTAGTAAGAGAAATAGGAAGGCAGAATGTAACTACTGATGAAGATCAGGCAAATATACAGTACAGGAGTACATGCAGAATGTCTAGATGATATCCTAGGATGTTCAGAGAAATTAAACATGAATTCCAACCCACTAACTATTTCTGGACAGAAGGGGACAGATACCAGACAACTGCTGTATATAAACCCATTTTCTTTTCTCTCATCCAAACAAAATAAGAGGAGAGATTCCTGACCATTTTTAAACACAAAACTTGTTCAGTCTTTTGTGCTTGAGAAGTCTTACATGTTGAAGGTATTAACAAACCAAATAAAATAGAAGGAATGTTTAAAAGGGCAACAAAATATAAGGGGACGGGGGGGGAATTAAGAATATCCCCCCGCCCCAGCAAGATTTTTGATAAGGTGTAAGTTAGGGTTAAGAAGATTCAGTAATGTAAGGAAGGTACCTCATCAGGTAGGAAAGATCAACAGTTACTATAGTGATCAGCAATTAAATCATTTAAAAAGAAGAGATGTATTGTGTTACATATTTCTAATACTCCATCACAACCTGTATTCCTTAAAGACCTTGGAATAATTTCTTGATCCCAAACACCTAGCAAAACAGGTGTGAAAGGAAAAAAGCAAGGAAGGTAAAAACACAGTTGCCAGAAGAACTTGAAAGCTATTACATGTTGAGTTTAAAGCAATTTCATATCTACCTTTGCTCTTGTGTCAAACTGACAGCTTGGGTGTGCACCTCAGTTTTAATCTTAAATATATTTTTCTAGGTTACTGACAGACAACACCCCACGATGGGAAACTGAGTATGGCTTGCTCTTGTACAGGCTTAAATGCACACTTCACTTTATTTTTATGCAAGGTCCTGTTAAAATCAGTGAGTCTGTGCTCAACAGTAACGTTAACTGTGCATTTAAGTCTTTGCATGATGAGCAAGGCCGATGTGATAAAGCAATAAAGTTCAAAGAATGCAAATTCTCCACCATTAAAGTCAATGGGAGGTTTGCCAATGACTTGAATGGGTCAAGGATTGTACCCCGTGTTGCCTAATTTCACAAAGTAAACTGAAGACCACAGAGTTTTCCCTCTCCAGTCTCTCAGTAACAAGGATATTATGGATAACCTTAACAGCAGATGAAAAGCTTTCACACAGAAGCCTAATTTTTAAAAAGGACAACAGCCCTTTAGAATCTACAACCTTAAACAAAGCTGTTTACTTCCACCTCCTCTTCTCTGGGGTTGTCCCCTCTGCAGGTTTTGATCCCCTTTCTCCACAGGATAAACCTGTGTCTGGCTTCGTCACCACAGTGTCACTGACTAGTCTTCATGTCATCTTCACTTTGTTGCTGAAGGTAGCAAGGCAGAAAAGACTATCCTACAAAAGGAATTACAAAATTGTGTAGGAAGATGTGTAAGTTTAAGCCAATGACTTTAATTATTTCCCATAATAAATTTGAACTCCTTGCCTAGTTGACAGACAGAACCATTCTGACTCAGTCAGTATGGAAACTTATGCAAGTCTGTACCATACCCTCTTGGGAGTAGGAATACAACAACAGCCAATGAGGAATACAAACATACTGCAAATACACCTACTTGCCAAAGACTGAAGTATTTTATTTCTATGGTACCTATACATTAATCCAAGTGATTCTCCTCCATGAGAACAGGATGTCAAGTACATGGCATCAAAAGTCTAGAAAAGTGTTCTATATCCTCAAACATAAGGGCAAAAATAACTTGCCTCACACAGGGATCACAATGACTCTAGTGTTTTGAAAGATTACTTGTCCAAGAACAACCAAGAGTTTAAATATGGAATAAGAAAGCATGGTTGTCCTGATTTGTGCGTGTGTGTAGGTTAGGAAGACATTATTTGCATTTAGTGCTAGGCTGTGTTTTATAAACATTGCATGAGCCTCCCCGCAAAACTGCTGCTCTGATTTCACGTGAAGCCTCGGCTAACTGTCCCTCCCGCCCAACAGCCCGAGGATAAGGAGTGCACGAGCGCTTCTGTCTGGTGCAGCCAGCACAGCCCCGTGCCCTCTGCCCCGCAGCGCAGGAAGGGATGTGAATGGCTGCGCGGAGCCGAAGGAGGAAGCGAGGGGAGCCGCAGGCCTGAGAGCTTCCAAAGGGCCCTGGGTTTGGTTCCCAAACTGAGCGGGTCTGGCCAGCAGGAAGCAGCGCCGCTCCCCTCGGCCAGGCCGGAGGGGAGAATGAAGGGCTTTTGCAGGCCCGTTCTGCAGGCGAGGAAGTGGATGCAACAGCCCAGCGGCCTCTTCTCCCGGGGGACAAGCAGCTGCAGGTACCGCTCGGTGGCGGGGAAAGGGAGGGGGACCCATTCATCCCGGGTCGGATCCCGGCTCGCACCCTAGCCAAGGCCGCAGCCCCTCCCTCGGCCCAGCTCCTCCGCACAGAAACCTACTTGCCCCGCACACCGGGCCCAGAGCCGCCCCCACCCCGACCCCGTGGCCGCAGCAACCCAGACCCGGGAAGGGGGACAGGCCCGAGCGACTAGGCCCGGAGCCTACCTGATGCAGGGGGAACCGGGGTCTGGCGCGCTTGCGGCCAGGGCGGAGAGGAGGAGGAAGCGGTGCGGCTGGGGGGTCCCGGACTGGGCGGGGCCTGATCTCTGGGAAGCGGCCCAAGCTGCTTTGCCGCCGCCTCCAGCTACTGCTACCGCCGCCGCTCCGACAACCTCGGCCAGAACGGGAAGCCGAGCACCGATCACTCGAGCCAGGCCCTAGCAGCCGAATCTAGAGCCAGGACAGACTCTACCACCCGAGCACCGAACAACCGAGCACGGCTCCTAGGGGCATAACCAGGAAAATGGGGAAGGACTAAGGGCAGAGGAAAAGAATGGAACCCAGAGAGCAGGATGGGCAGAAGCTTTGGTACTGGTAGGGAGAAGACAAGGCCTGGACTAGGGAAAAGAGGCTTTGAATGAGCCTGACACTGGCCCAACATATTTAGCATGGCCAATACCACCAGGCCAAGAGGGCAGATCCTACCGTACATGGGGTTAGCTTGCACAGTTACCTTCCATAAATCCCTCACGTCCCTTGTCACAACCCCCCACTCCTCTCATCCATCAGAGGCAACCGGGCCTCTGCTACAGCTTTATGCGGCTTTGTCAGACATCCTCATGCATTTGCCCTTGTCATTCATCTCCTCCTGTGGAAACATTCCACACTTAGGTTCCACTGCATCCTCTTTCATGGCTCTCTTCGGGGATGTCACCTGCAGTCACCACAATCTGGCATACAGTAGGCAACCTGCTTCGAGTTAAAGCTAATATTCTGCTTGTTTCATTATTAGTTCTTCATTCCCACCCACTTCCACACTATTTGTTGTTGCATTCACCTGTCACATTAATTGTCCCACTAAGGAATTAAGTCTATGCATTTTTGTGTGCTCAATTTTACTCATTGGAATAGTCCTGTTGAAGGACATGTGCGGATGATAAGTCTTTGCGGGACTAGGGCCTAAGCCCCACCCTGCAAAGACTTACAGATTTACACATGATATTCCCATTGATGTAAACTGACGCATAAAGTTAAGCATTGGCTATGTCATTACAGAATGTGGGCATAGAATAGGACAGTACCTACTTCTCCCAGGTACAACTGAAAAGACCAAGTTACCAAGCTCAGAGAGCTCTTAGGAACCATGATCCAATGACAAAGGTCTACCTTAGCAACCTAACTTTTGTCATGGAAAGGAAACAAAGTGATTAAAATAAGAAGCAGACTAGAAAAAGAAGATACAGTTAATAACAAAAGGGAACACATTTAGAAAGAAAAGGTACAAATGAAGACTGCTGTATGGGACTACTGCTAAGTAAATAGTTTTAGGACTGTGACTCAGAATGGGAAGAGCTGATATCATTGGCAGAATAAGGATACAGGTACAGAAAAAGAAATTACTTGAGAAGATATGCTAAAGCATATCTGAGTGCAATAAAATCTGAGTGCAATTCTTGCCCATTAAAGTTAATGAGAGCTCAGCCACTGGCTTCAATGGAGCCATGATTGCACTGCCAATGTCAGGATTCCAAATGGTATTTTATGGGCAATCTGTTAGGGAAGAAAGCTGCAGCACCTTGGGCAGTTCACTAGAAAAGCCTCCCAGTAGCAAGAGGACACTAGCCTCGTGGCTAAGTACAAGTTTTTAGTTATCCCTAATCAGGATAAGCATTGACTGGGCTATACCTACAAGAAAACAAAATCCATTGTTGAAAACATTCCAGGAAGTGCCCATAGGTGCCATGATCTCACCAAGGGTTGCTGCAAACACCTCTATTGTAATAACTTCATAACTTAAATTAGGGAATATGCTTAATGAAGATCCCTCACCTAATTAAACAACAATTTGTTGTACCTGCAGATGTCTGATTTCCCTAACCATTCCATTCCTAATCAATTTTATTTGTAACTGGCTGCTGAGATTAGCATATATTAGCATAGTTGCTTAGACAATACTATAATAAACTCCAGATAACACATCAATTCGTAATTGCAGTAGTGCTTCTTCCCAGCATTGCTGCATTTTAATTATTTTCAAGCTTACAAAAAGGATATGGTTTTTGTTGTTTTACTAATAATTACTTTGGATAGCAGAAAGAGGAGACTTCTTACAAAAACTGTGCAATAGTTCTGAAGCTGAGAGTTCATGTGGGAAAACTCAAAAAGAAAACGATGAGGGCCTATTTAGTATAAGTATTAAGCTATTTGAATGTTTTCACAGTTCTAACAAACGCCCCAGATTAGTCTTGTTTTATCCTCATATTTAAAGCACACACATGAATATGCTCATAAATATTGCCAAACATTAGGAACTGATAGAAGCATCATGGTAATGTCTAATTCCAGGTCTCTCCTTAGCACAACAGTGGTGAGGTTCCTCCATTATTCCATTCTTCAACGTTTTAGTCAGGAACCCATGTTAACTACAATTCCCCCATTAGCAGCAATGTGGAAAACTCATTGAACGTATGCCCCTAGTTACAATTCAGAGAGATTCAGGGGAAAGATTTGCTTTTACTTGAATCTTCAGGAAAGAACATGATTTAGGATGCTTAGGACAAAATCCTCTGCTGTTAAATCCAACAGGAGTTTTATAGTTGACTTCAATGGATGGAAGATTGTGCCAATGGAAATAATCCACTGATGTTTCATGAATAAAAGCCCTAGAAATTGAAGTTGTGTGCTGAACAAGAAGACAAGTACAGCTCTGCATAGATAAAGTAAGCTTCCTTCAGTGGGTAAAAAAGACGTTCAGCCGGCACAGCGGTAACCTGACCCAGCTAACCACGGCAGACACAATCCAGGTTGGGGCGTTGAACACACATGCCTGCACTAGGGAGCACGCCAAACATGCGTCTGGTCCCTCGCTGCACCCAGCACCCCATCCTCTGCTGTGACAGGCAGCCACGGCAGCCACATCCTCTGCCGTGACAGGTAGCCACGGCAGCCAATGAGATAAAGCACATTGCTGCCAAGTCTGCCCTTGACAGAGGGCAATCCCAGGCCAACATCTGTTGGCACCTGCACATACAGGCAGGTGAGATCCAGGCAAAAGTGGGCCACAGCAGTTCACTGTCATGTCTGTTTTTACCTAATGTCTCAACACTGGTTTACAGTGCTCACCCTGATGGTAAGAGGGAAATTCAGTTTCTAGGGCTCATTCAATCCTCATATTGAAGAGCAACAAAAATGATCAAGGGTATGGAATGGCTTCTATACAAGGATAGGATTGATAGGTCAGGGCTCTTCAGCTTGGATCCACCTGCTAAATAAAATAATGAGTAGTATGAAATAAGTAATAGGGAGTTATTTACTCACTCATATCATTCTCAGCCTAGGGAACAGTCCATGAAACTAGCTGGCAGCAGATTTAAAACAAATAAAAGTGCTTTTTAACTCAATG
The DNA here is from genome assembly GCA_003113815.1 of Sphenodon punctatus. Classification (NCBI taxonomy): domain Eukaryota; kingdom Metazoa; phylum Chordata; class Lepidosauria; order Sphenodontia; family Sphenodontidae; genus Sphenodon; species Sphenodon punctatus. Next base: position 3,198,557 of record QEPC01009299.1, read on the forward strand.
CACAATTAACCTGTGGCACTTGCGGCCAGAGGATGTGGGCAAAGCCAGTAGCATAGCTGGGTTTAAAAAAAGGATTGGATAATCCTTTTAGATTGTGGGGACATACAGTCTGATTGTCAGGAGCTGAGAGTGAACAGCAGGGAGTGGAAAAATCCACTATGACCTGCTCGGTATTTCTCCAAAGCGATCAAGAATGGCCACTGTCAGAGACAGGATGCTGGGCTTGATGGACCATTGGTCTGACCCAGAATGGCACTTATGTTCTCGTATTTCCCATTTAGAGAATAAATAAAGATGTTATATAATGAATAACTTTAATAGGGAAAAACCTCCATGCTGTGGAGATTGCACTTAAACTTCCCATAGGATACCTTACAGCTGTCCCAGCCCGATATAGTAGTTTCGTTTTACTCCTAGCGGCCGTCTTAACATTATGTTTTTTGTAAAGGGACGCATTTCCCACCCTTAAGCTCTACCTGTGTATCCGAGAACATCTATCTATGCCATTTAAGAAACAAAGCACAATTGGTAGATTTTGGCATGTGCACTGATGGTTTTTGATAGTGCAAATTCACATGTGTACTGGTGTCAGACTATCTAGGAAGTGCACAAATTGTTAAGATAATTCGCAGGTGCAAGCTAGCGCAGGTGCAGTTATTGCCTTGGGTACAAGAGAAGATTGGATTATGGTTCAGCTGGCAGTTTACCTCAAAGTGTTTGGACAAAAGCTTAAAACCGGTTAATGACAAATGCTCTAGGGCACTGCAATATTCACAAAAAAAACAATACAAACATGTAGTTCTTTATTATGTTTTTGTAATTTTTTACTTTTTATGACAGTCAGAAGATTGTTTCCTTGTAAAATCACCCACTCTAATCTCAAATGAATGTCCCTAAGGGTTCAATCCTCCATCCATAAAGTCAATAGCTCAACTCCCATTTACTTTAATGGTGCAGGATTGTGCTCTAACAGTTCTCTGGACCAGGTGAAAAGGTAGGGTGTGCACATATTAAGGTATTGAGAACTCAAGGCACAGATGCACTATATATAAAGAAATCAAGAGAATTTGCTAGATTCCCTCCCCCTGCCCCACCAAACACACAATGAATATGACTGGTTTTCTTTCTACCTCTGCAAACCCTGCTTTAAATTAAATTAAAGAGGAGAAGGGTTTATTAGCTGCCATACTTTCCATCTCTACAGGTCTCTTTCCCTCCTTATATTAACTAAAGTGAGTGAGCAAAAGCTCCTGGCGAACATGATCAGCTTCAGAATCCAATGATTCCATTTGCTCATATTCCTCTTCTGGCTGTTCCATCTGTCCTGTTGCTGGAGAAGACCACACATCTAGCCCATGTTCCAGAGAGATGTTATGAAGCACACAGCAGGCCAGGATGATGTGGCTGGACTTCTCTGGAGAATACTGTAGGGTGCCTTTGGACCCATCCAGGCAACGAAATCTGGATCGAATGGTTCTAAATGTCCGTTCAATGACATTGTGAGTGGCAGAATGTGCCATGTTGTAGCGATACTCTGCAGGAGTCTCCAGAATATGCAATGGGGTCATTAGCCAAGTGCGGAGAAAGAAAGAGCTATCACCTATCAAAGGCAAAAATGAGAGAGGTCACAAGCCAGTAGTGACAGCAGATTCCAGCTCCAACACCACCCTCAGCCTAGAGAAAGTATAATTTGGTATATGTTTGTGGCCAGCTCCCCAACGCAGGAGATCCAGACTGATTTCATGAGGCAGAGCGCAGAGGATGGGAGAAACTAGACCAAAAGGGAAAAGAACTTGGCTACATCTATGTTGACAAGTGGGTCTGAAGTGACAGCAACAAGAAAAGTAGATCTGATTTCACCAAAATAAATTATGTAAGAAGGAAGTTTCAGGAGAGGCCAGTTACTCTACATAGGCAATAAAATTTAAAACGTCATTGAGACTAGAACCAACAGAAAATTGTGCAATTCAGCTTAGAATATGAGGTAATGAGGACAAGGACAAAAAGGGAAGGACATATACACCCTCAGTTGCATGCTATGAAATCTGGAATAGGAAATCACCATACATCCAACTCTAAAAGAATCAAGAAGAGCCCACCGTGACTGTTAAATCCCTTGATGAGCTTGCAGGAGTGGCAATCAGAGGGGAAAAAAGTTATTTGTAAACTATGCCCAGATGATTTGGAGTCACTTTGATCCTCAAAGTGTCTTCCCAGTGCATGTCCTATTGAAGTAAGAAATGCTCCTGCCCATCAGCAGGTGGCATCTTTGCAGGGGATGATTGGGAATCCTACAGCTGGAGGTAGAGCAGGGACACCACCCTGCGAGGGATCTTCCCACCCCTCCTCACTGACCACCTCAGACCTTTGACCTAAGGCTAGGTGGGGATCTTCTATGGGGGTGGGTCTCTGGGCGATCTGAAGTAGCCTGGACCCACCTAAGCAGCCCTCTTTATTTGGCTGCCCAGGACAAGCAGATCCCAGTCATCACATGAGTAGGGATGGTCCAACGGGGTTGGTCTAGTAGGTGGTCCCAGGGCCATAGACTGGCTCCATGCTACTACCTCCCTCCTAGGGAACTTCCTTCTCCAGGTGATTTGGAGCCACAGCTTGATCCTCAAAGCGTCTTGCCAGTTCATGTCCCATTGACGTAAACAGGACTTGTACCAGTGGAGCATCAGAGCATGAAAGTCTCGTAGAGGTAATAGCCCTGGAACTCCAGAGGGACATTTCACAGAGTAGAAATGCAGTTTAAACCTTCTCTCACACTTACTTTTAATGGAATACAGTCCTAGAAAATAGTTTCCTGGTGATGTCATTTGGGGAGGCATCCATTCATATAGATTCAGTAACACAAATTATAAATATTTTAAACCTTATTTATTGCAAAGACCCTAATTCTAAACAAACTTTTAGAGACAAATCTCTCCATCACAGGTTTCCACACTATGAATTTGATTTGTTGCATTTGGGTCAACCCAAATTAAAGTCCCTAATAGACTCTCAGGGGAAAAACCCACTAGAATAAACTTACCAAGAAGCCAGCCATCTTTGTGCATCCCAGCTTCAAACTGGCTGCTAAGTGCTGACTGCTGGAGCACGGTAGAATCCTTCAGGCTGCCTAGCCAGTGTGTTTCTGCACTCAGTAGCATTCCTCTGGCATCACACACCATCAGGCAGTTTAAAGAATGAAGACCCTTTCGATTCACGTAGGACAAGTCCTCAGCATTGGGTGCCTTTATTGCCACATGGATGCAGTCAATCACTCCAAGGACTCCAGGCATCCCTGCCAGCCCATAGAAGTCATCCTTCAGTCTTTGCATTGAGGCTTCATCCTCTGGGAAGTGAATAAAATGTGAGGCCCTCTCCACCAGTGCCTCAGTAACATTGGCAACACAGCGGCTCATGGAGGCCTGGCTGATGCCAATGGCATCTCCCATGCGAGTCTGGAAAGAGCCAGAAGTGTAAAAACCTAATGCAGCGAGAATCTGCGTCTCTGGACTGATGGCCCTAGACCTTTGTGTAGGACGAGAGAGGCTGGCTCCCAGCAGATCTACCAGGTAGTAAATAAATTGTCGGGGAAAGCCATACATGGATACTAGGTACTCATCAGTGACATCTTCCAACTTGAAGCGATCCAGGGTTCTGTGTCCACGGCCATAGAGCAAGAGGTCACAATCAAGGACTGCTATTGGTACAGCCATAACTAATGCCCTGGATGGCTGAGAACAGAGCTGATCCAGCTGATATTCCTCTACTCCTTTCACCTGCATTGGAACCAATAAGAAGCAGGCTCAGAACACTGTTTAAAAAGTTCAACCTTTCAGACCCTACGCCAGGGGCAGGGAACATCAGGCCTAGGGGCCAAATGCAACCCATGGCAAGTTTTTATGTGGATCTAGCCCCTGGATCTAATTCCCACCCCCAAGCACAGAAAGACTGAGCTCAGGGTAAGGGAGCAGAGAGGAGGGCATTCACACAAAGATAGGGGAGAGATTCATTGTACAAGTCCATGATCCTGGACCCATCTTTTTCTAAGTGCACCCCTTAAGCACCCAACATTCCCCACTTCTACATGGCCCTGAGAGCTTGTACTAATTTTCATAGTGGCTCCCAGGAGGGAAAAGGTTTCCCACCCCTTCCCTACATCCAGCTTCATTCTCTTCAGGTTACACACCAGAGCCTCAGTCCTGGAAAGCTACATGTAAGTAGTTCCATTAATATCAGTGTTACTAATCTTGGATAGATCTTTGCAAGATGAGGGCCCAGTAGCATAAGAAACACTCCCCTAAGAAAAAATGGTAAAAGAAACAAGTTTTTTGGTTTGTTTCGGTGAAAACAGACATGACGCTAACCACCCTTGGTGGTTATTTATGCATGTTGCAGGGCTGTATTGGTGCCCTATGCAGCCCTGCAACATGCATAAATAACCACCAAGGGTGGTTAACAGGTGGTTAGCGTCATGTCTGTTTTCACCCTTTGTTTTTTAAATGTGGAATCTAGTGAAAGGTGCCCAGGAGACTGAAGCACGCCATCCATAGAATGAGAGCCATCTCAGTATAAACTTCCTATAGTATGTGTCTCAGTTCTTCCGGAAAGTTCTTCCTGAAAGAAACTTCCTTTAAAGGAGGGGAATTTAATACACTTGGTCTTCTGCTGTGAACGTCAACAAGGAGGTTAGTCATAGCTGTGGTTTCCATCCAATTGCTAGTAGAAAGTGTTGAAATCATAGCATCCAGTTTCTCAGAGGGTCATAGAATGGCTATCAGATGCTAAGAACTTTTAGTTTCAATATATTCAATTGATAGAAGAAACTGAGGGCATTAACAAACGAGACATTGTCCCACATTTGTTCTGGATTCACCTGCTCGTCTATCCTGTGGCCACCAGATGTTCACACCAGGGCTACTCCACATGCATCAACCTAGGAAATTTGGTCAAAACTGGGGCAATAGGTACCCACAGGCTGCTGCCTATCTGTTGGGGGACGCATGGTCTCCATGTGTGTTCCGCACTATAGAGGTGCAGGCACAGACTAGAGCATTGCTAGAGTGACTGCAACCTGGAGCAGGAGGAGGGCAGCACATATGCAGACCGTAGCGGGAAGGAATGCCTGCCCATTTGTTGCACTCCCCACATGGGACCTGTGAGAGATGGCTGCATGGGAACTATGTGGAGCCACTATAAGCTCCCAGCCAGTCTATTAACACCCTAACAAACTGCCATTAGTGCCATATTAAAAATTTGAATCTGAATCTTTAAAGAAGGTTTAGAGGAGTTTGTTGTTTATTTGACCATACACTTAAATGGCTGTTCCAGACATTATTTATTATTATTTATATAGCACCAGCAATGTACCTGGCCCTGTACAATCCATAGTCAGAGACAGGTCCCTACCCCCAAAGGGCTTATAATCTGAGAGACAAGAGGGGGGAGATACGAGGGAGAGGTAAAAATGCAAGTGGATTCCCTGCACTGAGCAGGGGGTTGGACTAGATGACTTCTGAGCACCATATGGTTCTAAGTCAAGAGGAGCTACTGCCAAAAACTTGCAGAAATAAAACTTAGTGTCATCCCAGGGGCAGGAGAATCTTTTTTAACTATACCAGACAACAACAGAGGAGGGAGTGGGAAAATTAGATCCTAGTTAAATGTAAACAGGTGGGCAGCAAGATTAACTTAATTGTTGGATAGCATTAGAATTTCAGTAGGATCAGTGGCAGATGTAATGTCACTCTCCCAATAGGGTTTAAAATATACCAAACTCCTACTAACCAGAGACTATGAAAGATAAAGGCCCTCTGTACAGAATGGGGTGGGGGAATTCTGTGTGAGGAACACAGTGCTCATTGCAGGAGCAGTAAATGCAACTGGAAGTTTCTATATTCTCCCCTGCAGATAGGGTGGGGGAAAATAGACAATATCTTCCTTACCCCTGCCATCTTGGAAAAACATGAGGGCTTATGTCTCTCTAGCCTGCTAGCTTGTCTCTGTCCAATAACAGATGCTTCAGTGCAAAACATCCACGATAGAGAATTAGGTACTAAAATATTCACTGAGGAAGTTACTTTCTGAACCTAAACAGATATTGGCCCTTTTTTCCCCACAGGCGGCACCCACGCATGAACACCCAGAAAACTGAGTGTTCATGCATGGGTGAGTCCCATGTACATGCGTGCTCCCGTGAACAAGCATGCACACCCACCTCCACCCATCACACACACACGGAGCAACCAGCAAAAGCAGTGCAATCAGTGAGTCAGTGTGCGCCGGTTTGCACCCTCCCCCCACCCACCGCATGCACACAAAAGTGAACACCAAACCCCGCACACCCATTTAAAAAGGCCCATTGATTGGTTTACTGTTCTTAAATTTTTATCCTAGTCAATTTGTTTTCATTATCCATATTAACATGTAAAAATCTTCCTTGTGAAAAAGCTTTTTTAAAATGTGTGAGTAGATGTGGGAATAATATCCATGACTGAGCATGTGCTTACTTTATAGTTCTGTCATGTAGGCAGGACCTATCTGTATTTTAACAATGTCTCCCAAAGCCTTACTCTGCGCCTAAGGCCATAGCAGCAGTTCCAGGACACAGAGTCCTATTTACACTATGACAGAACTATATTTTAACTCTTAGGACACAAATTGTTAGAACCGGGTCTTTGGCATGGATGCTGTGGTGTAGTTAAATGTGCCTGTATCTGCCACCAGAGGACAACAGAGAGCGAATGGAAGAGATGAAAGTTGTGTGGATGGATGGGATTATAACAGCAACTGTTGGAGTGGACAGTTTGGGGAAGATGGATGGGAGCTACAATGGTTAGAGGGACTGCGGACAAAGAAGAGGGCTGTTAGCAGGAGAAGGAAATGGCTATGAGAGGAAGATTGGGAGGCAGGGGCTATTAGTCAGTAGGGAACGGGGTGGGGGAAGCAGGGCCAGAGCTTCTGAGGCCCTGGGATGGACTATTTCAATTCTGCAGGACCCTCTCCCCACCTACAACTTTCAGCCCGTGGGGGAGCTGCGCCTGCGAGGCCCTGCTCCCCCCACCACTCACTTTCAGTAAGTTATCAATCCCCAAAACTCCCCCTACCAGGTTTGTATTTCAGGAGTATCACCGAGGGGAGGGTGTGTGTAAACTTACCACACTGTTTTCATAAGCAACCACCAGACTGTCAATTGTTAAAAGGGTGGGGCTATGCGACCCTTCCCCCCCGCCAATTTTATTTTTACCCTAGGACCTGCACATTCTAAGTGTGGTCTTGGGCAGAATACATAGGGGGCTGCTGGGTCAGTTTGAGAGGCTGGGAGGCACTAGCAAAGGGAAGAGCGCGGGGGGCAGACTTGGAAGCTAAGGAGCTGTTAGGGGAGGGAATAGGAAGCTATGGAGGAGCCGTTAGCAGTCACTTGAGGGAGGGAATGGGTATGGGGACAGGGCAGACAGAGACTGCAGGGTTGTTAGGGGCCGTGGGAGAAGCGGGCTGTGGATGCCTCAGGTGTATTGTCAACTAGTCTAGGAGGGAAAGCTCTGCACCCCGAACCCAAATTTACCCCTATGATGCAGGGAACCGAGCGCCGGGTCCCCTCTTTCTCGGCTCTGCAGCGAGGCGGAGCACGGATCCCCCTCCCGCTGGCAAGAGGCTGCACATTCCCAGCAGCAGATTCCACACGAAGCCAGGACCTTACCCCGCAGTGTCGGAGCCCCCTCGGTCGCACCCCTCTTGGTAACCGATACCGGCCAAAGCGCCCTGGCCCAGTCCGAGCTGGAGGGGGTGGGGGTGGTTCGGTCCGGGCCCCGTGTGGAATGTGCCGCGGCAAATGTGCAGGCAGCTCCCCCCCATCGCTGGAGCGGATGAAAACAAACAGCAGCTATGGCGGCGGTGGCTGGAGAGAGGGGGAGGCCGCGTTCCTGAGAGATTGGAGCCCTCCTCCGAAGGGGTCTGCCAAAGCCGGAGAGACTGGAAGCCCCGGGGGCAGAAAGCCCCAACTCTGGGACGGATCCTCCCGGGGCAGAGCCGGCCTGTTGGTGTAGGCTCCTCGCGGGCTGGGCACTGAGGCTCCCCCGCGGCCAAAAAGCCTGACTGGGCACGGGGGACGAAGAGCCTGAGCGCCCGGGCTGTGATTGAGGCTGGCCCACCTGAGGCACCGCGCACTTGTAACCAGACCCTGGGCCTCGGACGGAGCGATAGCTGAACAGAGGCGCCACAGGTCACGCTGTGAGAAGCGGGCTCGGACTCGAACCGGACTGAGGGGAGACCGGGCCCTTGCTCTGGGCACGAAAATTGGGACTCTTGAGGACCAAAGCTATCCCAGGCTGGGCACTGGGGAAACCACACACATCACAGCTAAGAAGAGAGGAGACCTCCAGGTGAAGGCTCAAACACTCAAAAGGCCACAACTGAGAAGCCTGTGAAACAGAGACACCTTCTGCCCCCCTGGACCAAGACTTGGAGGGAAGACTTCTGGAGCCCAGCGGTTTGGCCATGCAGAGAGACTAGGCTCAGCCAGTCAGCCTCTGACCCTATCCTCGGAATGAGACGCAGAGACATCCCCTCAGCTTTCCCAATGCAGGTATGGTGAGAAGTACAACAGGCCTGAGATTCCAAGTGCATCCTGTCTGTGCTGTTGGCCTGGTGAGGCTTATACCAGTGAAGACCTCTAAGAGTTAGCTTGAGTCTGTGATGTGTTTGGAAGTACCTTGTGTGCTGGAGTAGAGGAGAATAATTATAGGTTTGAGCCTGGCTTTTGTATGTAATTCTACATATTTTTGCATAGAAAAGAAATCAACACATATGTTTTTATGCACATAAGATGAGGAGATGTAAGAACAAGACAACATTAAGCTTAGAATCAGATTTGGCTCTCGATTTAAACATACTTGATTGCTGTCTTGTGGGCCACACATTTACATTCATTTTATTGACTTCTGGAAATAACAAGTTTCTTACAGATATGTTGGCAGACCTTTAACTAGAGCTGCAGTAGAAACCAGACATACTTCCTTGAGAATAGATGATGACATAAGGAAAGTTGAGGGACTTGCAGTACTGGATGATGAAATCTCCCACTGTTAACTATTTAAAACAGAAGCAAGTGGGTGATATTCTGCCTACACAGCCATTTGTTCATAGCACTTCTTGACTAACTCAATTTACCACAAATTAACAGATGAGCCCAAATATAAAAGGGGAGAAACACAAAGGAGAATGTAGAAGAAAAATGATCAAAGATCAGGAATAGCAACGGCCTAGGAGGAGACACATTCAGAATCACTTAGTGGAAAAAAGGTAACAAAGTGCTTAAAAAATAAGTTACTAAAATTTCAATCCAATTTTATCCATAAACTTCCTAGGAGCCTACCATTAAAATCAGCAGACATTCTACTATACTCCAGCCTACAGATCTTAACAAAAAGTGGCATTTGTCAGTTCTGAATGAGTTTTACACTCCTTCATGCACCTACACTGTGTGATTGAAGTTGTGGATGCTGCACTGCTGTCTGGGTAAGATTAAAGCCAAAGTTGAAAAGGGAATGTCGGGTCATCTAGATTAACTAGTCTTTGCCAGGGCTAATGCAAAAATTGCTCCCCACACCCCAGGAGCCTAGTGCGGAGCCATTTGAGCTTCAGATCATGTTTGTACACGTGCTTGTGGATGGTACATAAAGAGCTTATTCTAAAATAGCTTATGGATGTAACTAGTCCTGTTTTCAGAGAACTAGAAAATTTGAGGACCTGTTAAGTTTCTCTTTATTACATTTACATTACTATTTATCCAACATACTGTGCTCAAATAGAGTGATTGCTACACATCTAGTGTAAGGTGGTTCAGTTTAATAGTTTTTAAAAATCTATCTGCACAGCCTGGTCACTATGAATAAATATTTACAAAAGCTCTGCTAAATCTGGCAACTGTATTACAGCAGTGGAAGTGATAGTTTAGTCAGCACACTTTCAGCCTCGTGACTGCAACGTGAAAAGTTTGGACTTTTGATATGAAGGCTTTTCCAGACACAGGGCATCATGTAATGTAATATCCAGTCAACAAGTATAAGTGCTTGTACAACAGATAGAAGTTGGTAACATAGGATTTCATCAAATTTCTTACTTAGCTCCAAGACATTAAGTCTGTCAAAAATATTGTCTTTCATTTCTGATCAAAACCTAATAATTCAGTTAATCATGTTTTGAGTCGTGATAATATTTAAATTAGGTGAAATAGAAACCTGTTTATTTTATTGTTTTTGTTTTAAAACGGGATCTTGAGTCTTAAACTATATTTTCTGCCTAAGATTTTTATTAACCTGGTGAAAATAGAGTTAAACTCAAATTTCAGTACCATAAAATTACTCAAGGTAGTGTTCTTCCCTGGGCTCTGCATTTGAAGGATTCAGGATGGCCCTTTTAAAACTTTGCACAAGAGAGACACTTCAAATTACAGTGCTCATACTGGTCACAAGTTCAGTATTTTAAAAAGCCATCTAAATGCCTTAAGAGGGGAGCTAGAGCTGGCGATTTCATGATCAGATTTGTATCCAGAGACTTAGGAGTTGGGGTGAGTGCTTGTCAGTGCCCTCTTCTTTCAGTGGTGCCCTCTTCTTTCAGTGATAACCTCACTTGCCTCCTCCCCATGTCTTTTATGAATCAACATGTCACCTCATTTAACTGTATTAATTTGTGATACTTTGGATGCATTGTTATATTATAGGGCAATAGAGGCCAGACTTGCCAGGCATAGGATCTATTTTGCCTCAACAGCAATTTAGGATTATTTACCATTCAGGCTGGGAAGTCCACAGAGGCAGGCAGAAACACACAGAGGCAGGAAGACATGCAGAGTCCACACGCCCACATACATGTACAGACACAGGCCAGCAGGCACAGATGCACATGCATACACATACTAGCAGGTGCGCGTACATGCAAGCAGACTGGCAGACGTGCACATGCACATACAGACGCAGGCATACACATGGACGCACACAAGTGCATATTTAGAGGCAAGCCGATTTCCCCCCTGGCAAGCAGACACACACACACAGCCAAGCAGGCGTGCACACGTTGAGGTGTGACGGCAGACGTACATGTGTGCATGCCGTGGCATAGAGGCAGGCAGGCAGGCATGAGGCTCTGTCCTTGGCCCTCTCCTCTTCTCTATTTACACCCTGTCCCTTGGCAAAATTATTGCCACCTGTGGATTCCAATATCATCTCTATGCTGATGACACCCAACTCTATCTTTCTACCCCTTCTCTCTCCTCTTCTGTCCACTCATGCCTCGTCAACTGCCTCTC